>CM060952.1:145238572-145601072 GCA_030765055.1 Mantis religiosa | reverse complement strand
TTTTTGCAACTGCAGGACTATGGTTATTATAATATTGGATAACTAATTTAGAATATTTGAGTTTGCAAATTAACCCGCAAAGTATTTAGCTATTTTGTACACTTCTAATTCACAATCCTTTAAAGGAGAAATTTAACCAAAATTAACTGTCAAGATGAAAGTTGTAATTTACATTAACATGCAGGAAAGATAATTTGCATTGAATTGGTATTCATAAGGAATTTATTTAGTAAGTACCACATACCTATAAAATTAATAAATATAATTTCATACAGATTGCATAAAAAAATGTATACACCTTTTGAACCACTATACAAAATTTATGTTCTGTTCTTTAAGGAAATGGAAAGCTTAAAGTCCAGTTTGAAATATAAATGCTCTTTCTGATGAATGTGTGATCACTGCTGAAGCTGGCATCCTTCAACATCAATTCATTGCTGAGTATGTGTCACCACTGCTTCAGTACATTGTACTGTGTCCACTGGGATTTCTGTGCACACCCCTTGATTCGCATTCCAAAATGTATCTAGATTATGTGGTTTATGTTTGTACACCTCATCTTATACTGTTCCCCATAAAAAGAAATCCAGCAACGTAAGCTCTGGAGAGTGTGGAGAAAACTTGATTGGCCTCCTAGTCTTTATCTTCTGGCTTTTAAAACTTTGATCCAGGTATCAAATCAAATTAAATCAATTTATTTCATCCATAATGCTCATGTATTGTGATGATAGTGTAGGTGTCATCGTGTTGGAAATAAAACTTGTCATTACTGTATAATGCACAAATGGCAGGGAACATGGAATCAGCAAGTATTGTTCGGCACTTACAAGCTCAAATGCACATCCTCCATCTTGCATTTACTTTTTTTTCACTAACTGGGTTGAGTAGCTAAAGTGACAATTCTGTTAAAAAAAGATAACATAACTTTCTCCCAGGAATTGAACCTTGCAACATGGGAAATATAGTTTCTATTACACTTCAAAATGTATAAATATTTTCCTGATACACCCAGTATGTTACCAAAAGCTACAAAAACAAAGCAAAGAGGGTTTTTTTTAAAAAAAAAATGAGTTAAAACAGTGTGTTACTTTCACAGAAATTTGTGTGCCCTCTCTTAATCATAATCATGATCCTTTATTCACCATTAAGCATACATGAAGCAATAGGTTTTGTCAGTTACAAAAAGTATTTACAATGTATTTACAAGTACAGAAGGTTTACAAATGAATGCATATAAACTTCTAGGTGAAATCAAATTATTTGCATGGCTTAAGGTAGTAATTATCGTAAGTTAATAACTTTACTATAGTAATAATAAAATTAAACAATTAGGTACCTACTACTATAATTTACAATAGTTTTACATAAATTCACTAGCATGTATGTTATATTCTAAGTATTCTTGCACAGTATAAAATTCTTTTTGTTTAAACCAGCTTTTAATACTATAACAAATCTGTTTTGTGGCAGTTCGTTTATTTCCAGAGGAAGCTTATTGAATAATTTTAACTGTTGATAACAGTGGCTATTTATGGTCTATCGGTTGTGGGGTGTATCTAAATTATGTTTGCATCGAGTGTCATAACTGTGTACTGAGGAACAATTTATAAATAAGTTTTGATTTTCTTTAACATGTATGATATTGGTGTATATATACATTGATGCTAAAGTCATTATCTTAAGGTCTATAAAGCTAGGCTTATATGTATCCTGTTGTCCTAATCCTAGAATTAGTCTGAGGGATTTCTTTTTCCATATGAATGCATTTTTCAAGGTAACACAATTACCCCAAAGCCTTTAATGGTTCTTACAAAGCTTGCTCTTATATCTAGTACATAGATATTGATAGATATGAGCATTTGTAAAAGTAGTTTCATTACATATTTCATTGTAAGTACAAGGGGGATACAGGAAAGTGATATGATAGTCAAATGAGAACAAGCTCATTCTGTGCTTTGAAATTATACTCTTTGCATACCGCAAGAAACAAATGATAATCTTAGTTTTTCAAAAAAGTATTAAGAATTTTAAAATTTAAACTGATAACAATAAATATATAAGGAAGATTAATGCCGCAAACTAATTTTTTAGAAATAAATTAATAAGTTTTAATGAGATCTACATTTTTTGTATAGTAAGCTGTTATTTTACCCTTGCGGTTTATCAGTTATGTAAAATATACAAAATTACAATTCCTTTCTTGGAAGTGTTGAAAACAGTGTTGTTATGATAAATTAAATTTAAAGGGAGTCAATTAATGACATAACTTTAAATCATTAATCAAGTCATTATTCGACTCCCTTTAAATTTAATATACAAAATTAGTCCAGAATGAAGAGGACTTCACAGACTGTTCACAGAACATGCAACACATACTTTATTTGTCTCCAAATATCTTAAAACTAGTATTTTAATCTAAGTTTTCTAAACCACTTTTGGAAAAATCAAAGCTATTGAAAAAAAATATTCCATATAAAGTCCAATTTGGCTATAGCAGTTTTCAGAAAATCTGAACAATCCAAACATCCTTTACAGATAAAATATTATTACTTCGTTGTGTCTCATAACTGCTTCAAACATTTGATAGAAGTTCATGTACGGAATGTATTTTTATTAGTGTCATATATTTGGGGGACGTGTTTCTGACATCAAAACACTAAAAAGCGTTCTTATGTACTTGGGTCTGAAAATCAATTATTTCAGAGTTACAACATAAAATCAAAAGTTACAAAAATTGCTCGAAGTGGCTTCCTTTTGCATGGCTTTCTTTGTATGGGAACATTTGAACTTCTTGGTTTATGCAATTCCTGTAACTAATGTTGACTTTTGAGAGAACATATCCAAACTGGATTAGATAAAATACAAGACACACAAGAAATTTTCAATAGATTATGCCAGAGCATGGAATGCAGGCTTACTGCATGCATCGAAGCAAGAGGAAGTCACTTTGAGCAATGTTTGAGTTGTAACTCTGAAATAATTGATTTTCAGACCCATGTACATATGGATATTTTTTACTATTTTGATGTCAGAAACACATCCCCCAAATATACAACACCAGTAAAGTTACATCCTGTATAATAATTGCGATGGTGTCATCAGAGTCATTATGAAAGGTGACACTTCTCTTTGACATGGTAACACTATTTAATATGACATAGCATTACTTAGAATATCTGTGTCCAAGTCCAAATGCAGTGAGGATGGGGAGTATTTCAGGCTTCATGTGAGAAGTTCAAATTGGTGGGGAGCTGCATGAGAGAGAAGTGGGAAAGACCAGCAATTACCAACTTGTAACTGTGGTTGCAAAATTTTGTTTTAACCTAATCTACAGAACTATTCCACACCATAGTATTCATAAGGAAAGTTTGTTTATCAAAAGTATCATTCTAGACTACAATAAACATATCAGTTAATGATAAGACAATCAAAATTACGTGGAGGAATGAATCCCATGTTTCAACATGCCTGATTTGTAGTTGAGGATTAAAATTAAAGATTAAGGAACTGAGTGTCACAGACTTCTGTTAGCATCTATTTTGTAGAGAGAGAGAACGAGGGAGACATTACAAAATCCTAACTATAAATACAGCCAGGGCATGCTAACCTATTGCTTACTTTTTAGCAGTGACTCTCATGGCATAAGCATATTTTGCATTTTAGTTAATTGATGGAAATTAATAATTTCTTATATAGGCTAAGGTTTCTGATAGAGTCAACATGAAAACAATTCAATGCCATGGCCATGGATTTGAACCACGAATCTTCTGGTTTCCATCCAGTCGCTCTAACCCATTAAGCTACCATGGCCAATGTGCCGTCCTGACATTAAATTCTCCATTTGACTCGTATATTTCCCCGGTAAACCACTAGGTACTTACAATAATAAGTCACCACAAACGGTGTATCTCGGATGCGAGAGCCCCTAGTGATTTACCGGGGAAATATATGAGTCAAATGGAGAATTTAATGTCAGGACGGTATGTTGGCCATGTTAGCTCAATGGGTTAGCGAGTGAACGGAAACCAGGAGATCCATAGTTCAAATCCTGGCCATGGCATTGAATTTGTCATGTTGACTCTATCAAAAACCTTAGCCTATATACAGCTGGTGTGAAGAAATGATTAATTTTCATCAATTAACTAAAATAATAAGAGTTAAATGATGAAGCCTGGGACTAAGTACTTACGATAGTAAGTCGCCACAAACAGTGTATCTCGGATTGGAGAGCCCCTAGTGGTTTACCGGGGAAATATACGAGTCAAATGGAGAATTTAATGTCAGGACAGCACTTTGGCCATGGTAGCTCAATGGGTTAGAGCGACTGGATGGAAACCAGAAAATCCATGTTTCAAATCCAAGGCCATGGCATTGAATTTTTTTCATGTTGACTCTTATCTATCAGAAACCTTAGCCTATATACGGCTAGTGTGAAGAAATGATTAATTTCCATCAATTAACTAAAATACACATTATGCCTACAAAAATTATTCATATAAAACATTATTTTACTATACACTTTATCTGTACTATACTGTATCAGAACTAATGAAAACTGGATGTTATTTTAGGTACCTCTCCTGCAACTAAAAAGAAACCTAAATCAGTATCTGCAAAGGTCAGTCTGAAAAGGAGATCAACTGTAAAACTACAGAGAGCAGCTTCAGCAAATTTTCCAGATGTGAAAAGCTATAAGCTACAGATAGTACCAAGCGCTTTTGCCTCCAAGTCAGTATACAACCTTGAGGTATGTTCTATATCCTGCCTTTTGATGTCATGTCAGCAGATGCCCATTATTTTATTCTGGTTATTTACAATTTTGTTATCCTAAATGCTTTAAATTTTGAAAACTTAAAAGCAAACCTGAACCAAGCCATAAAACAATTGAATATGTGTTCTACATACAATAGCTTAAAACTAAATAAAACTAAAATGGAATCTTGCAGTTCATATCCTCTGTTGAAAACACTACACAAATAAACTCTTTAAAATCATAAATTAAAAGAGACATAAAATTTTTTGGGCCCACTCCTAGATGAATGCTTGAAATTGGCTAGTTACTAAATTACATAGAAAAAAAGTTAAATAATGCATGCTTCAGTATGTCCTGCACAAATAATCAACTTACAAACAAGAAAGATAATATTTTCAGCTACTTTCACTCTATTATTTCATGTGAAATAATTATCTAGGGAAGTGCAACAGAATGTAATAGAATTTCTTTAAAACAAAAGAAAATAATAAGAATAATAAATAACCCATTAAAATTTTAGAGATTCTTGTAGGGCTGCTTTTCAGAAAATTAAACATTTATACTCGATCTTCTCTTCATGTGTGCAATCTAGTTCTCTATGTCAAAAACAACTATAATACATTTCCAAATAGTCAACATCAACTTACATAGAAGTTGGGAAGAGGCAAGGGAAATGTAAAATACCCAGCATACAAGCTCACATTACTGAAAAAGTATCCATATTACATGGGAATAAAAACATATAGTAAATTGTCACAATTAATCGGATATATTCAAATTCAAAATAACTTCAAAAAACTAAAAAAAAAATTCTATTGTTAATAAGGCATAATATTCTATAAATGAATATCAGAAAAATGACTTGTAAACTAATTTATTGTTGCATACAATGTTTGAGGAGATATTTACTTTTTCTCTTTAATGTTTTTTTTTAGTTTATATTTTATTATTTTGTGTTTATCAATGTACCTATGTTATATCCTAGTGTTTAAACTAATTTTTAATGTGTCTTCAATTTACGAAATTCATCTCAATGATGTAAGTGTTATGTGATAAATATATCATAATAATAATAATAATAATAATAATAATAATAATAATAATAATAATAATAATAATAATAATGATAATGATAATGATAATGATAACGATAACGATAACGATAACGATAACGATAACGATAACGATAACGATAACGATAACGATAACGATAACGATAACGATAACGATAACGATAACGATAACGATAACGATAACGATAACGATAACGATAACGATAACGATAACGATAACGATAACGATAACGATAACGATAACGATAACGATAACGATAACGATAACGATAACGATAACGATAACGATAACGATAACGATAACGATAACAATAACAATAATAATAATAATAATAATAATAATAATAATAATAATAATAATAATAATAATAATAATAATAATAATAATAATAATAATAATAATAATAATATTGCATAAATAATACATTCAGTGAGCAGTGTTCCTTTAAAGTACACTATAATCCCTTTATCATCAGCCATTTAAATGATTGTACCATAACAGCATCAATGTCAGTTTACATCACAAATTATGATTCAATTTTTAGGTTTTTGTGGAAACCTGATTTAACGCTTTATTTTTAAATTATTTGAGTAAATAAGTACTGTATATTATAGCTAGAAAGTGTTAGAAAGTGTTTATACCCTGCAAATACAGATTACTATACTATTTTTAACACCTACTTCTCTTTCTGTTGGATTAAATTCTTTTACTGGGATATAAGAACAACAAAGTAACCATTTAATAGCTATTGCATGAATATTTAATTTTAGAGGATGAAATTATATTTATTATTTAGATTGTATATCCCAATATATATCTTAAATTTCTTCAAAAAAGCAGTTTCTTCAACATTTAGATACTATACTTCCTTGCTAAGTGTGCACAGTAGGCTTGAAACGGATAGTGCTTTTCATTACTGAGTGAGACAACATTGATATTTGATATCAGAGTAAACAGTTCTGTCATGTCATATGTCCTTGGTTTCTGACTTAAGTATACTTTTAAATCAAAGTATAAACTTGAAAGAAGCATAGGGACAGTGAAGCACAAATTAGTACAAAATTGAATCGAGAATATATTGACACATTGCCTCACTCACACTGTTTATTCACAGGACATGTTTCAAGAGCTCTTGCTCCTATCCTCAGCTGATACTCGACTAGTGCAAGTTGTAGTGGTTTCCTCTTTCTCCGTTTTGTCAATAGATGGCGTGATGTACTTGTCAAAGATGTCCGGTGGTGGAGTTTCAAAATTCATGACTCTATGACGATTTTTGTTAATGAAGATTTTTTCCCATATGGAAAGGTCTATGGGGTGATTAACGTATTTTATTAGAGATGTTTCCAAATTGATGTCATGTCTAGTATTCAAAAAATGATAAGCCACTGCTGATTTTTCTGTTTCACCATTTTTAATGTTTCTTATATGTCCTTTAGTTCTGATGTTAATATTTCTTTTTGTTTTTCCTATATAAATTTTAGGGCAAGTTTCACATTTGATCTCATAGATTCCTGGTTTTTCTTTGGTAGTGATTGAATTTTTGGGAGGGCCTTTTAACAAATTTCTGATATTAAACCTATTTTGAGGTGCAAGAGTTATGTTGTGTTTTGAGAAGATTTTTTGGAATTTGTTATAGGCTGATGGGTGGAAGGTGAATTTTTTAAAAAGTTTTTTCTCTTTTTCTCCTGTAGGTTTTAGGGTGGTGGTTTCTGTTATTTTCTTAGCTTTGTTGAGTCTGTTAACTGTTTTGTCTACTAAATTTGGGTTGAAACCGTTGTATATAGCTACTTTTTTTATGTGTAGGTATTCTTCTTGATAATCTTCTCTGTTTAGTGGAAAGTTGATCATCCGAAAGATTAAACTGTTGAAAATGGCATGTTGGTGTTGTTTTGGGTTGAAACTGTTGTTCTTAATGTAATTATCTGTGTGTGTCGGTTTCCTGTAAGTTTCCTGTGTTAGTTTCCTTTGACGTCATTTCTTTATATCCAAGTATACCTACCAATGAGTTTATTCCACTTCTCAAAAAATGGCTGGAATCAATACAAATAACACCTGAAGAAATAGAAGAACTTTCACAACTTACAGAAGTTTGTATCAATCAAAATTTTTTCAGCTTTAATGGACAGATCTATAAACAAAAAACGGGCCTAGCTATGGGCAACCCATTGTCTCCCTTCTTGGCAGATTTATTCATGAGTGCTTTTGAAACACATATCACAAAAGCCTTTCCAAATTATTTCAAAGTGTGGTATCGCTATGTTGACGACATTTTTGCAATAGTACCTAAAAACTCATACAAGATGGTCTTAGACTTTTAAATATACAAAATCCAGCTATAAAATTTACATTGGAAACAGAAGAGGATGGTGTGCTCCCCTTTTTGGACATCAAGATCAAAAAAATGAACAACAAACTCACTTTTGGTATTTACAGGAAACCGACACACACAGATAATTACATTAAGAACAACAGTTTCAACCCAAAACAACACCAACATGCCATTTTCAACAGTTTAATCTTTCGGATGATCAACTTTCCACTAAACAGAGAAGATTATCAAGAAGAATACCTACACATAAAAAAAGTAGCTATATACAACGGTTTCAACCCAAATTTAGTAGACAAAACAGTTAACAGACTCAACAAAGCTAAGAAAATAAAAGAAACCACCACCCTAAAACCTACAGGAGAAAAAGAGAAAAAACTTTTTAAAAAATTCACCTTCCACCCATCAGCCTATAACAAATTCCAAAAAATCTTCTCAAAACACAACATAACTCTTGCACCTCAAAATAGGTTTAATGTCAGAAATTTGTTAAAAGGCCCTCCCAAAAATTCAATCACTACCAAAGAAAAACCAGGAATCTATGAGATCAAATGTGAAACTTGCCCTAAAATTTATATAGGAAAAACAAAAAGAAATATTAACATCAGAACTAAAGAACATATAAGAAACATTAAAAATGGTGAAACAGAAAAATCAGCAGTGGCTTTTCATTTTTTGAATACTAGACATGACATCAACTTGGAAACATCTCTAATAAAATACGTTAATCACCCCATAGACCTTTCCGTATGGGGAAAAATCTTCATTAACAAAAATCGTCATAGAGTCATGAATTTTGAAACTCCACCACCGGATATCTTTGACAAGTACATCACGCCATCTATTGACAATACGGAGAAAGAAGAAACCACTACAACTAATCGAGTATCAGCTGAGGATAGGAGCAAGAGCTCTTGAAACATGTCCTGTGAATAAACAGTGTGAGTGAGGCAATGTGTCAATATATTCTCGATTCACTTTTGTACCATACTTTTAAATGTTTCCAGATATTGTTAGCAACAAATAATAACATTAATACTATTTTTGCATATGTTTCGCTCTTCCATGAACTTAGTAGCATTTTTTTTAACTGGGTTTCAACAAGTCCAATCCATGAGCTGCCATTCATGTTGTGCAGACTTTATCATAATCTATATAATCCATATTGGTTATCTCTTGTAATTGATCAGCATTCTGACTTCTGAATCCTGAAGTTTTTGCAAGCTAAGAATCATTTCCTAAGCTCTATGGAGAAATAAAAATTAATAAAACAATGTTAAGAAAACCTAAAGTTCAGCAACTATAAATGCTTCCAATGTTTCTCAAGTCAAAGCCCCTGATATGACCAAATAAGTAATGGGAAACCACAAAGTTGAAGTAATAAAAAATGCCATAAATGATATATTTAAATAAACCATAATTATTGTCTCTCTTCACAACATCATATTTCATTTTTGTTTGTAATCACCACAGGGTAATCACACAGATGAAGCAAAATCATTTAAAGATCTTGGCACAAGAATTCAAAAAGTTGGAAAAAATATTCTTCAGTTACGGCCCGTGAGTGAACCTTCAAACTATTCCAGGTATGTACCTGCTATTTAAATACTGGATTATGTACTTATTGGATTACCTATTTTGAAATCCTCATATGCAAGGGAAATGTTGAAATCAGCAATGCTTAACATTGTAGCTTAATAAATCTAAACTTTCCAGAAATAAAATGGAAGCAAAAATACAGGATGAATTGCTGAAGGAACAACTTATTGCAAAAATTAAAGTTTTGATGGAGAAGCAGTTGGCCATTATTCAAAAGTGGAAGTAAGTATTAAAAATTTTACAAAGACATAAGGTGGATAAATTAGGAATATATATATATTTCTTTAGCTATCTAAAAAGTAAATATTTCATGCACTTAATAAATGCTCAGAAATTGAAGATATATAATTGTATATTATTTTATTTCTTCCTTCAGAGATAAAGAAGCCTTAAAGAAATGGAGAAGAAATGAAAAATTCCAAACTATGGAAAGAGGTAAAGTGTACTATTGAAAAGTTGGCTTATTCAGCTATATCAATGGTGTCATCAAGACATAGTTTTTTATTCATTTTTATTAAATAAATTTCTTTCTGTTAGAATTACAACCATGTTAGCATGGAGGATAAACTAGATAATGATGCCCTTACTAAAATTTCTATATCAGACAATTCAAAGCGATGATGACATTATTGTGCTATCACTTAATATTCATACTAATATGCAGTGGCTTACCATTTTGATCAACAGAACACATTAAATGGGAAATAAAGTGTTTACAGCATGCCAAACACTGAAAGAACTCATAGTATGAGGAAAAATATCTGCATCACCAATTATTCACATAAAGTACTAAATTTTGAAATGTTTCCACTAGAAGACATGCCACAGTTTCCACTAGATAGCTAGATGGCACTACAATTGACACTGAGTTAGCAGTTCCCTTCTATGCTACTGAAAATATAGCTGACAAAGAGATAAATGTCTTCTAAAAACATATCTTGAGTGAAAACTTAGTAAATAAAACTAAAGGATGACAAATCCAATTATTAAATATGTAGAAGTTTTTGCCGAATGATGAAGTAATCGATTTACAGGTTGGACACAAACAGTGCCTAAACAGTGATTTTGGTTATGGTTATGGTTATGGTTATCGGAAAGTGCAAGGGGATTATCAGTGTGCATAAATGTTTATTGTGCTTATGGAAATCTCTAGGAAGAAGGAATTAAACAAAATATATAGAGGCCAATCACGTCTTGGATGACAGGCTCAAATTCAGACTCCATATATTACATCTGATACTATAAAGACCTCCAATAAGCCTGCTTTTCCTCAGAGAGAAGATCTGTGAGGATCAATAAGTTCCTCAAAGCAAATTCCACCACCACATGCCTTACTTGCCATTCACTCTTCTGAATCTTTGACCCTGAAACGTGACAAGAAAATAAAATGACAAGAAATAAGGGAACAAGAAACTTTTCTGCATTATATAATTCATTAGTCTGGGCAAACTGCCAAGAAGAAAAGTCTTTTAGATATAAATTATCAGTTTGCCATCTGACAAAAGAAATATTGTTTCTAATCATCCTTATAAGTTGATATAGGTAATGCATTATTCTATTTTAGGTTAACCTGCTAACAGGGGAACTATCACTATGCTCATTCCTGTACTTGCTTGAGATGGCATCATCTCTGCTCTATGTGAAGCCTGTGTGCTAAAAATTGGGTGTGGAGTATAGCTAGAAGTACCCGAAATTAAGTCCAGCATAAGTAGGCATAATAATACAGCATTGTACAGGAGGGATTGTTTACCCTTGGTGGCCTACACATGGTATACGTCCCACACACCCAGCACAGAGTTGACAAGGGATTTCCAGCAGGTACTTGCAAGTGGTCACATGCGGCACTTCTCAGGCTTCAGTTTTGGGCATTGTGGTTCTACTCTGCAGCATATTTTTGGTTCATATGGTTATATACAGCAGGCATTATACCATAAAAATTTCAGGTGTGTAGCAGTGTGAGAACAATGATAGTTCACTTGCAAGATATTTGAAGCTTCATATGATACGGTTCTATAAACTTTGGACATTTTAATGTTCATTAATCTCATGAACCTTTTATACTTAATAATATTTTATATTTTAATAATATACTATTTTATTTGATAATATTTTATTTTATAATAATATTTTATATTTAATAACATTTTTTGTCTTATAGACTATATCTTCCCACTGTTAACATATCTTAAGACTGCAATATGGCTCCTCTGTAAATTGATTTGAATGCCTGATTTCCTACTCCCCAGTTTAATTTTTCTGATATAGCAAGCACATCTAGTTAACATTGCCAGACCTTCCACAAAAGATATAATTTCTGTATGCTTGAAAACTGTAAATAGAGCAAAGAATTTTACAAGCATTGCATGGTCATGCTCCATTACATGAACCTTGAAGACAGCTCTTTTTTTAGGTGTTATTTTCTAGTTATAGTGAAATTCCAAGGTCTATGGGATGAATCTTCCTCCTCATAGACAGGGATGAAGTTTAAGCCCCAGGTTGAGAAGACGTCCAAATCCAAATTTTCCAGATGAAATGTTTTATGATGTAGCAATTTCTCCCGACGTTCCCTATAGCTGCTACAGTCGATGCATGGAAATAATTCACCTCAGGTGTGGTCGAGGCAGAGTTCTGAAGGATTAATTTTCTTATTAATCCAGAAATAATTTAACTTCTTTCAAATTAAAATAATCCAGTCTTTTAATACTGTATTAAAATTTTAAATACATGTCGCAGTGTAGTTTGACAAATAACTTTCTCCATGACCTTAGATTACACAATATTGTATGAAATACATTTTACAATCCATTCACATTGTGAAAACTTGCATCTCATTCACTCGCATCTGTTCTCTCTTGCCTCTTGACACTGAGTGATGCTTTTTTCTTACTAAATGAAGTTTATTGATTTTTACCGTTATCGTGGCAATTAAACATTTTCTTCTATATATCGAGATTTAACTGTATTAGAACACCATAGTGAAGTGAAATAATTATCAATTTATAGATGAGTCGTATTTATTACAATCTGCTTCACTTTTGTACCTATTTTGAGGACATGTTTTGCAAATCATCGTTTGCATCTTCGGCTCTTATGCGACTAAAGCTTGATCCAGTGGTGTGAGTAATTCTGGAGTTGCTGCTGCCATCTGTTGATTTAGTGATGAACTTAAATGTGGGATTCTCTTCTGGCGGGATTTCAAAGTTCATTAGTTGGTTTTTATGTTTTTCTATGTATATTCTCTCCCATATGACGAGTTCACTATGTTTTTGTACGTATTTTAGTAATTCGGTGCTATCTTCAGACCAGAAATGAGCTGCTATTGCGGACTTATCAATATTTTTGTATCTTAAGTGCCTGAAGTGTTCTTTCTTTCTAGTGCCTATGTTTCTTTTTGTCCTCAGTCTTTACACTTAATCTTGTAAATGCCTGACTTTTCCTCTGGTTTTATCTTATCAGTATTATTACTGCGAAGTAGGTTTTTAATATAAAAATTATTTGTGGTTGGTTTATTGACACTCGTCACTTACTTTTTCATATATTTATGAGAGACTAGTTTCAAAGGCCCTGGCCTCCATTTTCAATCTCTTCCCAACTGGCAACTGTTGTTATCTGCTCTCTCTGGTGGTGGAACTATGAACTTTTTTGTCAAATTATCTGCTGGTGGGATTTCAAAGTTCATTACGCGATCCTTATTTTTCCAGATGAATATGTTCTCCCATGTTGTCAATCTATTTTGGTTTATCACTCCTTTTAATAATTTTGGATTTGGATCAATGTCATGGTTTTCATTCCAAAAATGAAATGCTACTGCTGACTTGTCTTCTTGTTTCAATCTGATGTTTCTAAAGTGTTCTTTGACTCTGGTTTTTAAATTTCTTTTTGTTTGACCTATGTAGCATTTTTCACAATTCTTGCAATTTATTTGGTATATTCCAGATTTGTTACCTGAAGGAATTTCATCTTTTGTTTTTGAATTTAGTAATTTTAAAATTGAGTATCTATTAGTACTAATAGATGAAATTCCTTCAGGTAACAAATCTGGAATATACCAAATAAATTGCAAGAATTGTGAAAAATGCTACATAGGTCAAACAAAAAGAAATTTAAAAACCAGAGTCAAAGAACACTTTAGAAACATCAGATTGAAACAAGAAGACAAGTCAGCAGTAGCATTTCATTTTTGGAATGAAAACCATGACATTGATCCAAATCCAAAATTATTAAAAGGAGTGATAAACCAAAATAGATTGACAACATGGGAGAACATATTCATCTGGAAAAATAAGGATCGCGTAATGAACTTTGAAATCCCGCCAGCAGATAATTTGACAAAAAAGTTCATAGTTCCACCACCAGAGAGAGCAGATAACAACAGTTGCCAGTTGGGAAGAGATTGAAAATGGAGGCCAGGGCCTTTGAAACTAGTCTCTCATAAATATATGAAAAAGTAAGTGACGAGTGTCAATAAACCAACCACAAATAATTTTTATATTAATTTTGACGTCACTGTTACTAAATTCCTCCAAACACACATTAGGTTTTTAATGTCGTAATTGTTTTTTGGTGCCAATGTTATATTGTATTTCTTGAATATTTTTTGGAACTTTTTTGTGGCCCAGGGGTGGTAAGTAAATTTAGCACATCTAATTTCTTGTTTTATTGGTGTGAGAGCTGTAATCTGTTTTAATCTCTTTTGAAGTTTGAATGATTTTAGTTTTTTATCTACAAGGTTTTTTCCATATCCATTTTTAATTGCAGTTTTTAAGATTTGATGTTATTCTTTTTGATATTCTTGCTGGCTCAGGGGTAGATTTACTAATCTGTGTGTGAGACTGTTGATGGTGGCATGTTTGTGTGGAATTGGGTTGAAACTATTTGCTTTGATGTAATTATCTGTATGTGTTGCTTTTTTATGGATACCAAATTCTAGTTTTTCATTGCTTTTTGTGATTTTCAGGTCCAAAAAAGTTAGAGTACAGTCCTCTTCAGTTTCCACTGTGAATTGTATGCTGGGTTCTTGCAGGTTGAGTAGTTTCAAAGCATCATCTATTTGTTGGTAGGGCACTATTGCAAAGATGTCGTCTACGTATCTGTACCATGTTTTAAAAATATTAGGGAAGGCTTTAGTTATATGTGTTTTGAAAAAGCTCATGTATAGATTGGCCAAAAATGGTGATAGCGGGCTTCCCATAGCTAGTCCTGAAATTTGTTTATAATATTTTCCATCGAAAACAAAATTATTTTTATGTATACATATTTCAGTCATTGCCAAATATTCTTCTATTGCATTGGCATCTAAGTTTTTAGAATTTAGCCATTTCTTCAGTTGAATCAAAAGTTTGTCTAATGGAATGTTAGGGAAGAGGGAGCGGACATCAAAGGATACTAAAGTGTCATGAGGTTTTAGTTTAAGATATTGAATTTTTTCTACCAGGTCTAAAGAGTTTTTTATGCTCAGAGTATGGAATTGTGGAAAGGACTGAAATTTTTTGGACAGCCATTTTGCCAGAAGGTACTTCAGGCACTTAAGATACAAAAATATTGATAAGTCCGCAATAGCAGCTCATTTCTGGTCTGAAGATAGCACCGAATTACTAAAATACGTACAAAAACATAGTGAACTCGTCATATGGGAGAGAATATACATAGAAAAACATAAAAACCAACTAATGAACTTTGAAATCCTGCCAGAAGAGAATCCCACATTTAAGTTCATCACTAAATCAACAGATGACAGCAGCAACTCCAGAATTACCCACACCACTGGATCAAGCTTTAGTCGCATAAGAGCCGAAGATGCAAACGATGATTTGCGATACATGTTCTCAAAATAGGTACAAAAGTGAAGCAGATGTGTAATAAATACGACTCATCTATAAATTAATAAACATTTTCTTATTAGCCACATCATTCCTAACAACCAATGCAGTCATACCATATTTGATTATTTTTATAATTTCTCTTTTAAAACTTAATTTAAACAATCCAGTACTCATATATTATTTCAAATAGTTTTAAACTTTTAATAACATTGTTAAAATTTCTTCTTCTTCACTTCACGGCATGGGCAGAGTGCCCGTTCTGTCTCACAATAATTGCTCCTTCCATCTCTTTTTAGGTCTACCAACATCTCTCTTTCCTTGTGACTGATATTGGAATGCAATCTTAGGCAGTCTTGTTTTGGACATTCTTTGTATATGCTGCATCCATTCCTTTTGATATTTTTCAATTTTGCTACTTATCGAGTCTACGTTGAGTTCCTTTCTTATGTCTTCATTCCTTATTCTATCCAACCTTGTGCCTCACTTTGTTTTCCTTAAAAAGTTCATCTCTGCACTTTGAATTTGGTTTTTCATTTTCTTCGTAAGTACCCATGCCTCACTTCCATAAAGTAGTGCAGGGACTGCCATTGTTTTGTACAACTTTAATCTTGTATCTCTTCTTGTTTTATTTCTCAACTTTCTATGCACTGTTCCACAAATCATTTGGAATGTTACAAGCTTTTTGCTCACATCTCTGTCTGTTTTCATCATATAATTAAGATTACATCCTAAATAGCTGAATTCTTTTAGTTGTTCTAGTGGTTTGTTGTCTAAAATTATTTTTGATCTTATGTGTTGTTTTCCCCAAAAGGCCATTATCTTAGATTTTTCCGTCGATATTTTAAGATCATACTGTTGGCTTACTTGGTTCAAGCGGTGTAGTGCACATTGTAAATTATCCTCCATTTCTTGTATTAAACCACGTCATCTGCATATAGTAAAATATTTAAAACTTTGTTCTTATTTATATTTATTCCTAATTTAATAATACTTTTCCAATTTTAGATGATGTCATTTACATATATATTAAAAAGAGTAGGTGATACACTGCACCCTTGCCTTACGCCTCTATTAATTAAAATTGGTTCGGTTTTATGAACTCCTGTGTTTATTATTACTTTGGAGTTGCTATACATCTTTTGATTACTTTAATTAATTTTTGTGGATATCCACTATTTTCCATAATTTTCCATATTTTTTCCCTATTAACAGTGTCAAATGCCTTCTTGAAGTCTAGGAATGCCAGATGTATTTGTAAATTATATATACTCTTGTCTTTTCTCAATTATTTGCTGCAAAACAAATATATTATCTGTTAAAAATCCTTTCATGGAAGTGTTGAAAACAGTGTTGTTGTATAAATTAAAGTAAGTGTTGTTTTGTGTCATTAATCGACTCCTAATTAATTTAATATTATCTGTTGTTGATCATCCTGTTCTAAAGCTGCTTTGTTCTTCCTCTATTAATACCTCAGCTATTATTTTCAATCTTTTATTTATAATCCTTGCATACACTTTATAGGCTGTGTTGAGAAGACTTATACCTCGGTAATTTTGGCATTCTCTCCTGTCTCCTTTTTTAAAGATGGATATAACTTCTGCATTATTCCACATGTCTGGAATTTTACACCCCTTCCAACATTCATTTATTAAGTGCAATAATCCTAAATGCAGTATTATACCCCCATATTTTAGCAGTTCCATATTTATTCCGTCTGGTCCAGTTGCTTTTCTATTTTTACATTCCTTAAGTGCTTCTACTAATTCTTTCATTGAGATCATGTTAGCCTGTATGTTCATTTCTTCTTCGTTAATTATCTCATTCTCTTCATTTTGTTGGCACCACAATGATGTATAATGTTCAATCCATCTTTTTGTTTCTATAGCGTTAATTCTTACTGTTTCTTTTTCAGCTTTGTTTAATAGTCATATCACTTTATATGAGAACTGTTGTGTACCATGGATATGATTCTCTATATCACTTATAAACTTATTCCACGATTGCTGGTGCATTCTCTACCTATTATTTTTGCTTTGTTTCTTTTTTCCACATATATTTCTCTGACATGATCCGACTTTTGTTGTAGCCACTGTTTATATGCTTGTTGTTTCTCTTTATTACTGCTTCTATTTCTTTATTCCATATTCATAAACCTTTTTTTACTTCGGAATTTGTTTTTTTTTTTCCTAAGCATTCCTGAGCTGATTTTTCAATGCAATTCTTAATATTCTGCCATTCTTCACCAATATTATCATTAGTCTGTGTTTCTAATAAATATTGGCTTAGCCTCTGTTGATATAATATTGTGACTTTGTGGGTTCGTGAAATGATAAAACGAGGTTACGAAACACAAAACTACACTTTATTCTCCTAGCAAATACATTCGTCACCATTACAGTTTGCTAGCTAACCTTAAACTGTTTATTTTCTCTACTCTACATTCAACTGTCTCTCATTTCCGGTAACGATCGGCCATCATTTTTTTTATCGGCTTCGCGAGTCTACCACCAGGGTGACACTATTTTTATGCTTTCTTCTTTTAATAAGTATATCTTATATACTTCTTCTTTAATTGCTTTTTTTTACAACATTCTTTTTCCATCTTGTCCATAGCAAAATTTTTTTCGTGACTAAAAAATGATCAGAATTTATATCACATCCTCTATATACATGTACATCTTGCAACTGTGGTCCCATTTTATCTTTTATCAGAACATAATCTACTATGGATCTTAATCCTCTTGCACTCCATGTATATTTATTTATATCTCTCTTTCTAAAAAATGTGTTTGTAATTTTTAATTTATTACTACTTGCAAATTGTCTGAGCTGTATTCCGTTAACATTCAGTACTTCTTCTCCAAAGGATCCCACTATATTTGGGATGGTCATTTTGCCAACTCTTGCATTGAAATCTCTGCACACTACGATGTAATTGTTCTTATTAATTTTGTCATATATCTTTTGAAGCTCTTCATAAAACTGTTGTGTTTCCTCCTTCTTTCCTTCTTCAGGGGGGTAAATTCCAACTATTGTTAAATGTCCTCTATCTATTTTCATCCTTAGTGTTATTATTCTTTCACTCTCATACATGTAGAACTCAATTTTAGATTTCCATTTATTATGTATTAGTATCGCAACTCCGCTTCTTGCTCTTACATTCTGAGCTACACCGCTATAGAACATAGCATAATTACTTAAATCTTTTGATCCTTTCAGTTTTTTCTTAGTTTCCATTATTACAGCTATATCTATCTTTCTATCTTTGAGTATCCTTTCCAGCTCTGCCTCTTTATTTCCAAGACCCCTTACATTCCATGTTACTAAATTTAGCCTACATTGTTAAAACAAATTAGCATTATTGACTCTTTTCTATTCCTAACTCACTTTTATCACACATCTGCCTTTTCAGTTTATTTAATCTCATTCACTTTCACAAAACCCTTCCATCATTTCATAAGGATTTCTTCATAAATATTTTTAAAATAAATTTAAAATAACAAATATAAAAATGATAACAATATTTTAGGGTTTGAAATTAAAACAATTGTTTCATAGCATTGCTACTCTGTCTTTTATCAATTTGTACTAGGTTTTAGAGGATTTAAGGTATTTTTAAGTTGCATAGTATACTTGCTTACCATATAACGTTCCTTTCACATTTAAACTGACCATTATAATGCAACTCTTTGGTTCACTTTATGAAATTCTTGACTGTTATTGTGTGAATAGTACTCTTTTATGGTAACAAAGCTTCTCTGTTTATAAGTTATTTATATTCATACAGAGTAAGATTCCATCTATTGTATTCTTTTAATTTTACCATCAATTATTGGCTCTGAAGAACATCCTCATTATCTTCTTTTTCTGAATTTACAATAGGTATTACCACTGATTGTTTCCATTATTTAGGGAAAATTTCCCAAGCTTAAGCATTCATTGTACATCGTTATGAATGTTTTAGAAGGCATTTAAATATGCCATTCATTTTCTGTGTATTATATTCATCATTTTCAAGAGCCTTGTCCAATTTAGTCCTGTTTATAGACATAAGAATTACCTCTTGCATGAATGGATCAACTTCAGTGAATATTGCTACCATAGTCTCAATTATTGTGTTCTCAGGTCTTCAGTTTCATCATATAAGTTATCTTTGGATGCAAAATGGTCCATAATATATTTTAATATACAATCTACATATATTCTGTAGTTTAAATAGGCTTTGGGGACTTTTGTTACATATTTAATAATTAACAAATGAAATACAACAAATCACTAGGTTTTGAACATTTTAATCATCATGAAGCCTTAAATGTAAAGAAGAAAACCAAAGTTACTGGTTTCTTCATCTTGCATAGTATTAATTGCAATATGTTTCACTCAAAGCACTGATTTACAAAATACCCACTCTTTAACATTAATAGAGGCCATTTAACTTTGCATTTGACTTCACACAGAAAAACGAACTGTCTCTTTCTAGCTGAAATGAGTGGCTTGGATTTTCTAAATGTCTTTCACAGAAAAATGCCCAAAAAGAAAAATTGGAAAACTTGGTTCAAAGAGAAAGAAAAATCAAAGTACCATAAATCTTATAAAATATGAAGAAATCTGAAGATTTTACAAAAATATTATGCAACATAAAATTTTTTGTCATGTTCATTGTATTCTAAGTTTTGAAAAACTAAACAAGTTGGTAGCTAGCTTGTTTTAGAATATGAGATGAGAGAAATAACACATAACTGACGATGGAAGCAAAGGTTTTCGAAACATGTTCTGTTAAACTACAGTGTAAGTCAATTGCATTTACTGTTACAAAACTTCCTAAATGTTTATTGAGAGAGATAAATGTGTACCTTTTTAGTAATGTAGGTTGTATTTTCAGAGGCATTTTATTTCGACCTCTTTCTTTTACGTATTATATATCCTGTTACATCTAATGGCAATATATATGTATTTTTAGGTACAGTTGGTGAACCGCCATTTGCTATAGATCCAGATTTCATGGATGATGCTGGTTCTGCAGCAAGAGCAGGAAACAAATTTCAGAAACAACATGTAGTAAGGTATAAATACATTTTTTTTAATTAAAATGTTTGAGAAATTTCTTAATCATTCCTGTCACATCATGGGAGTAATTTAGCATTGGAGAACTACATGACTTCTTAATGCATTACATGATGCCTAAAAAAGGAAGAAATAAAATGTATACGTCCTGTAATTGGAACTATGTTCAAATCCTTCTATATAACAGTATGGGTGTTCAAAGTTTGCTATTAGTTCTCTATTATTTTTGGGTTTATGTAGCTAACACGTAGTGGGCTAAGGTGTGCTGCTTTGGTTCCCTGCCATGGATGCTCCTAGGATCAATCCCAACTCTGGGGGGGGGGGGGGGGGTCAGATTTTAAGTCCCAGGTTTAGGACCGGTGCCCATTCAGCATGTGAGGAAAGTGAGGAGCTACGCTAGGTAACAGACCTGGTTGCGTAAGCCAATTTCTGACTGGGGGAGCCAAGATGCTGACCACATCTCCACCCCATATTGGCTGGATAATTGTCCAACTCTACCTTTCATATGTGGGCATAAGGCTTGCAATCGAGTTGGCATGTCTTGGCCCACTAGGGCTATTACTCCACGGGTTGATTTTTAATTTGTAGCTAACATATGTGTTCAGATAATTAGAGAATTATATCATATACTGATTACATTTAATATGTGCACAGAGATTTAAAAATTGGAAAATAAGCCTTCGATATCACTTTGATAATTTTTTTAACATCTGCACTTCGTATTAATCTTGGGAAAAAAAAATATGTATATTTCGAGCTTCTTAATAGTAACTAACAAGAATTAATAATATAATAGGATAATATAAATTGTACCATATTAGCTGTAATAAATTTCTTAGAATCTATTTAGGTACATCAACAGAAAATTAATGTAATATGCTTTTTAAATAACTATGTACAGATACATATTATTGAGAAAATTCAATCAGTTAGATGGTGTTATGCTAAAAACAGAATATTTTTGGTTAACATTATATAAAAGCAAGAAATATGAGGGGTCACGAGTAATTTAAATTTAAATATGGCTATTATATGACACAAAAAGTTTGAATTGCATATATATGAGGTCAGTCTGAAAGTTTAAGAATGAACACATTAATGGGTTAAAAAACTATATCTGATCAAAGTATTCTGCGTTGCCTTCTATCAGCGTCTTATCCGTTCAAATCATTTTTGAAATGATGAATGTCATTGTTCTTTGGAAAGAATGCAAGTACATACATTGTAAGCATCTACTGCAGTTTCAAGTAATTTAAATTGTTTACCTCAAATTTTTCCTGTCATTTTGTGGAATAGGAAAAAGTCATATGGGTCCTGATTTGGTCTGTAAGGGGCATAGGACAAGTATTTCACTCCTGAAAAAATGAAATTGTTTCTTGTGCAGTGTAGACAGTAGCATTTTCATGGCACAACAAAATTTTCTGCAGTTGCTTTGTTCTCAGCTCATTGAAGACTTGTGGAAGACATTTTGTGGTGCTCATCTGGGAGTGACAGTCTTTTGTCCCTTATGTGGAATTGCCACAATTCAGCCTTTATCTGAGAAGAACATATCTTCCTGCCAAAAATTATTCTCAATAGTAAAAATCTGTAGCCAATGTCAGCCAAGCAATTGAAATATTACAACAAAATATAACAATTTGTTACATATTTAACTTACCTTTTTAAGAAATTGTTATATTTTGAAATAATTCTTACTCATCTCACTTATGTTAGCGGATTATCTCTTAGGAAGACCTAGACTGATGACAGTCATTGGTTTCTGGATCATAATGTTATATCCAGCTTTGGTCACCTTATATGATGTTAAACATATTTTTTAATTTTCTTCCATCAAATATTTTTATAATTTCCTAGCACTCTTGCAAATATGCCTGTTTCTGCTCATTTGTGAGAAGGTTAATCTTGGAATACTTCCTGACATAAAGGCTATTTTTAAAGGTTGTCTCAATTATAATGATCCAATATTCAGGTTTCTTGAATATGATAGTATACATAGTGATTGTCTTCCTCCAATATGTGATCTGTTTTCACCAAAATTTCCATCCGTTATTGCTGAAGTTGAAAGAAGATTGACTTCTGGGATAATATCTACAACAAGATACTCAATATAGGAAACCATCCACATTACAAAGAATAAGTTACGAATTATGAACTTCAAACTCCTGTCATCAAACCAGCTCAGCAATTTTAGTTAATTGATGGAAATTAATCATTTTTTCACAGTAGCCATATATAGGCTAAGGTCTTTGATAGATAGAGTCAACATGAAAAATTCAATGCCATGGCCAGGATTTCAACCATGGATCTCCTGGTTTCTGTCCAGTCGCTCTAGCCCATTGAGCTACCATGGCCAACTTGCCGTCACAACATTAAATTCTCCATTTGACTCGCATATTTCCCCAGTAGACCACTAGGGACTCTTACATTCGAGATAGACCATTTGTGGTGACTCAAAATAGTAAGTTGCCACGAATGGTGTATCTCGAATGTGAGAGCCCCTAGTGGTCTACCGGGGAAATATACGAGTCAAATAGAGAATTTAATGTTGTGACAGCAAGTTGGCCATGGTAGCTCAATGGATTAGAGCAATTGGATGGAAACCAGGAGATCCATGGTTCAAATTCCGGCCATGGCATTGAATTTTTCATGTTAACTCTATCCACCAGCTCAGCAAGTTTATATCACCACCATCAGAGACCTCCACCATCAATACAACTGTTTGATTGTCAGCTGATGATGGGAATAAGCATTACTGAAACTTGCTCTGATTTTAAAAATGAGGTAGTGTGAACATAACCAATGCTCAGTTAATGTATTCATAGGGTTTAGGATAGCTCCCTAAATAAATGTATAATGTGATCTTGTTTATACATCCACCTTTTTCTTTAATGAATAAGGCATAATTTCACACCCATATTTTAAATAACATACAGTAATGTACCTCTCATTTTAGATACTTTCATAACATGAATTAGATAACTCTGACTTTTGAGCCTGCTCTCCTTCATCAACATGATTCACATCTACATATTGTCTGATTTGCTGTATATTCTCCAGCAAATTTCCTTCCACTCCTTTGACTGAATACATTAACCTCAAAGACATTACACTCATTGTTGCAATCACTGTACTGTCTCAACATGGCTCAGTTAATACAAAATGATAATTTAAAGCATACCTGATGAGTAGAGCTCAGATTTTGCATACTTGCATGTTTATTCCTTGATTATTAAACATATGTATGTAAGTAATAAATTTGCTCTATAGTGTAAGGAGTTTATTATGGAAGTTTTATAGTGCATGTAAATGCATATTTAAGAGGTTAGTGTATATTTAAATAATTTGTGCATATTTATGCATATATTTTACTTTTTCAGCAATGATTTGTGCATTTATTTCATCCTAATACTTTAAGAAGAAGAGAAGGATACCAGAAAGTATCTTTTATTACTCTGTGTAGGACATAGATATCCTGTTTCTAAATCCATAAATTGTTGCCAAAAAATGAGAACATAGCTATCAACAATGAGCACTTTCTGGTATAAAAATATGCTGCTCAATAACTTAAACTAAATAGTGTTCAATAATCATGTAATAAAACTTTAAAGTTTGGTGCAGTCGTTGCATCTTAAAACTTGATATGGTTTGTATTAATGTTACAAACGAAGCCATCTGTTGTAATGATAACATCTCCAAGAATTAAAAGGTGTCATTTTCACTTAACTTGTAAACTTGTAAAATGTACTGTTAATCATAATTTCTGAAGTGTGAGCAGTAGGAAAAGAAATATTAAGTTGCCGAAGAGAACAATAAAGCTGTTTGCTTCGACAATAAATCCTACTCTTAACAACAGATGGAAATATAGGAGTGTGCTAACTGTGTGAAAAACAAAGGTTTATTTTTGTATTTTCAGAATTTTTTAAAAATCGATGTGACTTTTGAGATAGTAATTGTTGATTTTATTTAACTAAAATAAACCCATATTATTTTTATACCGTTGTTATAGGTGCCCTGCAACAAAATGTTATAGATTATGCAACCTCTACAAACAGCTGCTTGTAGAAAAATAAAAACACTTTAAGTGATGGAGTAAAATCATTTCCTCCAGAAAACGTGAAAACTAAACACACTAATACTAAAATAGATCAAAAGGTTGTTTAGTAAATATTAATTAATTAGTGCTCTCTTTAAGAACTTACTACCAATTAATTCATCAATACTAACAAATGTGAGAAAGTTGAAATAATTTACCTTATTTTAAAATCATATACAGTTTTAGAGCATATTTAGCAGATTTTTAGTCATAGATACATGCATATATTCATACTTTATAGAGCATATAAATCCAAGCTCTAGTGATGAGGTAAATTATAGACTAGAAAAAACAAGATATTTTTAATGAACTTTAAATGTAAGAAATAATTATCTATTTACCTTAATTGTATTTGAAGGGGATAGATGATTATCAAAGTTTTTATGGTCACATTTTAGGGAGGAAAAATAAATTATTATATGCATTATAGTTAACTGCACCATATCAGTATTGTTAATATCTTTTACAGAGATGTAGAGGAAGAAATGTCACAGATCTTCCAGTCTCTTCAAAATCTTGGAAGTACTCGCCAAACTAAAGACATTTCTCCTAGAACCCAACAGAATCTGCTCTGTAATGAAATTCAAACAGTAAGTTCCTAGTTACATTTTGTTGTTTGTTATGTTATTACTTTCTTTTCCATTGCCCGCCTTGGTAGCGTAGATGGTAGCATGTCTGCCTCACATTCAAGAGGTCCCGAGTTCACATCTCAGTCAGGGTGAGTTACCTGAATAAGGATTTTCCGGGGTTTTCCCTTATCCTGATTGACGAATGTCGGGTAACTCTATGCTCCATGCACCCCGGACGTATTGAGCATCATTTCACCCATTTCGTTCATCATCCGATATGACTTAATGTTGGAGGATGTTAATTACAACAACAAAAATAATCTTTTCCATTTTCACATAACAATAAAGCAAGTCAAAGTATAAACTTGGAAGAAGCGTAGAGACAGTGAAGCACAAATTAGTACAAAAGTGAATCGAGAAGATATTGACACATTGCTTCACTCACAGTGTGAGTGTAATAAAGCAAGTATTGAATTTCAGCCAAACATTTGATGGTGAAATTTCATTGGAAATATGGTTTCTCCCCTGAATAAAATAATCATTTTTAGGAAATAATGTATGCTTCTGTGTGTGATAGTTGTAAGTGTGTCATCCCATAACCCATTCACATCCCTTTAAGCCTCGGCACTCGCCAGCTGGAGTGTTATGACTAAAAGTTATAGATTTCTCCACTACCCACCCTATGGCGCTGGCTAATGACCCCTCTGCAACCCTGTTCCAGCATACAGCTGCAATGTGTTGACATTACAGATGCAGAACTTTCTGATGCAGTGGTTTACAGTTTAGGAATTTACGTTTTTCAAACCTTCCGTTGTCGCAGAAGCAATGCACCTTAATATCACAGGAATATAATGTTTGCATATCAATTTACTTAGCAGTTCTGAATGCTTTCAGTTCTCTGCACACACGAGTTAAGAACAATATTGCATTGTTGGCATTATGTATTCCGCTGGGCTTTTTCTCACATATACTTTAGGTAGCTTAGGTACAGCAGTTGTTATAAGTTTCTCTCTATAACTGCCAAAAGAGAAAAAAAAAATCTGGAGATGGGTAAATAGAATGTGGAGTTTTCGTCCCTTTTGAATATTAGATTTACAGGGGATGCTGTACACTTGGCGGTAGACACTTTAGTAAGACAGGTGGCACAAGAGAATTCGGCCGCTCTTTTTTTAACTATAAAACCTTTTATATATGCCAGAGATAAGTGGACTGTTGCATGAAACGAGGCTGTCTAGGAAGAAAAGAAAATAAAAACTAAGTAAGTAAACAGTTAAAAGCAGTTTAACAATATACGTTAGTAGGTCTTATAAGACGGAAATTCACATTACCTTTAATGTTCAATTCGCCCAATATTGCGATTATTGTGTCTGGAAGCTCTGTTGCAGTGTACAATGGTATCTTTTATCAATAATTGAATTGATTTATGAAAATTATTGGTTTCATAATAAAGTAAGCTTTCTTCATTTGCTTGCTGCTTGTTTACAAATTCTTTGTGCCTTTTATTTGTTCTCCAGTTTTTACATCTTAAGGTGTTATTCTCCCTTTCCAATCTCTTTAATTTGGAAATTATATCTTCCTCAGTCTGAATTGCAGTGCAGTTATAAGTATGTGCATCTGTGACATGATCCAGTGCATTAACATCAGCAGCACTGTTAATGCTTTCTCTGCTAGAACTGCGTCTCCGTTTTCTGCTTTCTGTGTGTAAGCGTATTTTTGAAATTTGTTGCCTTGGTGTTGCTTGTTTCACTAATTTATAATCTGGATAGTTCGGAAAAATGCTTAGAATACTTCCTGTTTTCAGCAGTTTAATTTTACAGCCTGGCTTATAGTCGTCCTCAGTAAAATGCAAACTGCACACGACTGTTGAATTAGATTTATCATTTACCATGAAATTAGAGCGCGATATAGCTTTTAACCATTGTTTACATAGTTCTTCTTCTACTGGAAATTCATGGAAAGTGATGCCTTTTGATTTTCCTTTCTTACTTTACAGAAGGGTACAAAACAATACACCATCTGAAATACAAAGTATTGAGCTCATAATCGATGCTATGCTGTTTGTTGTAATTATTGCTAATACTGCTGTGATGATGATGATGATGATAATAATAATGATGATAATGATGATAAAAAATAATAATAATAATAATAATAATAATAATAATAATAATGATGATGATGATGATGATGATGATGATGATGATGATGATGATGATGATGATGATGATGATGATGATGATGATGATGATGATGATGATGATGATGATGATGATGATGATGATGATGATGATGATGATGATGATGATGATGATGATGATGATGATGATGATGATGATGATGATGATGATGATGATGATGATGATGATGATGATGATGATGATGATGATGATGATGATGATGATGATGATGATGATGATGATGATGATGATGATGATGATGATGATGATGATGATGATGATGATGATGATGATGATGATGATGATGATGATGATGATGATGATGATGATGATAATAATAATAATAATAATAATAATAATAATAATAATAATAATAAAAGTGAAATAATATAATTTAATACATAATTCTTACATTTGGAGCATTGCTATGGACTTTGGAAAAATGAGAGCTTTGAAATATAGTGCTGTCTATTGTAAATTTTTGTACTATAAAGCTGTCATGGAAAAATCTACCTTCTAAGATAATGAACAGCAACCATTTACGGCACAACAGTAAAAGTAAAAATAATAAAGAATGATATATTGTGCTCATACTTATGATTACTTATATTATCTCTTATTTATACCCAGTTTTCATATTGTCTCTTATTTATGCCCAGTTTTCTGGTTCACTTTAGATTGTTGTCAACAGCACTTCATGTAAAATTCACTTTCATTACTAATTGAAACCATAAAATTGGTTCAACTGTGACCACAAAACTAAATGTCGGCAAGGCCACTGACAGCTACAAGGAGATACTTTAGGGGTCAGCCTTGAGAGCTCCAAGTGGCAAAAAAGGCAAACACCGCTCGGTCGCTTAAATGCGTAAGAATCCGACTGAGTGCAGAGGCTTTAAGGGATGTGAGCAGGCTATGGTCATTCAAATGAAAGGCTTGAAACCTAACAATTGAATCCTTCCCTCCCTCCTTCCTTTCTCCCTCCCTCCTTCATATCTCTCCTCCCTCTCTCCCTCCCTACTTCCTTACCTTCCTTGCTTTTTTTCTTTTTTCCTCCCAGAATCCTTGCAAATGCCAGATGTAATCTTATCCATGTTGTCATCTGAAACAGATAATCGACTGGTTCCCCTTTTATAGAAAATTCTATGTTTCCATAAATTAAATATGGGAAGCCCAAATTTTTGGTCAGGGTGACAATTGCCTCCCATAGCATATTTGAAAGTTTTGTTGTACTTGGATATCAAGTTTTATACTATAATCAAAGTTTCATGAAATTTATATATATATATATATAAACATAATTTGTGAAAACTGTATATAGTTTGTATGATTAGTAAATATATACTTTATTTTTTATAACAGTTTTTGAATCCAGTAGAAGTTTCTTTATTAATCAATATCTTCAGCCCTGGTATTCTTACTTTTCCCCATTTACGTGAACATAAAGTCACTGCAAGTTGAAAAATTTTCTTGCTTAAATTATTGCCAAATACTGGAAGTAAATATATTTGGAGTATTTCAAAATTTGCTATGGGATATAACTGGAAATCTCTACAATCAAAACAGTGGAAAATCAACCATTTGAAATGTAAAGTTAATGAAACAAGAATGACCAGTTATTTCTCATAAATGTTTTGTGGAAAAGATTGGTTTTCAAGTCTGATATTGAATATTTTTTATCAAAATGAGTAACTGATATAAGTATTTTTAGCTAATTCTAGCACATCTAAGGATGGTCAAGGAGAAGCAGAATATTACCTATATTTGAATTCTAGATTAAATATTTATCTTTACTTTGTACTGCTAAATATAATTTGATAATATTTGGCTAAACACATTTCAGATAATTTCTTTTAAGGTTTTTTTTTTAAATTTATATAAATTTAATATATTTAAATGAAATTTAATGATTGCCTCAAGGAATATCAGTTATGTACAGTTTGGATTGCTGGCTAAGCTTTTGGCCATCATGCAACTTGTACTCCATTCATCATATCAGTGTGAAGAAATCTTCAAATTCTCAAATATTTGGAAAGTTAGAATCACACTAAAAAATTCAATAAATAGCCAGGATTTTCGGTGTTCTATGCCATTGCTCCTACAACTGAGCTATATACCGTGGTAGCATGCCAGTATGATGTTAAATCCCACAACTGACTGATATTTTAGTGTTGTGCTAGCATGTTAGCATAGTCACTCTGTTATAGCAATCCACAGAAAGTTGAATTATTGCCCCTAGTATATATCTGTTTATTTTCTCTCATAAGTAAATTCAAACATTTTATGGAATATATTATCTGGATATTCTGTGACAGAATGAAATGAACCTTTTTAACCTTTATTTATAAAACAAGGAGGTTAAATCTACCTAATTCAGTTTGGTTTAATTTTACATTCCAGCTTATGAATCTGCAGAAGAAACTACAAGCTCTGAAGCTGAGAAATCCATGCCAAAAGCGTCCTTCTGTCCCATCTCTCCCAGTAAGAGGACAGAAAGTGAATATAGAGCAGCAGTAAAACAACAGCTCTAACATGTAAGAAAATACTTCTATACTCTCAATATGCATGATTTGCTTTAATAAGCAGTATACACATCGTTTTCTAATAAAATAAACTGTTGCTCACTTTTTGTTTGAATTTAAAGCTATATTTTAATGATCTTCATTAGAGCAAATTTTAAACTAATTTGTTTCAGTTTTAGAGGAAATATGAATATACCCACTTATTTTAGAGAGATATTAAAACGTGTTACAATATTATAACTGATCTGTAAAAGCCAATAATTTTAAGATTTCACTATATGTAATTATTTAAGTTATGTATAGGAAGTGAGGCTTCTGGCCTTATCAATAATTGTTTCTAAGTAAAAAGCTACAATGCATATACTTATATTGTCACATCAGCCTTTGCATCTCTTGCTGTAAGGTTGCATGTTGCACTACTGTTCGGTAGTAGTTGGGGCAGGAGAGACCGACCTTCCCCAGGACAGCATAAAGGAGGAAGCAGGTCTACTGTGATTTGATTTTATTTGATTTATTTATTCATCCATTAAAACATGTACATGTTATAGGACACGTCAAATTAAAAACTAAGTACAACATTTATAATTAAGGTAGCTAACTAAATATTTAAAAATTCATCCACGCTGTAGAAGCTATTAGCTCTAAGGAAGTTTAATAACAATTTCTTAAATTTATGTTGTGGTTCAATCTTTTTTATAGATTCAGGTAGCTTATTGTAAAGATGTAAGCCAGCATATGTGAGGGATAACTCACCTTCAAGCACAACCCTGAAGCTAGAGTCATATGTTACTATGCAAAAGACCATTTGATACTGTAAGTTGAGATGTTTCCAGTTCCAGAAGTATCTCCCGCATGTAACAGGGATAACTATATATAGGATAAATCCTTTCATGGAAGTGTTGAAAACAGTGTTGTTGTATAAATTAAATTAATTGGGAGTCGATTAATAACACAAAACAACACGCACTTTTAAATTTTCCCGGAACCGGTTTCTGAGGCCTTCCCTCTATCTTCAGCCGGACGTCGACTTGTTCTCATTGGTGTAGCTGGCAATATTTTGTCATCGGTCTCCTCTGGTGGCGGTTCGAGGAACTTACTGAACAAATCTTTCTGGGGGATGTCGAAATTGAATACTTTGTTCCTATTTTTTGAAATAAAGATTTGTTCCCATGTGGACAGTTCTTGTTTTCCTGTTGTATGTTTTAGTAATTTTGGTTCTGGATTTATGTTGTGGTTTTTTTCCCAAAAATGCGTGGCAACTGCTGATTTTTCTAATTGTTTGTATTTTATGTTCCTAAAGTGTTCCTTTGCTCTTGTTTCTAAATTTCTTTTGGTTTTTCCAATATAAATTTGACTACAGTCACAGCATTCAATTTGATATATACCAGATTTTTTGTTAGATGGAATGGCATCTTTGATGTTTGAGCAAATTAGGTTTTTTAAGGAGTAATGGTTCACTGGAGCTAGTTGAATGTTTTGTTTTTTGAAGACTTTTTTGAATTTATCAAAGGCCCATGGATGGTAAGTGAATTTTTTGAAGATCATTTTAGATTCTGTAGCTGAGAGTGTTGTGGTTTCCTTTAGTAGTTTCTTCTTTTTTGCTAAGTTCACTTTTTGTCTACTAGTGATTTGGGACAGTCATTTTTCTGTGCTATTTCAATAATTTTGTTATATTCTATTTTGTATTCTTCTGTTGTGAGAGGGATGTTGACCAGTCTGTGTGCTAAACTATTAAAGATTGCCTGTTTGTGGGATCTTGGATTGTAGCCATTAGCTTTTATGTAGTTGTCTGTCTGTGTTGGTTTTCTGTAAATGCCAAAGTTTATTCTATTTTTATTTCTGATTATTTTTAGATCTAAAAATGGTAAATACTCGTCTTTTTCAACTTCTACAGTGAACTTGATGCTTTTTTCTTGAATATTTAAAAGTTTTAGTGCATCACTGATGTGTTTTTTTGGCACTATGGCAAATATGTCATCTACATATCTTTGCCAGAGTTTGAACATCCATGGGAAACCTTTAGTGATCCTTATTTCTAGTGCACTCATGTACAGATCGGCAGTGAATATGACACCATTAACAAAAATCCATTAACAACTTGCATAAAATCATTTGAAAAAACAATAGCAAAATCAAGTATAATATCAAACAAATATGCAGTTAAACCAGATAACCCAACCTTACCTAGACTTTATGGCTTACCCAAAATACACAAACCATCCATAACAATGAGACCTATAGTTAGCAGTATAAATTCACCAACATACAAACTTGCAAGTGGCTAACAAACAAATTCAACTCATTTCCAAAATTCGATAGCCTAAGCATCAAAAACACCTATGAACTTATAGAACACATTAAGGATATTGAACTAAATGAAGAAGACACACTAGTCTCATTTGACGTTAAATCACTGTTTCCCAGCATACCAGTTAAACAACTCCCAACATTGATAGAAAAATGGCTCAAATCACTTGGAATGTCATCACTTGAAATTTCAGATTACATCGAACTTACCAAATTATGCATAGAACAGAATTTCTTCCAGTTTCAAACAAAATATTTCCATCTAACTTCTGGTTTAGCAATGGGCAACCCCTTATCACCCTTCCTGGCCGATCTGTACATGAGTGCACTAGAAATAAGGATCACTAAAGGTTTCCCATGGATGTTCAAACTCTGGCAAAGATATGTAGATGACATATTTGCCATAGTGCCAAAAAAACACATCAGTGATGCACTAAAACTTTTAAATATTCAAGAAAAAAGCATCAAGTTCACTGTAGAAGTTGAAAAAGACGAGTATTTACCATTTTTAGATCTAAAAATAATCAGAAATAAAAATAGAATAAACTTTGGCATTTACAGAAAACCAACACAGACAGACAACTACATAAAAGCTAATGGCTACAATCCAAGATCCCACAAACAGGCAATCTTTAATAGTTTAGCACACAGACTGGTCAACATCCCTCTCACAACAGAAGAATACAAAATAGAATATAACAAAATTATTGAAATAGCACAGAAAAATGACTTTCCCAAATCACTAGTAGACAAAAAAGTGAACTTAGCAAAAAAGAAGAAACTACTAAAGGAAACCACAACACTCTCAGCTACAGAATCTAAAATGATCTTCAAAAAATTCACTTACCATCCATGGGCCTTTGATAAATTCAAAAAAGTCTTCAAAAAACAAAACATTCAACTAGCTCCAGTGAACCATTACTCCTTAAAAAACCTAATTTGCTCAAACATCAAAGATGCCATTCCATCTAACAAAAAATCTGGTATATATCAAATTGAATGCTGTGACTGTAGTCAAATTTATATTTGAAAAACCAAAAGAAATTTAGAAACAAGAGCAAAGGAACACTTTAGGAACATAAAATACAAACAATTAGAAAAATCAGCAGTTGCCACGCATTTTTGGGAAAAAAACCACAACATAAATCCAGAACCAAAATTACTAAAACATACAACAGGAAAACAAGAACTGTCCGCATGGGAACAAATCTTTATTTCAAAAAATAGGAACAAAGTATTCAATTTCGACATCCCTCAGAAAGATTTGTTCAGTAAGTTCCTCGAACCGCCACCAGAGGAGACCGATGACAAAATATTGCCAGCTACACCAATGAGAACAAGTCGATGTCCGGCTGAAGATAGAGGGAAGGCCTCAGAAACCGGTTCCGGGAAAATTTAAAAGTGAGTGTTGTTTTGTGTTATTAATCGACTCCCAATTAATTTAATATATATAGGATGTTAATGAACTACACTGAAATAATTTCATTGTATACGTTAATAATATAAACAAGTTGAGATAGGCAATGCATGGTCTGTGGCTAAACATAATGCAGTTAATTGTGTTAAACCTAATTAGCATCAGATGCTGATAAGTTGGTATTTAAACAAGCTGGGTGACATTATTGGATTAGGATGTCTTTAAAACTGCTTCCCAAGTATAGAAAAATTGATTCTTAGAAGCTCATTATTGGCATTCTCAAGATGCTATGCCTCAAAGTTCTCTCAAACTCCGAACTAATCATCTGCCAGTGTGACACTGAACAGCGATTAACTGCATTCTTGTTACATGTAGCCTACTACAGTGGTGTTTCTGCAACTGTTCTGTTGGCTCAATCTGTAGTGCCAAAAACTGGTGTTCCAAAGGTTTCTGCATTCTAGTTAATTTTTTCTTTGCCTTTTTAATATGTACATTTTAATAGGAAGAAATGGTGTGATTCATAACTAAGAACATGAATCTGATTGGCCAGTGCAATAACACTACTATGATTTCCTTGACTCGGGACACTTTGCATTGAAAACACAGGTCTCCATTTCAAACAGTTCCTATAAACCTGACACAGAGAGATGCATTTACTTTTTATTTTAACCATCTCCCATTTACACATACAGCATGTGAATGTATTAAGCATGATTCAACCTTTGTTAGAAAGATTTATAATTAATTGCACTGACATGGTGAAATTGCTCCATAAAATGCATACATTCATATAAGAACTAAAAGCTTAGACAAAATATTTTAAAAAGCAACCAAGCAAACAAAACAAAAATAAGCAAAAGGAATGAAAAAAAGTGAAGGAGACTCAAACTCCTTTACCTTTCACTTGAAAGCTAATGTTATAAACATTGCGCCAAAGGGAGTGCTTCAACATGGCTCTTCAATTTTGTATGTTGTACACTCAACTGTTATCATCATTATCAGTGGTTTACTGGCACTTTAAAAACTTTAAGCCATAATTTCCATATTTGAACCAACAGACCATAAATTAATTGATGGAAATTGATAATTTCTTCACACTAGCCGTATATAGGCTAAGGTTTTTGATAGATAGAGTCAACATGGAAAACTCAATGGCCATGGCAGCTCAATGGGTAAGAGTGACTGGATGGAAACCAGGAGATCCATGGTTGAAATCCCGTCCATGTCACTGAATTTTTCATGTTGACTCTATCAAAGACCATAAATCTCCTATCTCAAATTACTTGTTTACGATATCTCCACTTGCTCTGAGAATATTTAGTGCAGTTCATTAACACTCTGTATAAAGGGCTGTTGTGAGGCCTGGCGGGGTACAGTAGTGAGAGTTTTAGAGTTTGTGTATGTTTTGAGCTTAGAGCATCAATCAATGAGTGCGGTTCCATGGGGAGGAGTTGGACAGTGGAGCAGTTCACGAATTAGTCGGTCAGTCAAGTTGTATGTATCAACCAAGCAGTGCATGGAAATTAGTATATTCCAAGCTCCAAGTTGAAAAGTCTCAAGTCATGAAATAGTGTAGGAAGTAGTACACAGGTCAGTAAGTGTGACTCCATGATGAGGAATCAAGGGCAGTGGAACAGGCAGCGAATATTGGAGTTGTGCTCACAGTTGATATGCAGTTCTGCGTGTAACAGTTGTTTTGATTTAGGCCTCAAGAGTTGTAAAATTGTTTAAATATGTTTAATGATTTAAGAAACAACATGGATAAGTTAAAATAAATAAGAAAGGAAAATTCATTGAGTCATGAAATAATGTAATATGTAAGTAATATGATGTGATGTTTTATCATTGGTAGTTTTAAAAATAAGATTATGTAATGTGTGACGTGGACCAGTAAAAATTAAGTTTGATTGGTAGTGATGGCAATGAGAGAAGGAAAAATCAATAATTTTGAGAGAACAGCTAGAAAAGAAGGCGTCTTTTGATAGAAGAATGTTAAGGTGAACAGACGTAAATTTAGTGTGCGACGGAACCATGTAAAAGAGTTAATATCCATTTTCTGTTAATTGTAATCAAGGTATACAATACTATTGTCAAGTTTTATATGAAAATTTTTATAAATAATACAAATTAAATTGAACATCTTGATATTTTTAAAGTAAAAAGAATTTATTGGTATCAAAGTTTATTTAGAAAATTTATCCTTTCACTCACGACCACACCTGAGAACTAAGAGTTCTCATACCACAGACTGAAGCATATCTGAAGATATTTTAGATTCATGAATACATCAGAGTGCCAGATAGGACCAAGAAGAGTTGGCAACTTGCGGCTTCGTCATTGTCCCCATCCAGGAGGGCAGCAGACATACCTCGACCCCCGCAGCAACATGGGACAACCACATCTTACATGTACATAAAGGGAATCCCTGTTGCAAAATGGCTTCCCAATCTGGAGCTACGAGATAGTCAATGTGCCGCATATCATCACCATAATTCCTGTTGCATGTGTAAGAGGTGAATCTGTGTGTACATCAAAGAGATCACTAACAGCACAAGTTGGTGTATGCAAGACATTAGGAAACATTAAAGAGATGTGTCAAAGTTGCATATTTGGGTAAAAGAGAAGGTGCTTGTAAGTTAGCATTGTGCTATGATTTTGGTGGCAAAGGATTTTGAAGCGAAATTTTGTCATCTTTTTCACAATATTATTATATTTGCAAGTCATTTGTGGTGGAAAATAATACATAAGAAGGCTCATCAATAAAATAAATAAATACTTCTTTAAAAGATCTGATGTGTATAAACCATAATTACTACTTATTAGCATTCACAGCTTCCCCATATGTTTATAAAAAGCTGATTATCTTATCCATTTTATGCTAATCACTGTAAATATCTACATAAAATAGATTCAAAATAGGCAGTATATTATAAGCAAGTCAAAACAGAAATATCACTGTAGTACTCATATCACTAAGTGCTTTGTGGGGTTTTCCCTTATCCTTCAAGATGAATGTTGGGTAACTCTAAGCTCCATGGACCCTGGACTCATTTGAGCATCATTTCACCCAATTCATTTACCATCCGATATAACTCAATGTTGGAGGACGTAAATTACAACAACAACAACAACAACAACAACAACGAATATATCACTAAGTGCTTCATTGTACTCTATGGTCTTAGAGTAACCTGCTAGCCTTGGTTCTTCTTAAGATCACATATTCAAACCCAGTGTTAAAGATACATTTCCACATAAAAATCCCTAGTAGACTTCCTTCAGAAGGGAAGTAAATTTGAGGATCCTATGTAAAATATTTACAGCACATAAAAACAACCTCAAGTCTTATAAAGAGGACCCTGAATAAAATTAAATAGTCTTTCATGTCTAATGTAGAATGCTACACTGAGAGCCACAGCAGTTAAAAGAGCTTCCATAAATAAAAACTCAATTTATTAAGTGCTTCCATTCCTTTTTTATCGAGAGTAGTGCAGGTAAAAAGTATTCATTTAAATAGGTCATATAGATGACAAAGGGCAGGGTGGGTGAAATTAATGGTTGTCAAATATGCATACAAATTGTGACTAACAAGATAAGACTACATGGTGACTGAAATCACTTGATTCTTCTAGTCTAGTACCTATAGCTCAATGAGGTAAAACAATAGCTACCCAATACATCAGTATTCTAAGAATACAAATAAACTGCTCATTAAATTTGTATAAAAGAGTTATATAATGAAGCTGTACAATACTATCCATGTTTCAGACTACTAGCAAAATTTGTTTTGCTATCAGAATGGCTTCAGAGACATTAAGCGTGGATTCTCTAAGGATTCTTTATTATTCATATTTCAACTCACTAATGTCTTACGGGATCTTGTTTTGGGGAAACTTGGTAAGACATACTGCAGTATTCAAAATGCAAAAATGGGTCATTAGAGTCATTACAAGATCACCAACAAAAAGTAGTTGTAGGGAGTTATTTAAAGAATTACGTATTTTACCTTTACCCTCATTACACATATATGAAGTCTTGGTGTATGTTAAGAATAATTTAGAGGAGTTTCAACTAAATTCACAGGTACATAATTACTACACTCGAAGCAATAGTCACCTCTCAGTAATACCACACAACACTGTTTTGTTTGAAGGAAGTGTCACATACAACGGGTTTACTCTATATAATCACTTACCACATAACGTTAAAAATGTAACCAACATCAATAAATTTAAAAGTAGACTTAAGGATTTCATGTACACTCATTGTTTTTATAACAAACAAGAGCATTTTAACATATGTAAATCTGTAGTTCATACAGAATCACTGTAAATGTTATACATATGTATTATTAGAATGTGTGTTCTTTTCTGATTTGTAAAATATGTATATTTCTGACATGTCCCATAACATTTATTTGTTCAGTTGGATGACTAATAAATAAATAAATACTATCAAAGGACTCCAGTTCATGCTGCAGCCTGTCTGTCTCATTAGCTGTGATACAAGTAGCACACCAAATTATATTTGAATAGCAAGATGCAAACATATTGTCACTTACTCGAAATTGATCTTTTCTAAAGAAGAAGGAATTATCAACTTCTTAAGTTAAGTGGAGACTGTGTTACAAATACTTTTATTTGTGTAATATTTGTTGCTTCACTGTGACTAGCTTCATTTTCTGTGTGATAGTGTGACTTATAAAGATTCTATTCTATTCTATTCTATTCTCCACCAATTTTTACTGTCACTCACAAAGTTCTCACTGTCAGTTAATAATCTGATCCAGTTTTAATTTTCACTGTGTCTTCACTTAGTTCACACTCTTAACTCACTAATGTGAACTAGTTCAGTTTTCCTTGTCTTTTCACTTTCTTCATGAAAGGTTAAATTATTATCTTAAAATAATCACTGTCCTGAAAATGTTATCATTGCAATATTGCATTGCTTCATGCACTATATAAACAAATTATTATATTTGTATATCAAATTCTTTAACTTATTAATTTATAGATGCGTCGTATTTATTACACATCGGCTTCACTTACTTTAACTTGTTTTTTATTTTTCCCATGCAGCTTTAATTTTTGGTTGACCAATATATGTAAGTATGTATGTATATTGCTAATGCTCTGGAGTCAACAATGAAGTCATTCTCCTTTTGGCTTCCCAGTATTTAAAATTTATATCTTGATAATTTTGTAAAGCTGCACAGTTTTGTAAACAGTGTAATAAATACAAAATTGAATCGAGAATATATTGACACATTGCTTCACTCACCTGTTTATTCACAGGACATGTTTCAAGAGCTCTTGCTCTTATCCTCAGCTGATACTCGACTAGTGCAAGTTGTAGTGGTTTCTTCTTTCTCCGTATTGTCAATAGATGGCGTGATGTACTTGTCAAAGATGTCCGGTGGTGGAGTTTCAAAATTCATGACTCTATGACGATTTTTGTTAATGAAGATTTTTTCCCATACGGAAAGGTCTATGGGGTGATTAACGTATTTTATTAGAGATGTTTCCAAATTGATGTCATGTCTAGTATTCAAAAAATGAAAAGCCACTGCTGATTTTTCTGTTTCACCATTTTTAATGTTTCTCATATGTTCTTTAGTTCTGATGTTAATATTTCTTTTTGTTTTTCCTATATAAATTTTAGGGCAAGTTTCACATTTGATCTCATAGATTCCTGGTTTTTCTTTGGTAGTGATTGAATTTTTGGGAAGCAATGTGTCAATATATTCTCGATTCAATTTTGTACTAGTTTGTGCTTCACTGTCCCTACGCTTCTTTCAAGTTTATACTTTGAGTGTAATAAATACTTTGGATAACAAAGACAAAATACTAGGCACATTCTTTGACCTAACTAAAGTATTCAATGTACTAAACCACAATTTACTATTCCATAAATTAGAACATATGGGTATTTGAGGGCTTGCATTGGAATGGATCAAATCATATCTAAAGGACAGGAAGCAAATAGCAGACATTTCACATACAGAAAAATATCGCGTTAAAGAGTACCTATCAGACACAAAATATATTAAGTTTGGTGTACCACAAGGTTCTATTTTGGGTCCTATTCTTTTCTTATTGTTTGTAAATGATTTATAGCTAAAACAATAGTTAAATATGCTAATGACACAAATATATTAATTGAAAGCAATGCACTTGAAGAGCTGCAAATCTTATCGAGCAGAATGTTCAGTAATATTTCTAAATGTTTCAGCAATAATAATTTAATCGTAAAGTTGGATAAGACACATGTGATTCATTTTCAGTTTTCACAGAATAAGTCTTCTGTACAATCACAATTAATATGTAATAATAAAGTAATTATGTAAATACTACTAAATTTCTTGGTCTTTGGATACAGAGTAACCTAAAATGGGAGACACATCTAATTAATCTAATTAAAAAACTGAGTACAATTTGTTATAATTTCAGACAACTGGTACACATGGTTAACATAAAACCTCTCAGAAGCGTGTATTTTGCGTGTGCTCACTCCATTTTAAAATATGGCATAACATTATGGGGTAACTCACCACACTGTAAATCATTATTCATAATGCAAAAACAGATTCTAAGGATACTTGGAGGAGTTAAATCAACATCTACGTGCAGACCATTATTTAAAAAATTTAAAATCTTACCTCTCCCATGTATTTTCATTTTTGAAATTTTAAAATTTACACAGACAAATTTAATGACAGGAAACTGTCACTGTACCTAATGACACAGTTCATAACCATAATACTAGACAGAGAATGGATATTCATGTGAATAGAAGTAACACAAGAGCTCATCAAAACAGTGTAATAAACCTAGGAATCACTTTTCTTAATAAACTGCCTATAGCCAATAACACCACTTGCAATTTTTCAGCATTTAAAAAGTCAGTTTTGGCATACTTGCTAGACCACTGTTTTTATTCTGTTAGTGAATTTATGGAAAGTTTATAATATTGTTACATTTTTGAATTAATTATGTATATTATAAAATTCTTGAGATATCTTTATAAATCATTATTTTGTACAAACACTGACTTGTCCTTATTGGATGTGACTTGTTAATTTACAAGTATAATAATTGCACTGTAAATTCACAATTTGATGTGTCTTATAGCATAGTACTCATGCACAATGTATGATTTACAAGATGAATAAATTATCTAACTATCTATTTTCTATCCATTTTTATATCTTAAGAGCACAATACACAATTTGGAGAAATTAGTTAACCAATGAGTCTTCTACCTATTGGTAAATAAGCCAGTCTGTAAAGAAAATTATATGATGGATACTGCATCATATTTCATTCTAGGGTATCAAAGAAGATCCCATTTTTTTCCCTTTATTTTTAATGCCAATTAAATTAATTATATTCATTTTATAAAAAACATAAAGTAAAAATGGCGTAATATGAAAGTGCTTTAGGTCTAAGTTGGATTACTTGAGCTGGAAAAATATGGAAGTGTTTATTTTTAGTTTTCATTATTCTTAATTCCATTAAATAATTGCAAGTAACTTTTCAAATGAAAAATGTAATCTGTTAAGTTTTATATTTTGAGTATGAGTAGCCTAGCTGATTTGTTTTCTTTAAAGATCAGTTTATATATTGCTAAATTTTGCTGTTATTTTTGTCATTGTGTTACTTATTGTTACTGGGATGTTGGTGCTTTGTTTCTCTTTTGGAGATTTTACACAAGTTACAGTTTTGGCTATGTTGCATTTATTTCATAGCTTGCTTTAAGGACATGTGGTATGGACATAACAATAAACACACTTCAAAAATATAATTAATATCTATGAAACATAAGGAAAGTGACATGGGATAGATGGTGTGTGCACATTTGCTAATATTGTAAGAACAACCACATAAAACTCAAACTGGAATATGAATCCACAAGAGAAACAATATAATATATTTACTTTGCATTAAGTTTTTTAATTTGAATTTTTTTGTTTCAGAATAATGTTCACTGTAGCTGCCTTTTGATACAAAGGAATAGCTTTCATTCAGCATATTAAGAAGTTTACAAAAGAAGTAAATGTGTTTGTGATATAAATGAAATGCTTGTATCAAGATATATATCAACAAATGTACATCATTAAAACAAATATAAGTAGATATAAAATAATGATTTTAACAGGTATTACATTAACAAATATTATTCAAGTACATTTCATTACTCAGAATAGTAAAATATGTAGATTTCTAAGTTTCAACTGATTTTTTCTATTCTAAATATCGGTTACAACATTGTAGGTTGTAGCTCCAATATTGATATTTTTGTATGTTTTTATTATTATTTTATTAATGATGTTATTATTTTGGTAATGTTCCTGAACTAGCAGAAATGTTCAGCATTAACCAGAGCCAGTGTATTTCAACTACACTTCTATAAACCAAGCATCTATGTAAACATTCTTAGATCCTTTGCAGAATCATATGTTAGCAACTTGTAATAATAGTTTTGGTATTTCATCAGAATTCATACAATATTTTCATTAGAATATTAGGGTATATAGAAGATTCTACATTGTAGTTAATACATTTAACCATTTGATATTTCTGAACCAGTTTTGATTTTTGTCATTTGCACAATTTTTTAAACAGCCTAATCTCCTTGTTGGATCAACTTCCTATAGACCTGATGTAAAATTGTTTAGATCTCTAAAAGAGAGAATCTGATTTATATTCTCCAGGAACTATTTATTTCATAGATTTTTATTGACAATGGTGTGTAGCCTGAGGTAATTTCATGCAGTAAAAATTCCATAAGACTACCAATCTGCTGATTTACCATAATCTTTCTGTAATCTATTTCTGAAGGTATATGTTCTGGGATGACACAAAAAGTAGAAGTGCATCCTCTCACAAGTTTTAAACAATCCTATGTCAATAACCTTAATTATCTACGATAGTTAATCAATATATTCTCAGGCTTCAGATCATGATAAAGAAGAAAGGTCAGCAAAGGAAGGTATTATAGTCCCAGACATACCTAAATTAGACACATAGAATTTGGGATGCTTTTGTAAATAACCAAACCTCTTATTACCTCTAATAAAAGGCTTGCTAAATTGCTAGCCTACATTTATTCAATAAACTACCACAGAGTATAAAGAATATTGAGCCCAAACCAGAATTCAAAAAGGCTCTATTTAATTTCTTAATGGAGAGAAATTTTTAGTGCAGAGGATTTCCTAAATCATGAAATAGAGTAAACTCCACATTTGTGAACAATTACTTTTATATAGCACTTCTCTATGGTCTTTATATATTTTGTTTTTATTTCCTTTTCTGCTTTAGACTTTTGTTGTATCCTGTATCTGTTACAGTTTTTAATCTTATGTAACTTTTTATATTCATCTTTGTATCTTGAACTGACGTGTCCTATAACATGTGTATTATGTTCCAAAGGATGAAATAAATACAATACAAATAGAAACTGTCTTTCATAACGTATAGCTAATATGTAAGGATAGGAAAATGAAACAAGATTGACATTTTCATTTCTAAGAACTGTGATCAAGTCAGTGAGTTTTAGTTATCCTAATCTTATACGGAACTTTCATAGCAGTGTTTGAAGGTTTGTATTTTATCAGCAACACTCTTCAAAGGCTCTTTCATCCAGAATTCTGTAATGTTCAAAATCATTAGATTTGCTTGAGGTATATTGTTACAATTTCATGGTTCTTGAAATTGTGGATTGACTGTAATAAGAAATGAACTAAAATTGTTTATAAATATTAAAAGCAGAAGCATTATTAACAGTGAAGTATTCTTCATTTTTGAGTTTGATTTATGAGTCACTATGTTTACACTCAAACTTCACTTGCTTGTTGTTGTATAATTGAAACGTTTTCAAGATCATTCGATCTCATCCTCAGCTGTTTGGCGACTAAATGAACATTCTTCTTCTTCCACTACTACGGAGCTCCAATCAGTCTGCCATCTGGTGTTAAGGGCACTAAGTTTTAATACTTCATTTAATGCCGGGATTTCAAAATTTATAACTATCACGGTTTTCGGTTATGAATATTTTTTTCCCAAATATCCAATTCTATGGGTGTACTTATAGATTTTAACAGTTTAATGTTGTGGCCAATGTTGTGGTTTTCTGTCCAAAAATGGTGGGAAACTGCAGATTTTTCTGTTCGTTTCAACTTAATGTTCCTCTGGTGTTCTTTTTGTCTGGTTAACAAGTTTCTCTTAGTTTTTCCTATGTAGCTTTCTTCACAGGTTTCACAATTTATCTGATAAATTCCTGATTTAAAATTGTTAGTGATTGTATTTTTTAGTGGTTTATTTGGCATGTTCCTCAGACGGAATTTGTTTTGGGGTGCTAGTTTTAAGTTTAGTCTTTTGAAGATTCGTTCAAATTTCCTAAAAACTCATGGATGGTAGGTGAATTTTCCATATTGCCAATTTGTGTTTTTAAGTGGTGTGAGAGTGGTATATTTTGATATTATCTTCAGTTTTTCCTTTCTATTCATCATGTTCCTTATGATAGCTGGGTTGAATCCATTTAATACCGCTATCTCTTTTATGTGTTGTTGTTCTTTCAAAAATTCCTCCTTACTCAGTGGGATGTTGTATAGCCGGTGAATTAGACTTCTAAAGGCAGCTAGTTGATGTGAAACTGGGTTGTATTCATTTTTCTTTATGTAATTATCTATGTGTGTGGGCTTCCTGTATATTCCAAAATCTACACCATGACGATTTCTAGTTATCTTGAGGTCCAAAAAGGGTAGGGGTCTCTTTCTACTTCATTGTAAACTGGATGTGATTATCTTGCAGGTTTAGTAATTTTAGATAATCTTCTCTAAAAAATCGCATCCAGTTTACAATGAAAGTAGAAAGAGACCCTTTGACAATTTGAAATCAGGAATTTATCAGATAATTTGTGAAACCTGTGAAAAAAGCTACATAGGAAAAACTAAGAGAAACTTGTTAACCAGACCAAAAGAACACCAGAGGAACATTAAGTTGAAACAAACAGAAAAATCTGCAGTTTCACACCATTTTTGGACAGAAAACCACAACATTGGCCACAACATTAAACTGTTAAAATCTTTAAGTACACCCATAGAATTGGATATTTGGGAAAAAAATATTCATAACCAAAAACCGTGATAAAGTTATAAAGTTTGAAATCCCGGCATTAAATGAAGTATTAAAACTTAGTGCCCCTAACACCAGATAGCAGAGTGATCGGAGCTCCATAGTAGTGGAAGAAGAGGAATGATCATTTAGTCACCAAACAGCTGAGGATGAGATCGAATGATCTTGAAAATGTTTCAATTATACAACAAGTAAGTGAAGTTTGAGTGTAGACATAGTGACTCATAAATCAAACTCAAAAATAAAATTATCTCCAGAATGCCTTTTTGAAGTTTGGATTGCTTTGTTTTCGTATATGTTATCATCAAAATAGCTGCTGCAGAACTTGTTCAAAGCAATTATTTCCATTTAATTTTATGCATATCTTTGGTTACCTACATTGTAGGACTGATGATTTAAATAAATCTTTTATATATATTCATGTATGAGGCTATTTTTTTCTTGTCAGTCTATTATGTAATCTGTACTTATACTACTATTTGTAAGCATTTTAATTGTTATGTTTACCTTTTCTATGTTGGCAACCTGTAAATACTTTAAAGAAGGCACTTTGTTGTTTTTACTAATAAATAATGTAACTTTTACATATAATTTCCTTTTTATTATTTTTGTTTCGCCATAAAAAAAAAATTTGAGATAACATTCCAGGGTAGTATCATTACTCTTGAGTCATAAATTAAGATAAGATACTTTATTCGTCACATACGTTTACAGGTTGAATATGCCTAATAAACTGGTGACTAATCAGTTTAACTAGCTGCATTATAACTGTGTATAAAAATGTACAAAACATTTTTACGTATGAACCTTATACAGTAATATTTACATATTTGTCTATGTTTAAATATTTGTGCTATGCCTATATATTATTTTATGCATAAATGCTAGTATAATATTGTGACTTTGTGGGTTCGTGAAATTAAAAGTCCAATTGCACAAACTCAAAATGTTCTTTATTTCCACCAAATTACAATTGGAACACTTGCCAATTACATAGAATTACGTAGCGTACACAATTATAATCCATCAGTTCGTCTGTCACAGGTCCACTCCACACTCACAATTATATACAACTCCTCTGATACACGTACACAGTCTTCCAGTCCGTTCGCTAGCACTGCACTCTTCACGGCTGCTCGCCAAGAACTGAACTGACTCGTCCACTGCAGCCCTTATATAGGAAGATCCCTGTTCCTGGAAGCTTTGCAGCTCGAAACATCATCCCGACTGTTCCAGACGTCAGGGGGAGGGGAAAGAGACGGTACAGTGCCTGGTGACACTTTCCTAATCATCCCCTATGTTAGCGCTACAAGATAAATGGGTGGGCGTGGTCTGAATGCCTCCTGTCCCATACCCAGCTCCAGTTAGTCGTGCCTTCCGATAATTGGGTGACAATATGTACTCCTAGAGACCGTCTTCCATGTACTCTTTTACTGGATAATATGCTTTATCTGTATAGATCTTTTTTATTGTATTAAGAAATGCATTTTTGTTTTTAATGTCTCTATACCTTTTAACAATTTATTAAAAAAATGTATTGTGGCATAGAATGACCCTTTTTTCCAAATAGGGATTTTTATGGGTTTGAAGCAATAGAGCAGGTCTATGAATTAGTATTTTCATGCAATTCTGTATCCTAGTACCATACTTATGTTTATTCTGCTTTATGTGATATTTATAGAATTATTCATATATGTAATACATAAAACTGAAGCTAATAACAATGAAGCAAAACAAATACTGCAATAATAACTCATAACTCATTTTATTCATCCTTTAAATTACATCAGTTGAAGTATATGTCAAATTACAAATATATACAAATTTACAATTTTACTATTTAATATTGCTTGATTTATATTCTATACCATAAAAGGCATTCACTAATAACTATTTTTTACAAAATTTAATTTACAATTATTCTTAGTGATTTGTCTTACTTTAAGTAGGTAGCTTGTTATATAATTGTATTCCCATTACACTTACATCTATTATTTAAGGTATCCTACGGGTTGACCTAAAATATTCATTATTGTTTCTTAAGCCATTGTTATAAACATTGTTATTTTTTTGCTCCTCTTTTTCTAATAATACATTTTTAACACTTTCATAAATATACATGCAGGGAACAGTTAAAATCTTATGCGGTAACTTCCACATTTGAACCAACAGGCCATGAGTGTCCTATCTCAAATTACTTATTTAAGATATCTCCACTTGCTCTGAAAATATTTCAGTGTAGTTCATTAACATCCTGTATATATGCATTTATTTAATTTTTAGTGATAGGGTTATGTATGGTTTCCAATTTAATTTTTTATCAATTTTCACCCCTAAAAATTAGCAGTTGTAACATAATGATGTGTGTTTGGAGGAATTTAGTAACAGTGACGTCAAAATTAATATAAAAATTATTTGTGGTTGGTTTATTGACACTCGTCACTTACTTTTTCATATATGAAAAAGTAAGTGACGAGTGTCAATAAACCAACCACAAATAATTTTTATATTAGTTGTAACATACTTCACATATGTTATCAAGTCTAAATTTTTCACAGCAGTCGGACTAGTTTTGCAAATAAATTATTCACATCACCAGCAAACAAGAAATTTATTTCATAATAAGATAAGTGAAGTTTGTTACAATTATTATATGTTATTGTAGTGTTCATTTATGTTAAATTAATTGGGAGTCGATTAATGACACAAAACAACACTTTTAAATTTTCCCAGAACCGGTTTCTGAGGCCTTCCCTCTATCTTCAGCCGGACATCGACTTCTTCTCATTGGTGTAGCTGGCAATATTTTGTCATCGGTCTCCTCTGGTGGCGGTTCGAGGAACTTGCTGAACAAATCTTTCTGGGGGATGTCGAAATTGAATACTTTGTTCCTATTTTTTGAAATGAAGATTTGTTCCCATGTGGATAGTTTTTGTTTTCCTGATGTATGTTTTAGTAGTTTTGGTTCTGGATTTATGTTGTGGTTTTTTCCCCAAAAATGCGTGGCAAATGCTGATTTTTCTAATTGTTTATATTTTGTTTCTAAAGTGTTCCTTTGCTCTTGTTTCTAAATTTCTTTTGGTTTTTCCAATATAAATTTGACTACAGTCACAGCATTCAATTTGATATATACCAGATTTTTTGTTAGATGGAATGGCATCTTTGATGTTTGAGCAAATTAGGTTTTTTAAGGAGTAATGGTTCACTGGAGCTAGTTGAATGTTTTGTTTTTTGAAGACTTTTTTGAATTTATCAAAGACCCATGGATGGTAAGTGAATTTTTTGAAGATCATTTAGTTTTCTAAATGGATGTCTACAAGAATGTTTGGGACCAATGTGCGTAATCATGCGTATGGTTTTCTTTTGCATCTTAAATATCCTTTTCCAACCTATTGCCACTCCCCAGATTATATCATATGCCATAATAGAGTGAAAGCAGCTTTGGTATGTAATCTTTCTGGTCTCTACATTTGTAATTTTTGTCAGACAATACATATTAAGGCAAGTGCTACTTAATGTTTTTACCAATATATTGAAAACATAGCTCCCAATTCAGCTGCTAATTTATGTATACTCCTAAAAATGTTTCCTGAACTTATGGAACTTACTGCAGCAATATTTGCATTATTTATGGTGTTTGAATAGTTATAAATAAAAGTGTTGTTAACAGTGAAGCTAATTTCATGTGTAAAGACTAAACGTTTTTGTAGAAGGACGTGAGTGAAGTTACAAGTTTTCATCCTGTCAAAAAACATACCCATGGCTAACGACTAATTTATTATTTTTGTAAGTGGTTCATATATTTGATGTTTAATTTCTTTTATAAGAAAAGGAGGCAGTTCATCTCAACCTTTGAATGCCTTTGGCTGTAAATTACTCATTTCTTTTATTACTTTGTCAGGAGTTACAAGAGAGATAAACATGGTGTCAGCATAATACATTTTTGTATAACCTTTCCTCCACTTCCTCTGTTGATGGGTAATGAAGTTCTTTATTTAGTGTTGGGATGCCAATTTGATGTAGATTTGTTTTTACTTTGTTGCTTTTTATCCCCTTTTCTCTCCCTAGTTGCATTGATGATTATTAGTTCATAAGCTGTGGTCTCAGATCAATGGTTATATTACCTTTATTTGTGGAATAATACTTCTTGTATTTTTTAAAGATTCACTTTATTTTAAAAACCATAATAAATATGTTTAAGATACAGTTATATATGCATTATTCACAGGTGTTCTTCTCCCTCAATGAAATTTTCTTCTTTCTTGTTGCAGAAGTTTTCCCCATCTCTGTGGCTACCTGAATTTTTACAATCACTTCCCATAGCATTTATATTATATATTCCACTTCCTTAACTTTGTGTCCTTTTTGTTTTATCACTTATTACATTAATATTTTATTAAATAACTATTCTAACATTTCTCAATTTCAACTAACATAAATTGACAAACAACTTTTGTTGAGGGCTATATATTATATATTTATATATTTAAATACCCATTGCACAAATTTGCTATACAATATCTACAAAAACTTATTCCATGTACACTTTCGTATTTATATTTTGTTTCTTCCAGACAGGAATATCAGATTTTATTACTTTGTTACTTTTGACAATTTTCCATGTTGATTTAGTTTTATTATTTTAATTTGAAATATAGTCCTCAATGACCAATTGTTTGGCTTTTCTTACTATAGTTTTATAAATTTTATTATATTTTTATAACAATTTATAAATTGATTACTTTCTGTTACTTTATACTATGCATGTAATATTCTCTTATGCGTGCTTGATATCCTTATTCCCACTTCAGTGCATACTATTTCATTATTTGTGTAGACACAATTTTAGGAAAACACTCATTATAGCAGATTAATAGTTTATGAAGAAAATTATTGTAATTTATATCAGCGGGGACCACTGATTAAAGGGACATTCAGAATTTTTTTAAATTTTCCTTTAAACTCTTCAATGTTTCCTATGTTGTATACACGTTTAGTTGTGTATTTTTGGGCTATTTTATTTTTTTCTGATTGGTAAATTTGCAATGACTGTTTTATGGTCTGAGAGACCTGATTTCAATATGTGACAGTCTCCAGAACTAAATATTTTGTTTCAGATTATGTGATCTATCTTGGTAGATATAAACATGTGATACATGCTGGATCTTTTTATTTAAAATTAAAACCAAGTCTGTGTAGCAGCTTACATATTTACCTGTTAATACATAAAAACCAGAAGTTAGCAACAGTGAAGCAACAAACACTACATAAAATATAATTATTTATCACAAACTTCACTCATCTTTTAAGAAATTGATGAAAATTTCCATAGACTTTAAGAGATTAGTTTCGCAAACAATAATCTACCCATGTTGATAATTACATAAAAAATAAAATTTTTAACGCTATTTCACATAAATTTGCTGTTTTTAATAGTTTGTTTTATAGATTAACAAATACACCCCTAAATAATGAGGAATTTCATAGAGAATACAAACACGTTAGTAATACTTCTTTAATTAATGGTTTTAATAAAGATTTTATACATAAAAAGATTGAAAAGTTTAAATATAAAAAATTGCAAATGTTGTTTCTATCCTTAAAAAAATAAAAGATGATTACAGTTTTAAAAAGTTTACTTACCATCCTTGATTTAAAAAACATTTTCAAAAAAATTTAAAAAATTTGGTATAACTTTGGTTCCTCAAAATAAATATAATATTAAAAATTTGCTACATTTCTCTAATAAAGATAAAATTCCCAATAATAAAAAATTCTGGCATTTATCAATTTAATTGTTTAGATTGTGACCAGGTTTACATTGGTAGGACCAAACATAATTTATAAACAGAACGAAAGAAAATTTTCAAAATATTATGTGTAAACAGACTGCTAAATCATCCATAGCAGATCATTTTTGGTCATTTAATCATGAAATAAAATAAATCCAGAAGTTAAATTATTGTAGGAATTAAATGGTCCAATAGGTTTAATGGTTTGTGAAAAAATATTTATTTTAAAAAATGGATATGTAATGAATTTGAAATATTGCCAATCGATTCTGAATTTAAGTTTTTTTTATCTTCAGAGTTTGGTAATACATACAAAAATAATATGACAATGAAGGAAATATGGACTGACAGTGCAACAAAGTTTGTGAAACTAATCTCTTAAATTCTGTGGAAATTTTCATCAATTTCATGAAAGATAAGTGAAGTTTGTCACAAATAATTATATTTTATGTAATATTTACCTGTATTTAGTGTACTTTGCTTAGCATCATTTGAACTTGTTGAATCAAAATTTATAAGGTTTATATTACAGTCTATGGTAGTTACGATTTTTTTTTTTAAGCTTGTTTAACATTTCAAAATTACTTAGAAATGGTTTCAGCAAGAAATAATAAGGGACCCTGTAGATTTAGATTATATTATGTTTTGGCTTACTATTTCAGAAACAGATAGTCCAAATATATATTATCTTCATTTAGAATTTAAGGTCATTTCAGTTTTTTTTCTCAGTTTATTTGCAACTAGTAGATCCTCCTCCTTTAGTACTAAATGTAATAAGAGGCTAACAAAGAAGAATTTAAGTCTGAGATCCCCGGATTTACCAAATTAAAATTTTATTATGGTTGAAGTAGAAGGGTATTGGCCAGGAGGGTGCATGGTGGAAAATCAAGCTGAAGAACACTATCCGGAAAAAATTCAATAACACCCCTTTCAAATCTACAGTGGCAGTAGACAATCATCTGAATGCATATAGGAATGGTAAAATAGGCTACCTATACCAACAAATAAAACTGAATGTCAGATTATCTTTAACAAGAAAGCTAGCAACCATACCAGCAATACACAACTGTATGTTAAAGAAGGTGGCAGTAGCAATATACTTCTGCACAACTTATAAGGCCTACTATGGCAGCAGTTAGTTCTGTGGGAGGCATTTGCTCCTTCTCAGCAACACTATGCTTCCTCCTTTCCCACAATGTAATAAATACATAAAGAAAACTGTTCATTACTCCCAATTCAGCAATTTCCTTGACCAGAATGAAGATACGTTTTGCATTGCTTGTATTATCTTCTGTTTTCTTAACAATTAGATTACCAATTTACCACAAATCTCTCCTCATCCTCTGTGATCTAGGGGTAACATGCTAGCTTCCGGTTTCCAAGCTCACAAGTTCAAATACAGCAGGGGGTGATGGATTTTTTTTGGGTATGAAGATAAAGAAGATAAAGTTGATAGTTCCATGGTGTAAATTTCCAGCACATAAAGTAACCTCAAGCCTGATAGAGGTCTCTGAGCAAAATTAATCAGTCTTTCAGGGCCAATATTGAATGGGAGGCAGAGACATATACCAGTTAAAGAGTATCCACACCCACACACACACATACAAATCTCAAATAGTTTTAGTTAATTGATGGAAATTAATCATTTCTTCACACTAGCCATATATAGGCTAAGGTTTTTGATGGATAGAGCTAACATGAAAAATTGAATGCCATGGCCAGGATTTGAACCACGGATCTCCTGGTTTCCATCCAGTCGCTCTAACCCATTGAGCTATCATGGTCAACGTGCTGTCCTGACATTAAATTCTCCATTTGACTCGTATATTTCCCCGATAGACCACTAGGGGCTCTCACATTTGAGATACACCATTTGTGGCGACTTACTATCGTAAGTACTTGAGTCCCAGGCTTCATCATTTAACTCTTATTATTTTAGTTAATTGATGGAAATTAATCATTTGTTCACACTAGCCATATATAGGCTAAGGTTTTTCATGGATAGAGCCAACATGAAAAATTGAATGCCATGGCCAGGATCCATCCATCCAGTCGCTCTAACCCATTGAGCTACCATGATCAATGTGCCGTCCTGACATTAAATTCTCCATTTGACTCGTATATTTCCCTGATAGACCATTAGGGGCTCTCACATTTGAGATACACTAGGAGATCCATGGTTCAAATCCCGGCCATGGCATTCAATTTTTCATGTTGGCTCTATCCATCAAAAACCTTAGCCTATATATGGCTAGTGTGAAGAAATGATTAATTTCCATCATACTAAAATAATAAGAGTTAAATGATGAAGCCTGGGACTCAAGCACTTACGATAGTAAGTCGCCACAAATGATGTATCTCAAATGTGAGAGCCCCTAGTGGTCTATCGGGGAAATATACTAGTCAAATGGAGAATTTAATGTCAGGATGGCACGTTGACCATGGTAGCTCAATGTGTCAGAGCGACTGGACGGAAACCAGGAGATCCATGGTTCAAATCCCAGCCATGGCATTCAATTTTTCATGTTGGCTCTATCCCTCAAATAGTTTGTTTTGAATTTGGAGCCTATGGAGCATTCAGTGAACATGATTGAAAGGTTGTTTAATATCTTCAGCCCCATTAGGAACCCTAGATCTTAATGAAGTGTAAAATCCCCTTTTTTGTCTGTGTCTCTTCTTAGAACAATATTTTGGCACCAACAAAACATTACTGTTTCTATAATTATTGACAAAGGGTTTCATCTGTTCTCTAACACTTGTCTCTTGCAATAATAACCAATGTTATTATTGGTTATTATATTCTCCTCTTCTTTTTCTATCTCTTCTTTCTCTATCTTAACCCTTTAGGTGTCAAGTTTCTTCAGCCACTTTCTGTCCTGTGCAGTTATGTGTACTTCTCTCAACATATTTTCCCGACTGGCTGCCACTTTTTGCATGTGTGACCTTCATTCTAATCTTGGTCTTCCTACTCCCTTTCTCTCTATTCTTGTTTCATATATCCTTCATTACATTCACAGGTGAAAAATCTTTTGCTGCTATATACTGCAGTGTTTGTGATGATTTTTTCATGAGAATGGAAACATTCAGGAGCATTCTTCCATTTTTTACTTTCCACACTGGCAGAAAATTAGATGAATTGCGACAAAGATCCCTCCTTTATTATAATCTTTATAATATCCATTTAAGCTGAGCCATATTCTCTGGAAATGTCTTCCCTTTAGTAATGGAAAGACATTGTTTTCATCTCGAGTCTAGGGTTTTTCAATATCACTGAAACTTCATTATCATATTTTGTTGAGGGATGTGTAATGTACACTCTATGTCTAACTTGAATGAGGGGTAAGATTCACTTTCACTGCTGACCACAACACATGGGGAAGTCCCGTCCTATATAACTTAACGTTGGAGGACGTAAATTAAAAAAAAAAATATGGGGAAGTAGATAGAATTGCATCTTTAGCAGAAAAAAGGTAAGAAACCCTGAAACAGTTGTTAATGCACCAAGTACCAGAGCATTGTTTAATTTATTAAATGTTAGTATCTTAAAATGATGAAAGTTGTATTGTGAATTAATATGAGTTATAGATGGCCATGAATGAATGGGTAGGTCACAAACAGGTGAAGATAAATGTTAATGTTTTAATTTAAATAAAGGGTAAATATAAATTCAATAGAAAGACAAAATTATAATAGAAAATTGTTTTTAGCACTTTATATTTGAAAAATCTGACATACAAAAACTACCAAGAAAAACTGCAGTGGCCCTATTTAGAATGGAAACTGGCCATGATTGTCTTGCAGAACACCTTTATAAAATACACTGCATACGTACACCCAAATGTACCATCTGTAAAGAGGATGTCATCATGAACAAACACCATTTGGACAAATGTAATGGTCTCAAAAGTAGGAACCTACAGGCTTTATATTGGGAAGCAAGTGGGAAAATGATGCAAATCAACTAATCCCCAGTGCCATTAGTCAACAACAACAACAACATATTTGAAAAATCAGAAAATTATGTAATTCAAAATTAATGTACTAGCCACAGGGAAAAGTGACGTGGTCTAGAAGTGTTTGATGACCATGGTGATAAGGTAAAAATCAATAATTAAAAAGGAGAAGTAGGATCTTTTGCATCTGGATGTCATCATGAGTAGATGTATGTGGAAGTGCTGGATTTTTGCAAGATTCTGGTTGCAAACCAGATATTTTGAACTGTTTTTTAATTATTCCTCAATGTAGGAAAAATATTATTGTAAATTGTGTGAATATATTGATTCAAAATACAAATCTTATTTAAATTGATTTTCGAGTTTAAATTGAAGAAAAACTTTCAACCTTTTAATTTTCTTCATCTTAAGTTTCCATACTTAAACTATCCGATACCACAATCGAGAAGATCTCATGCAAACCAGAGAAACAATAGTATTTTGAACAATTCATCAACTTTAAAAAGAATTTCACTAGAACTCCTTTCTTGGAAGTGTTGAAAACAGTGTTGTTATAATAAATTAAATTTAAAGGGAGTCGATTAATGAGACACTAAACGATACTTACTTTTAAATTTTTCTGGAACATGTTTCAGAGACTTTGCCTCCATGCTCAACTGGCCATCGACTGGTTCTCATTGGTGTAGTTGACGATATTTTGTCATAGGTCTCCTCTGGTGGCGGCTCAGGGAACTTGCTTAACAAATCTTTCTGGGGGATGTCGAAATTGAATACTTTGTTCCTATTTTTTGAAATGAAGATTTGTTCCCATGTGGATAGTTCTTGTTTTCCTGATGTATGTTTTAGTAGTTTTAGTTCTGGATTTATGTTGTGGTTTTTTTTACCAAAAATGCGTGGCAACTGCTGATATTTCTAATTGTTTATATTTTGTTTCTAAAGTGTTCCTTTGCTCTTGTTTCTAAATTTCTTTTGGTTTTTCCAATATAAATTTGACTACAGTCACTGCATTCAATTTGATATATACCAGATCTTTTGTTAGATGGAATGGCATCTTTGATGTTTGAGCAAATTATGTTTTTTAAGGAGAGATGGTTGACTGATGCTAGTTGAATGTTTTGTTTTTTGAAGACTTTTTTGAATTTATCAAAGGCCCATGGATGATAAGTGAAGTTTTTGAAAATCATGTTAGTTTCTGTAGCTGAGAGGGTTGTGGTTTCCTTTATTAGCTTATTCTTTTTTGCTAAGTTCGCTTTTTGTCTACTAATGATTTGGGAAAGTCTTTTTTTGTGCTATTTCAATAATTTTGTTGTATTCTGTTTTGTATTCTTCTGCTGTGAGAGGGATGTTGACCAGTCTGTGTGCTAAACTATTGAAGATTGCCTGTTGTGGGATCTTGGGTTGTAGCCATTAGCTTTTATGTAGTTGTCTGTGTTGGTTTTCTGTAAATGCCAAAGTTTAGTATGTGCTACTCAAATGTTCTGGGATACTAAACGCTGTTTAACTTAATGTAAAATTAAAAGGAAAATAAAAGTATGAAGTAAGTCTTCAGTTTTTCTCAACATACTCAAATAGGTACTCATTTCTTTGAATTTTATTCTAACAACTGAAGAAAAAAATTCCAAACAGAAACCTTGGGCATGCTACATACTGAACCAGGATTTTAACTCAGACACATGGCATGAGAATATTACCCTTACAATATCACATTGGTTTCCATTTTTTTCCCCCCTTTCTTGTATGACTGTATCTCTGACAAAAATTCTGGTGAGACAGTGAACTTAGTTGCAAACAAATAGTAGTCAAAGTTTTCTTAACATTTGCTTTGTAAGCAGTAGAAATTCTCCATTAGAAATATATTTATTTTCTTTGAGTCGGAATAGAGCTATGCATATCTTTTAACCACAAATGGCTTGGCCAAAGCTATTCAAGACAATAAATGCTGCCAATAATGAAGTTGATATTTAAGTTCTCGGTTCATATGTTAGTGGTTTGCACAAGAAGCCATAATTCTAATTTTGGCTGAAACAGAGTTAAATATATATGTCTATACCTTGAGGAGAGTAATCTTTCTATGCAAAAATTCAGTAAGTGAAGATTATTAGCAATTAGAGCACAATTAGTGTTTTCCAGTTTTGTAAATAAATATATGTGCAATATGTAACAGCAAATATACATGTAAGACTTGAAGTTTTCACGGCGAGCGTTACTAATCAAGGCTTCGCGGGTGATCAGCCATGTCAAATTAATAAACGTCGAGCTTTCAGCCATTGTAAACTCCATTGTAAACTTTATTAATTTGACACGGCTGATCACCCGCGAAGCCTTGATTAGTAATGCTCGCCGTGAAAGCTTCAAGTCTTACATTAGGAACCTGTATGGGGAGGAAACCTACTACCAACTTCGATGATTTGAATGACTACAGACAAAGAAAGCTAGAACTTTATGCACTTTGGCCTTTCTGAAACGCTGCCGAGACTACTCAGTTGTTCCATGCTTCGCTGAAGTACATCACCACATAGATACGTTGCAAGTATGGCACATCTTGCAACGTGCCAGTCTCGCACTAGAAAAGGAAAGAATTCATCACACTTATTGTCTGCTAGACCGTATTTCTAGGGAACTTCTATCACTACATCTTGAAATGTTTTCTTCACTTCGGAGTTTCGACTGTGAGTGGATAGACCTCTCAATATCTGCACAGTACTGGCAACACAAGAACAGAACCACGGACCGCCACATCAACAAGTTTGACAGAATTCAGTGCACCCAACGGCAGTACACTCCATTAGACCCTTCCAAGTTGGTGATCAATCTGACCGAACGTTCGTTAGACCAGCCTACCATTTCAGTTTTGTCAAGAGGACTCAACTTCATGCCGGTACCAAAATCCATACCAACCAAGGACTTTATCAGCGGTACGGAACAGGCACTAAGCTGTCTTTCGGCAGACTTAGCTGAGGAAGTACGTGCCGAAGTCAGCATCACTCTAGCAAGAGCCAAGAAACTCAAAGGCAATATTTCATCCGAGGAATTCAGAGCACTGAAAGCGCTACAGTAAGACTTGATTCTAACTGTGCTTCCTGCTGACAAAGGCAATGCCACTGTTATCATGGAATCCATGGTTTATGAACAGAAAATCGGTAAAATACTCGCAGATCCCTCATTCAGGAAATGGGATAAGGACCCGATGGCCCAGGTGACCAAAACAACTGCCAGCCTCATAAAAAGCTCCAGCCTTACTGCCGAAGTGCAGAAAATCACCATTCCACACGTGCCTGCTCCACCAAGACTCTACAGACTATTCAAAAAAAAATTTAATACAGATCCTGAAGAAGGCCATGGAGTTTACAATGGCCGAAAGCTCGACGTTTATTAATTTGACATGGCTGATCACCCACGAAGCCTTGATTAGCAAATATACACTTTATTTTTCTCATAATTACAAAATATGACCAATAGATTTGCAGTAAGAAGCTGAAAATACAGCTTAAACATAGGTCATAATCACTAATGAAGTTTTGTATTTTCAAAACTCAATATATCCAATAGAAGTAAAGTCAGCAGAAATATTTAAAAGTTTTGTTATTTATGAGATATTTATTCACACATAACTTGTGCTATCAAGTTCTTTAAATCAAGGAAGTGACAGCTCTTCCCAAAACATAAAAAGCTGTGCTTTGTCAGTTATTTATATAAAATGCATAGGAATACACAGTTGTCAAAGCTAAGATCATTCACAGCAATAATATGGAAAATAAGAAAAATGGTTTCATAGTTGTACCTCTACTGACCATACAGTAACCTTGTTCACAGAAGAACATTAAGTTTAAAGTTTCAATTGCTTCTTGATAGTATTAGTAACAAAAACACACTGATATATTTGAATGGCAAGTTTCAGTTGAAATATTAATTACAATGTTAAAATATCAGTAGCAGTTAAAAAGAGCAGATTATCACTAAAGGCTTTTACAGACTGTTTAGACAAAAGATACAAGAAAGGGAAACAAATATAACAATGGTTTTCATTATCCAGTTTTTAAAATTACTTCTGCTCATTATGTAATTATGTTATCTAACTACGAAACTAGTTATTCCCATTTTGGCATTTATTCACTGGTAAAGTTCTTGAAAAACGTTTTCATAAATAAAAAAAATGAACATCCAATATAATCCAGACAATCCCTATGCAACAACTTTATTACGAAGAAATTTTGCACACAGAGTAGCATGAAATAAGTTCTTCTTAACACCATTCTTAACACTGAATATTGTGTATGCAAACTTCCAATTATCAGGAGAAGGCAGTGGATTAGGCAATGGCTTAGGATCAACTGTGTAATGCTCTACTACGAAGGTGTCCTGCACAAAAAGTAATAAAATACAAATTAGGATTATAATAGCTTATTTCATTATAGTAAATTTTCTGTATGTCATTATAGAAGAGGCCAGGGGTGAAATTTTACTATCACATTATATTTACATAAAGTTGTTACACAAACTGGATCATAATTGATAGTACAAAACGCTAGGTTTGACAGTATCTGTGTATGAAGCAAATATGTACATACAGTTGAATTTTCATTCCAAACTTGTGTTGTATACATGTATATTGTATAATTTTTAGTTATAAGTACTTGACGTGTCCTATATCATGTAATATGATCAAAAGGATGAATAAAAACTAACTATAGATCACCATAAATGTGGATCGACAAGAGATGCTGCTTATAGTATGTGGTTACAAGCCTCCACTGATTATAATTGAATCATCTTCCTAGAGCTGCAATCATGAACAAAATTAATTTATTTTTCTTTTCTCAGATTCATTTTGGCCTAAATGCTACTCATGGCTTACCCTAGCTAGGAATTATAGCTCTGCTTTATGTTTTGTTTTACAATTACTATACACTTTTACCAATTAAAGGAAATTGTCAAATGGTTATCTTTGCATCTAAGGCAAATACTGTGCTTACTTCTGCAGCAAATGTTGAATTCTTTTCTGGATCTTTTTGGAATTATTGATAGGCATGTACAGTTTTCTGCACCAGTTCTCCAGCCATATTAATCGAAGTGCTTTAAAATATATTGAATATATTTGTGATATAACAGCAGACTCAAAAATCTAAATGCTTTAGATCCAGGGACCTATAAGCTGAGGCACAGGTCTGCCTCAGTCTATTCATCTTGTAACTGTCCTGTGCATTAGATATCTCATAGCTTCAGCAAAATATGCCAATGCTCCACCATTCATGTACTACATGACTTGACTTTATTTAAGAGGAACATTTTCAAGCAACACAGGAAGATACTACCACAGAAACCAAAAGTATCTCCATCAATTTTGTTTTCTTGAAAGAATGTATGGTTCAATGAGAAGATCTCATTGTACTCTAACTGTATAGTCAATGAGAAACTTTTTGATTTGGAATTTTATGAACAATGTATGGGTTTACTTCATATCAAAAATGTTAATGATGGTAATTATACCATCATGTGTGAAATAAACAGAGACATTCAAATCATTGGATGTGGTAAACCACATTGTAAAGTATTTAAATAATTTGTTTGTTAACATTGCTGTGAATCGCCAGGATCATATCAGCACCAACAGTGTTTTGAAATTTTGTCCCACAGCAGTTTCCCTTTTAAGTGAACTTAGAAACCATCGGTCAATGATCTGTGAAGTAATATTCCCTGTACGTTACTATGACTCTCCTTATTGATGTTCTGCAACAGAGTTGTAGTCCTTCCAAACCCATATACTCAACTTCATGTGTAATGCATGCAGGCCTCCCTGCTCCCTTACCATGTGCAAAGCTTCCTTGTTCCATAAGGGACTAATGAACTACTATAAATGTGTGGCTTTCAGGATGTATTCAATCTGGGTATGTTTCTGGTAAGCATACAACCTTATGCGCACTGCTGTTTGTCCTACCATACATAAAATTCACTTTGCATGAATACTCTACATTGCTGTAGGGTTCCATTTTGACTATGCTATACAGCATAAGTGACACTCTTCAGATAGACAAAGTGACTGCTACTGTTTAAGACTGTGCTGATATACTTCCTGTAGATTCTGTGGCTTGAATAAAATGCCACTTCCCAATAATATTCAGTTTTGATAAAAAGCACAGTTTGGATTGCATCATGCATACAATATTCGAAACAGAAAAGACACTGACAGGTCATAGCCATTTGCAGTTGTCTTGTAAATGGCTTGTTTGCAAACCTATGTTTGCTGTGATCTTTGATTTTCCTATTTGAATATGCTGTTAGCATTATTGTTGGTCTGGTGACTCTGTTTATCAAATACTGGTCTGGTGATCCCAAGGTCTCAGGTATAAAGCCAGCCCAGATCGATGCTTTCCTATGTGTTTAAAAGTAGCAAGCTAATGTCAAAGGATTTACTGGCAGATAAAAGAACTCCTGCAGGACAAAATTGGGGCACGCCTGTAGTGATAATATAATTGCAGTAGTTTTTCTTTATTGTATAACAACAAGCTCCATTACATGGTAATATTACATGTTGCAGTTTTCTTTTAGTGTTCAGTTTCTGCTGTATCAGGTGAGTTTTTAGAATGTGTAGTGATGCTAGTATGGCAGTAGGGACTAGAATCTAGGTGAAGTTAAGTGTATTTTCTAAAAGATAACTGTTAAATTTTCATAAGATTCACAGAGTTTAAATTAATATTTTATAATTTATTTTATTTTGTTGAACATCATGCTATTTTAGTTTATCAAAGTCTGTTGACTTCATGGATCTGTAGAATGCCAGTAGTTTTGTTATTAAATAACAAAAGAAATATTTGTAATGCCATTTCTGTTAGTTTGCACTATCATTTGCACTATCATTGATATCCACTGTATGCCCATATATAGGTATGTGATTTATTATAAATATATAGTTCACACTGAGGTTAAATGATCCTAATTTATAAAACATAACAAATTTGCATTAAATAGAAATATGTATGTATACCAACACTCCCCATATGGCAACTATGGCCTTCGGGGTAACCCCGCCCCACCATGTGATGACCAGACCCATTTCTCAGGTGAAGTCACCCAGAAAGCGTGTCCATTACTCCCAATGATAGAGTGATAGCAAAGATGACGAGGCGAGAGGACCTACAGTTTATACTGTGGACTCCGAACTACGTTGGGCATAGAGGACACTTCTCAATTAACGGAAATATGTTCAAGAATATCTTCTGCATAAGTTAAATGTATATTTAATGAATGGCACCGCAGTAAAACCAATTATGTAGCTGTGTATGAGGGAAAACATATACTTAGTGTACACCTCACTTCTTTACACTTTTGTTGTTCATCTATTTTTTTTAAATCTATAAGTTTAATATTTTATGCCAATACACATTGTGATAAGAAAGATTATAATTTTAGGTAAACAATAAAACTATATTTAGTTGAGCTAATTTATTTGGAAGTTTTAAATAAAGTGAGGCATAAACGATTAAGATTTTTTTAATAGTCAGTTTACTGACTCCATCACTTTTTAAAAAATGGGACATGTGTCTAGAACTCAATTGCTTCCATCATCATCATCTGATGCTGACTGTTTAACTGTGGTGTTGTCACAGAGATGGTAGCACTGTTGTGCTCTGGTGTCCTTTTAAGGAATTTCTTGCTGAGAGCGCTACAGTCTCTAAACACTATGCTCCAGCAGTCGACATCAGGTTGAGAATGGGAGCAATTGAGCCTTCAAAATATGTCCCATTGTTTTAAAAGGTAAGGGATGTATTGTCACTAAGCCGACTGTTAAAAAATCTTAATAAAAGCATACTTACTGCTTTGACTGGACATTTGGTTGGTATATCCTTATTTTGTTGAACTAGAGAGGGCCAAATCAGTTTATCATTTTTCATTCCATCACAGCAGTTGCTTGGGGGAATGACCATAGCTCCATGCTGATATTTACCTGAAGTGTCTTTGAAACTCCCTTCAATTGTACACTGAAACACATAAAGTGACTAAACATTGTATTGCCTCTGTTATCTACTGTTCAGTATTTTGACTTCTCAGAAGTCCCCAGTTTGATTTATGGCTGGCAAAAGGGTAATTTTTCTTTATTAGAATTGCTTCCTACCCTCTCCAGAGTATGGAAGTATGAAAGTGAGAATGAATGCAAGAAGTTTTTCTATTGAAAGTCAGTAAAAACTAACAATGTTAAAAAAAAAAGTAGTTGTAACAGTTAAATTTAAAGGGAGTCGATTAATGACATTAAACAACACTTACTTTTAAATTTTTCCGGAACATGTTTCAGAGACTTTGCCTCTATCCTCAGCCGGCCATCGACTGGTTCTCATTGGTGTAGTTGATGATATTTTGTCACAGGTCTCCTCTGGTGGCGGTTCAAGGAACTTGCTGAACAAATCTTTCTAGGGGATGTCGAAATTGAATACTTTGTTCCTATTTTTTGAAATGAAGATTTGATCCCATGTGGATAGTTCTTGTTTTCCTGATGTATGTTTTAGTAGTTTTGGTTCTGGATTTATGTTGTGGTTTTTTCCCCAAAAATGTGTGGCAACTGCTGATTTTTCTAGTTGTTTATATTTTATGTTTCTAAAGTGTTCCTTTGCTCTTGTTTCTAAATTTCTTTTGGTTTTTCCAATATAAATTTGACTACAGTCACTGCATTCAATTTTATATATACCAGATTTTTTGTTAGATGGAATGGCATCTTTGATGTTTGAGCAAATTAGGTTTTTTAAGGAGAAATGGTTGACTGGTGCTAGTTGAATGTTTTGTTTTTTGAAGACTTTTTTGAATTTATCATAGGCCCATGGATGGTAAGTGAATTTTTTGAAAGTCATGTTAGTTTCTGTAGCTGAGAGGGTTGTGGTTTCCTTTATTAGCTTATTCTTTTTTGCTAAGTTCACTTTTTTGTCTACTAATGATTTGGGAAAGTTATTTTTTGTGCTATTTCAATTATTTTGATGTATTCTGTTTTGTATTCTTCTGCTGTGAGAGGGATGTTGACCAGTCTGTGTGCTAAACTATTGAAGATTGCCTGTTTGTGGAATCTTGGGGTGTAGCCATTAGCTTTTTGTAGTTGTCTGTCTGTGTTGGTTTTATGTAAATGCCAAAGTTTAGTCTGTTTTTATTCCTCCTTAAAAAACCAAATTTGCTCAAACATCAAAGATGCCATTCCATCTAACAAAAAATCTGGTATATATCAAATTGAATGCAGTGACTGTAGTCAAATTTATATTGGAAAAACCAAAAGAAATTTAGAAACAAGAGCAAAGGAACACTTTAGAAACATAAAATATAAACAATTAGAAAAATCAGCAGTTGCCACACATTTTTGGAAAAAAACCGCAACATAAATCCAGAACCAAAACTACTAAAACATACATAAGGAAAACAAGAACTATTCACATGGGAACAAATCTTCATTTCAAAATATAGGAACAAAGTATTCAATTTCGAAAGACTTGTTCAGCAAGTTCCTTGAGCCGCCACCAGAGGAGACCTGTGACAAAATATCGTCAACTACACCAATGAGAACCAATCGATGGCCGACTGAGGATAGAGGCAAAGTCTCTGAAATATGTTCCGGAAAAATTTTAAAGTGAGTGTTGTTTAGTGTCATTAATTGACTCCCTTTAAATTTAATTTATCATAACAACACTGTTTTCAACACTTCCAAGAAAGGAGTTGTAACAGTGTTTAATTTGACATAAATTAACTGTCATCATAATTATTAACTATACATATATATTAATGAATGTTAAAAAATTAATGGTGAAGAAGATGAAGAAGTAATACAAAACATTACTTACTAAATTAATATAGCCACATTGATATATAAGATTGTGAAACAAAATCTCAAGGATCAAAGGAATTTTAAATCCTAAGAGAGTTAATGAATAATTTTTAATATAGAATTGTATAATATAAAAATTTAAGGAAATATAGGCAATTAAGTGGGAAAAGCCAGTTAGTTTTTAAAATAATGCAAATACAACATTGAAAAAAAAATGCCTGCATAAATAAATGCAGAAGAAGCAGGATGAAAAAGAATGTTAAGAAAACTGTGTTAGAATTTAATAAAACATATGTGAGTAAAAAGTAAAATATTTGTGTGAAATAAACTCTGATTTATTTCGCACAATTAAATCAAGGATTTCTCTGAATCTAATTACTAGACTTGTGGAGGTCCTGCCAAGTCAGGATGTAATATCTGGAGATGCTAGGGATCCACCTGCGTCCAAGCTTGTTGCCTCATAATAGCCATGCCCCCTGTCCTTTGCTACACTCCTTCCCAAAGCACAAAGATAACAGTACCCTTAAGTGCCCAAATTCTCCTCCACTTTATAATAACCATAGCAATGATAGAGTATTGAACAACCAACATATTTGTGTAAGGTAATTGCATTTAAGAAGTGTTCCTCTCTATATCTGCCATGGTCTAGGAATAACGTGCTAGGGGAAGTAAAGCCAGTGGGCCCACGTTGTAGATTTATGGCATATAAAAGAACCTCAGCCCTGATAAAGAGGCCTCTGAGCAAAATCAAGTGGTATTTCACACCCAATGTAATAGAACAGAATGCTGAGAACAACAGAAGTTAAAGAGCATTCATAAATAAAATTTCAATTTCAATTTACTCAACATGCTTAATGTAAAATATGAAATATTAGTAAATACCTTTTCTGTTTTTTGTTCTTCAATTGTTAAAATATTGCAAATCTACTAAATGGAATCTAATGTAATAGCAATCCCAGTTGATCAACCTTGCTGATTAATACTTTTATTTCCCTTTTTGCTTTCTCTCCCCTATTTTTAGGATCCAAATTCAGAATATAAGTTAGAGTAAGAGTTACCTGCATGAGGTGATTTTAGGTTTTTCCTTTCCTAAACTTAAATTTACAAGCATTCAAAGATATAAGCCTTATGGACATCAGCTTCGTTTGAGCATTATTATACCCATTTCATTCACCTTAGCCTACTGTTGAAAGCACAACAATAATAATGACATCAAGATCAACATGAATGATGATGATGATGATGATGATGATGATGATGATGATGATGATGATGATGATGATGATGATGATGATGATGATGATGATGATGATGATGATGATGATGATGATGATGATGATGATGATGATGATGATGATGATGATGATGATGATATGAAATTACCAATGCATCTGGATCGAAGTCTTTGTACATTTTTAGGTATGCTGACATGATATTTGGTCCTCCTCGCTTCATTTTTTTTAAAGTAACATTTGCTTCTCCAAACTCTGGGTCAATTTCCATCTTCTCCACACATTTTAGCTCTACAATATCTCTTATCTGAAAACAAAAAATTGAGAACAGCTTTAAGTACAAAAAATGTTCCATGATTGAAGAACTATTACCAAATTGAAACAAGTGTTTTACTTACTTCTCTTATTTATTAGTGTAAATATATTTCTTTCCTATAAGCATTCATCTTGTAGATTCCATCTATGTTAACCAAATCTTCAAAACCTTTTCTAACATTAAATGCATACAGTGGATAGTTTGATTAGGATTAGGATTCCTAAGGAGGGCATTTGGCACCAAAACCTGTGGTTTATTGTCCCTAAGCGGGCTATCCCCAAGAGAAAGGATGAGACGAGAGAAGACAGGAGCGGCCAACCCAAAAAGTCACACAATGCCGAGACAACCACCGACACCTACCCTGAAAGAGACCACCAGATGAGAGATGATATGAAACGATAATGGAGATGAAATGGAGAGACAGGAAATTTGGGGGATGTAATTAACCTACCCAGCATCCACCTGGCAGCCTGGGAAAACCCCCAGAAAAGCCTATGGATCAGGAAGGTCAGCCAACGAAAACGAACCTAGGCAACTAATCAACATATGGAATGATAATTTTTCAAAGCAATGAACTAAATCCCCTATCGTCCCAGAAAATGTACCACTGTTTTAATATATAATAATTTTATTTAGATGTTTATTTACAGATACGACATGGTGTACTATGCCTTAAGTAAGTATATAAGAGTTACAAAAACAAAACTTTAGACTGCAGTGCTTCGATATTACAATTTTGGATTCTCAAGGGAGCTTGAGCTTCCTGAGGCACTTTCTGCATAAATTTCTGAGGCAGACTTCAGCAATAACCTAGTAATCTACTTTAACCACAATTTAAGATAAACACGTCTCCCTAAAGCCCTGTAGGTAGCCCAGGGAGCTCATCTTTGCACATCAATTATATCAGTTTCTGTTGAACAAATGGACTTCCACTACAAAAAGGAACACAAGAAATGAAACAATATAAAGAAAATCGAAATTACACTTAAAAGATAGAAAGATAAACACATCAGAATTCCTAGGATAAATTAGTTATAATTATTGAGCAAAATGTACCTACACGGAAGTCAAAACTTGCCTACAAATTACACAAAGCTTAAATCAGTCAGTAGGAGATAATGACAGAATTAATATAACTAATGCAGGCAATGGATACATCACTATAATCTAATATTTTAAGTGTCACTTATGTTGAGATTGGTTAAAAGTTACAATCTATACTAGAATATTTAAAATATAATTTGGGCAGCTTTAAATGTAAAATTACCTGTAATTTTTGCCCAGTTTTTTAACTAGGATTTAGACAAATTTGGATCATGATGAACTATGTATTGAGAATAAAAAATAATTCTAATGATATCCTAAAGAAATACATTGTAATGGCATGTTCAGAGTCTCGTGTGTTAAATATAGACTCAGCAGAGCATTAGTATGATCACAATTGAGCATGCACACTTTATCCAGAACCTTCAGATGAAGTCGAATAATCAACATGATTTTTCACTTTTTTTGTTTATGTTGTGATTTTCGCTATTCTTTTCCTCAACTTAGCCAATGGCTGAAATAAAATATAGGATTGTGTTGATGCTAGGGTTGTATTGTGTTGTATTTTATTTTTATCCTTTGGGACACTGTACATTGTTTTTTTGGATATGTAATTTTGTGAAATATTTAGTCATTTTATACATATGTGCAACAACAAAAACAACAGCTTAAAATATAAATGCAATGGATGGTGACTAATTACATAAAGTTTAAGTCATTAATAGCTACTTGTTCAAAATATATACTTGAATATACATTATAGCGTAGAATAGTTTACGTGACAACTACAAGACTACATACTCATTTATAGAATAGAAATTATAGAGTAGTAGATTTTGGATATGCTTCAGCTATTTGGTATTTAAAGTTGCTGTTTGAGTGGGTTAAACATGAAAGTAAGCTGGCATTTTAATATAAAAGAGTATTAACAAACATAATGTGATATCAGTGGAATCAGGATCTTCTAGAATACGGATCCGACACTGGCTTTTGAGATTTAGAAAAATGGCTCTGGTGATTGGTCGTGATAACTGCTATATTATTTTATCTATCTGCTATATTATTTTCTATGCCTCTGATTTACTATTTGTTTTAATAATACCATATAAGTTTGTTTAAACATTAGCAAAGCAATGTTTGTGCATACAATGAGAGTGGTTTAACCCATAGTGGTTTACCGGGAAAACACAAGTCAGTTGTGTCGCGCTGGCATGTTGGCCATGGCAGCTCAATAGTTAAGAGCAACCAAACGGAGACTGGGAGATCTGTGGTTCAAATCCCGGCTAAGGCATTGAATTTTTCAATCTGACTCTACTTATATAGTTACTTGCTCATTGGCCACTAATACTAAACTGTGCTTATTTTACTTTTAAGATAGTGTTTTTGTGTAGAACAGGGTCTTCATAAACATAATAGTCTGTTATTACACTTCATTTGTATTTTACAACGTCAAAATCGAAAGTTGTGGACAGGCATTGTTTATAAGCATTTCCCACTAATTTCGTCCGTCATTTTGAATGCCAGAAATAGGTCCGTATTCCAGATGGTCCTGGTCACCTGGTAGAGTGAGTGTGTGTGTGGTGTTTTAGGGCCCGTCGACAACAAGGTCATTTGGGCCCCACCTGGTAGAGTGTGAATAGCGTTGCTCGGTTGTTATTTCGGCAAATCACGATTAATTTGTGACTCGGACGTTCGTACCACTAGTTTCCAGGGCTCAAAATAAGTAAGCGAGTAGTATGTCACTTTAACCAATGCATTTCTTAAAGATTTTCCCGAATTTGCCGCCAAAAACCTCTTTAAACGGATAACTTGAGAGATGTATTTTAAATTGCAAAGAATGAGTCTGTAGTACTGAACCCATAACATGCCTTTTTCTTTCTTTAAATTATCATTACTTAATTCAAAGGTTGGAATAAATTATTGGAATTGATAAATATCACTTACCGCTGCCAATGAGGCACTGATAAATAACAAAAATACAACTCCTCTCCACAATCCGAGGACTGCAGTATTGCTCCATAATGCAGATGTCATTTTTTAACTTCTCTCTAAAATATTTCAGAGCTTTTATAGACAACATCCTCTTACAAATGCGCTTTGGATTAAAACATTTGATACACTTGTTGTATTGCAAAACTAATGTGTAAATAATGATAAATAACTTAGGACGCCAACATGAAAACAACAAGCGAGGCATAGTTCCGCTAAACATGATAGCAGATCTTTCAAATAACTTCTTGGTATTCCATTTTTTTTATTTCCGCCTAACTTCCGCAAAGATCTACACTTTATAAAAATCCAATGTACGGAACACAGTGAACGATGATCCCGTAATTAAAGTTGTTTAAATAAAATGCCCGTGTCCAGTATACGTATGATCTAGAATTCTGTGATTCCATTTATTTCGTGAAAAAAGGTATAATCTTTGGTATGTTAAACCGTTATATCATTTTTTGAAGTTTATATACATATTTTAAAATGTTTGCTTAGAACGCCGGCTTTTGTACGCATTTTATGCAGATTGATTATTTTTAGATATTTCAAATGGTAGTTGGGATACAGTCTTTGGCACTTCGAAATAAAATTGTCAGCATATATGTGTACGTAAATATAATTTATAAATTAATTACTTTTTCATGTATACCGAGAGGCTAAATTTGGAAAGGTAAACTTAGACTGAAAATGCCAATATTTAAACCATGGCTTTCAGTTGGGAACTTAATACCAAGCAGCCATATCGCCAAGGTAGAATTCTAAATATAATTAGAAAATGCAAAATAAGACACTACAGTCTGATTTTTAAAAGAAGATATGTGAAGGTCAGCAAGCAAGGGACGTGAAGGATAAGACGGGAAGGTCGTTGCTATGGAAACGTAAACAAAGGTTGCCAGATTGGTTACACTGATGAATCATGTACTCCTCGGGTCAGTTATCGCTATCTGTGTGCGGGAAACCGTGTTTGCTTATGTTCAGTTGCGTATGTGTATTGTTAGCCTACTTTGTGAAAACACAATGAAAATATGTTGTTATGGAAGCAAGACGTAGTGGCAGTAAGATTAGAGCTAGACCGAGGATTCATGGCCCAAAGCAAACATCAGCGGTCGGGGTGTTACATTGCATAGTCAAGCTAGAGAATTTATCCGTTCTCTTAGGGAATTCTTTGAACTTTGAGGGTTTGCTCCTTATCAATGAACCGCTTATTCCTTTCAACCAACAGCGACAGCCCCATGTTAGTAGATATGCTTGTATGTAAAAGAATTCCTGTGGGTCAAAATTCCGGCATATCGGCGGCGTTGATATGAACATGGCAATTGACAAAGTCGTTAATAATAGTATATTGCGATACTAATGTATCCGGAACGAGGAAAGATTTGTGAGATTCCGTTATGTGCTTACCGCAGGTGTATTGCATATTATTTTTTGCACTATGTGTGTTTATATCAATCTGAATTTTTAGAAGTTAAGATATTGGCTGAAATATTAATAAATACAATTGAAGATTAATTGCATCGCCTATATGTGTTGCTATGGAGAAATACTTAAGCACTAGTACGGGAATGTCAACTTACGATAGCAACAATAACGGTAAATATGGAATATATGGAATATTAGTTACATAGTGAAAAAAAAATATTTAAAAGAACTCACACATGTGAAGACGTTACAGCGCAGTGAATGTGTGAACAACTTATTTTTGTTCTTAAAACAGGCTAATACAGATTAACTGTGCATGTTTTTGTTGAGGTGAGATAACTCGAAGCCTTGTTTATGTTTCGAGTGTTGAGGGGGTAAAGAAAGGGGATCTGCGTTACTACCTATCTACTGATGGACAACATTGCAGCATCCCATGTGGAGAAACAGATGACCTTCACGTATCCTCTTTTAAAAATCAGACTAACTTCTTTTGTGGGTTTATCACAGTGATTGAAGGTTTTCTGCAAACAAAACTTTTAAACGAACATTGGGTTTACATTTCAGTTCAGGATTGTATTGTCAGCATTTAGGAAACAGTTTATACAATAGTTTAAATGAATGGTCATCACCCAACAAATTAGACCATTTAGGACTGCTTTTAGTAGCTTGGTAATAAATTACAATCAGTACAGGTCGTACAATATCGGCCGACATAAAGTACCTATCACTATTGTTTCCCCTTATGCAAACTTGTATACCTATGTGCACTGTACCCCGGCATCTTCTTCGTCTCAAGTATGTACTTTGCTCTGTTTAATTATGACTGCTGTAGTTTTAGTGTACACAAGATAGGTATTTTAGGCCTATGGTACAGCCTTTTAAAGTAAATGTGTTAATTTGTTTTATGTTTTTGTTATCTGCATTATCTAAGCAACGACATCCAACGACCGTACACCGGCCATCCGATTCTGTTTTAGTATCGGCCAGAATTAATCTCATTTTCTGGAATATGCTTTCTTCTTTTTAATCTGTTTCATAGACATATGACTGGAAACGAGAAAAACGGAAATGAAATGAAGTGCATAAAACTGGTGAACGAGGTCATTTCTAATAAAATGATCAAAGAGGAGGCCGTTTAGCAGTTTTCTGCACCTCAAAGCATACTTGGAGGTAGAATAAGAGCAATTAATCAAGATAATTCCTTAATCGAGTAGATTCAACAGAATTTTTAATAAAGAAATCGAAAAACAAATGATCTCACTCTCTTAAGTCCTTTTCAAGTATTATCGAAAAAGTTTCTCCTTTAACAAGGTTCTCTTAAGCAAAGATAGAAAGGAAACCGAGAACATAGAAAAGCTTACAATCCCGACATCCTCATTGTTTAAAAAAAAAAAAAAAAAAAAAAAAAAACTATGAGAACGTGTGAAAGAGAGATGAAGAAAGCTGAACATAAATTGGTTGCTACAAAGTTCCAATCTCGGTCAGGGCGAATTATCTGGATAAGGCTTTTCCCGGGGTTTTCCCTTATCCTGGAAGACGAATGTCGGATAACTCTAAGCTCCATGGACCCCGGACTCAATTGAGCATCATTTCACCCATTTCATTCATTATCCGATATGACTTAACGCTGGAGGACGTAAATTACAAAAAAAAAAAAAAAAAAGTAAATAAATAAATAACCTTGCATTTGATGTCACATGCAAAGAATCAGAGATTGGACAAACTCTATTTTGCGTAAACTATTAAAGTTACTTTGGTTAATGGATAAGAATAATAAGAACATTTTGTTCTATTACCAGGAAATATCCATTACTTTGTAATGGCTGGATTATACCTGCGGATTACGGACGTAAAATAATTATACCCCAGTATAGCATCCTAAACATTAAACTTTTAGTTGAGATTAAATGTTACCCACTCAATTTGCTTTTGTAATAATTATTATTAATAGGTGCAAGACGCAGTATTTATACATACTAGCATAATCTATTTCGATAGAAATTAATCCTTCTTCCACACCAGCCGTGTGTAGGCTAAAGCTTGGATTGAAAAATGTGTAGGCTAAAGCTTGGATTGAAAAAATTCAATGACGTAGCTAGGAATTGAACCACAGATATCCCGGTCTCGGTCCGGTTGCTCTTAACCATTGTGCTACTATGGCCCTGACGTTACTAGAGGAACCTCGGGCCGAACAGCCGAGCCCCTCCTTCAGGAGTTGTTCGGATTGGGATGGTCTCGAGGGGCCAGTGTGTTCCCGATACCCGTGGGAGATTGGGTACGTCTTCGGACGGGGTTGAGGGAAGCCATTAAGTTTCCGGGTACTAGCCTGCTTAGCTAGTAGAAGGTGTGCTAGATCACCAGGTGGCCCCACCGAGATCATATCGGTAGTCTTCACCTTGAGTGTTGACACGCGTAAGTGGCGTATGCACTTCCGTCCCGTCTTGTGTCCCTAGGACCAGATGGGGGGGGGCTTGTTAGGAAACTAGGTCTTGCCCTAATGGAAAGCCCCACGGAGGATGCCGGGCGCCCTTCACGGGATAGCTCGGATAACTCCCTGGTTGAAAGAGGCCCGGGTCTTGTTCCTACGGGTTCAAGGCTAATGGGAGTAGAACCTCTGGACTCAACTGTGCTACTATGGCCAACATGCCAGCATGACATTAAATTCTCCTACTGACTCGTACTATTCCAGGTAAACCACTAGGGGCTCTCATATACAATGAGATACACAGCTTTTGTGGCAACTTACTATGCTGTAAATACTTAAGCCCAGTCCTCATAATTAAACCACAATTATTAGGTTAATTGATGGAAGTTAATCGTTCTTCCACACTAGCCATGTATAGGCTAAAGATTGGACGCCCGCCTCGGTAGCGTAGATGGTAGCATGTCTGCCTCACGTTCAAGAGGTCCCGAGTTCAAATCTCGGTCAGGGTGAGTTACCTGGATAAGGTTTTTCCGGGGATTTTCCTTATCCTGAAAGACGAATGTCGGGTAACTCTAAGCGCCATGAACCCCAGACGCATTGAGCATCACTTCACCCATTTCATTCATCGTCCGATATGACTAAAAGTTGGAGGACGCAAATGACAACATAAATAAAAAAAAAAAAAAAGTTTTGAAAAGGTACCGGAAATAATGCAAGAAGCTGAACAAAAACAACGCGTTTGCTAGGCCAGTAACAGAATTGTGGATACACTATTTTTAAGGTGTTACTTAAACCATAAAGTGAAAAATTAACATTTTAAAGCACGATACTACATGAGTAACGCAAAAATTAAAAAAAAAAAAAAAAAAAAAAAAAAAAAAAAAAAAAAAAAGCAAATTGTTCATAATGCAGTGTTTAATGTAAACGAAATATAATTACGTAATACTGTAATCGACTCAAAGCCTCATCTAGTTTCTGTCGCCAAGTATTAGGGTATCTATCATACTGTCTAGTACCTATCATACTGTCTTGAGAAGCAGTACAGATATTATTTAATGATATTAATCCCATCAATAACACTGAGCAACAAAAAATAATTTTTGAATGTTTCGAGCACTTCATGGGGCAATTCCAACTAATTTTGGCTTGAGAAAAACAAATATGACAATGAAAATTTTTTATTAGCTCTAGTTTCTATGATATACACAAGGTGGAAGTATTACATTGGGTCACGGCAACAGGCATAAAAGTTTCGGCACAAATAAGAAAACAGTCGGCGGATAAAGTTTCATGGTAATAATGAGCCTTGCTAAGCAGTTAATGATAGCGCGGCTATTGTACTCAAGAGCCGGCAAGCAAGATAACTGAGGTAATGGACTTGCCGGCATAGATTAAGTTACGCTTCTGGAATGTGATAGAATATTTGGTTTCTTTATTCTTCAGGAAATTTCTGGACTGATAGAGATTGTTCCAGTTCTGGTTTATGTTTGAACAATCTAGAATTACGAATTATGTATTTAAAGACGTGACGGCTCGCAAAGTTAGTTGTAAAACAGTGAGTTACTTGTAAACAGAGTAAGCAGAGAACAGCTGAGAGTGTTGTTGTTGAAAAGACAGTTGTGTAACAAGAGTGTTGTTGTAACGAGAGCTAATGTAATCAGCTCTCACGGTTTGTTATTGTCATCGACCTTGGAAGATTGTGTTATTATGTGATGCAATGTTTTTACGTGAGAATTGAACAGGGTATCTCTACGGAAATAAGGGAGATTTTTAATTTCTGCAACTCGGCCTTTTAATTCTACTAACCCACAAAGTCACAATATTAACGGATTGAGAGAAAAGGATACGTTTTAATTACATACATGCTAACAACAATAAAAGTGCATTCGATTTTTTAACTGGTAATTAAACGTTCTAAATTGCTGGAAAAATAATTCGCAGATAGTCGTGTCTGAAGAGAATCATGTGGTGACTTATTGACTTCGTCGTCTTTTAGCTTGCCTCTTTTGATGGAGTTCCGCAGAATCCCTATACAAAGACCAACAGTAATCCACAAGCATTACTTCATTCTAACGGCCGTGATATCTTTGTTCCATAACAGAAATGTCCTAATGGAATCTCTCCCCATGTTCATCACTAACAGCTTCACAACTAGGAGGGAAAAGGTCTAGGTGGGAGTGGAGAAAAGGGATCTTAAGGGACATGTTGCATCCAAGGTGACGGTATTTTTGAAGAAGCACTGTCACCAAATTCTTGTAGTTGTCATCTCTTTTGTTGCCTAAAAACCAATGAACAACAAACATCCTTGAAGGTTTCCCAAGCTTCCTTTTCTTTCCCCTCAAAAATTTGGTCAAATGCAGGATCCTTTACAAGTTCTCTTACTTGTGGTCCGACAAAAATGCCTTCCTTAACTTTTGCATCACTTAATTTCCAAAATTTTTCTTGATTGTGTTTTGTTATTTTCATTGTTGCCCAGTGTAATTGCAGAAGTATCCCCAGCACATCCATGCACATACTGTGAATATATATATATATATATATATATATATATATATATATATATATATATATATATATATTGACAGCCATCTGAACTGACAGTGTGATAGCTGCGATTGAAAATGGAGAAAAAAAAACAGAGTTTCGTGCTGTTATTAAACATTTTCACATAAAGGGCACAAGACAAGACTGAATTGGATGAAGTTCACGCGGACTCTGCACCAACATTGAAGACCGTTTACTTTTGGATCAATTAATTTAAACGTGGTCGTAGACGCACCAAAGATGAATAGCGCTTTGGTCGCCCAATTCAGGTCATCACACAGAACACCATAAAAAATCCATGATGTGGATATGTACGATCACCAAATTAAAATTCAGTAGATTTCGGAGGCTCTAGGCATCTCAACTGAGCGAGTACACAATATCCTGCATGAAAAATTGGCAAAGAAACATTTGTGTGCAAGATGGGTGCCGCTATTGCTCACACTTGACCAAAAGTGCATACGGAAGAACACTTCTACCGAGTGTCTGGGGATATTTAATCGCAATACGCAGGACTTTTACGCCAATTTGTGACCATATACACATCAATACGCATCGCAGTGAACACAGCAGTCAAAACAATGGACAAAGGCTGATAAAAGTGCACCAAACAAAACAAGGACCACTTTGTCAGTTGGTAAGTTAATGGTCACTGTATTTTGGGGGGATTCTCAAGGAATAATCCTCATAGACTACTTGGAAAAAGGCAGAACCATTAACTGGAGCCTATTATGCTTCATTCTTGGACCGTTTGCAACATAAGTTAACTGAAAAGAGACCAAGATTGAAATGCAAAAAAAAAAAAAAAAAAAAAAAAAAAAAAAAAAAAAAAAAAAAAAAAAAAAAAAAACACATCAGCAATCGCAATGGCGAACTGCATGAGTTGGTCTTTGAATTGGTTCCTTATCCACCTTATTCACCAGACTTAGCCACAAGTGACTTCTTCCTGTTTCCAAACTTAAAATTTTGGCTTGGTGGTAAGAAATCTTCATCAACTGAAGAAGTGATAGTCACCGTCAACGATGCGCCCGCCTCGGTAGCGTAGATGGTAGCATGTCTGCCTCACGTTCAAGAGGTCCCGAGTTCGAATCTCGGTCAGGGTGAGTTACCTGTGTAAGGTTTTATCCGGGGGTTTCCATTATCCTGATGGACGAATGTCGGGTAACTCTAAGCTCCATGGACCCCGGATTCATTTGAGCATCATTTCACCCATTTCATTCATCTTCCGATATGACTTAACGTTGAAGGACGTAAATTGCAAAACAAAAAACAAACAAAAAACACAAAAAAAACCGTCAACGAGTGTTTTGCAGACCTTGAGGGTACCTATGCCTCCGACGGGATGAAAAACCTCGAACATCGCTGGACCAGGAATATAGCCATCAGTAGGGACTATGTCGAGAAATAGATTTATCAGACGACCCTCGTGTGTTTAATCCATTAGCGCCAAACTCTTTTCTTCAAAAATTGGAGAAAAGAAATAAAAAGAGTGAAAACATGTTATGTGCTAGTTCGCAATCGGGAGGCCCAGGTTCGATTCCAGTGGTCAATCTACCTGTCCCATGGGTTTTTAGGGGGGTTTCCCGGGTCGCTATGCGAATGCTGGGTCGTTTAATTACATCCCCCGAATTTCCTGTCCCTCCATTTCATCTCCATTATCATTTCACATCATATCTCATCTGGTGGTCTCTTTCAGGGTAGAAGTGTCGGCGGGTGTCTCGGCGGTGCATGGCGGGATGATAGGCTCTAAGTGAACCACTTCCACCTCCGGTAGGTCAGTTGCCGGTCTCCGAACCACAGTAAGGGGGAATGTCCGTTGTTTTGGCCTACCGGGAGGGGATTGGAATTTCATTACGGAGGGGATTCGGTACGTAGACCCCCATGCTGGACCCATTGTTCCTATACCCCGAAGTGGGAGCACCCCTGGGAGGAAGGATGAGGCGAAGGAGACAGAGGGCAGCCGATCCAAGGAGACACGACAGTACAGAGGGCAGGGTCTCTATAGTTTACTAGGAGAGTTTACTTCCCGCGATAGGCCAGGACAACGAACTCGCTCTGCTACAGCGGGATGGCAACGAGCCCAGCACCCGAGCCCTAATGGTCCCAGGCAGGCAATCCGAGTTCCAAATGTCCCTGGCTGGCGCTTCCGAAATGGTCCCAGCAGTGGAGCTGAGGCCGGCAACCGACTTACCGGACGAAGAAGTAGTTTTCCTCATGGCCTATCATCGTACCATGCACCGCCGAGACACCCGCCGACACTTCTACGCTGAAAGAGACCGCCAGATGAGAGATGATATGAAATGATAATGGAGATAAAATGGTGGGACAGGAAATACGGGGCATGTAATTAACCTACCCAGCATTCACCTAGCGACCCGGGAAACCCCCGAAAAATCCCATGGGTCAGTTAAGTCGGCCACGGTAATCGAACCCGGGCCTCCCAAATGCGAGCCAGAGACGAAACCGCCTGAGCTATCCCGCTCGGTGGCCTACCGGGAGAGGTTTCTAAGTAACATGTGGGGACTCTCTGCACCGTCGTGACTCTTTGGGACTGCCGTCCTCTGTTTCCTCTCGCTTCATCCTTTCTTCCGGGAATGCCCCATTTGTGTGCATAGGTACAATAGATCAAATCTGTCGCAGTGCCGAATCCCCTACGTAGTAATCCTAATCTTAATGTATTAGTTTAGCATAGAGAAGGTCAGCAATATAGTTTGTTTGCCTTCTATTCGTCCAGTGTCCCAAAACACCCGTCCTATTAAATAGCTGTTTAGGCATTCAGCTCATGTTCTCTGCATTAGAACTGCTTACAGCTGCAAATTCTTTGTGTGATGTAATAATACGAACCTTTATGGACAGACTATGGTATCAAATAAAACTGGGAGGGAGGCGTAACAAGGAAAAAGCAGTAATGTACTTTCACTTACAGTGTGCTCGTTGGAACTTTTCTGTTGTAAATTAATAAACTACACAATAAGCAAATTTTAAAAAGATAATGTGTTTACATAATCATATAACTTCAGTAGTGAGACACATGGTGAAAATAACTCATAAGAATTTATGTAAAATAAGTAAATTAATAATATATGTAGTGGTGGGCGTTAATGGATTAAGACATTTTCATGAAAAGTGAAACGTACTATATATTGAATTTTCTCGGAATGTTCTCTAAACTTCAGAAGTCCTTTTATATCAGTTGGATTACTTTTGTATAAGTAATCGTAAAAGTACCGTAAAAATACCTAGACTATGTCTTCCTATTTAAAATGTAGAGGTCGTTAAAACATACAATTTACGGCTAATATATTTGTGTGCATGTGGTTTAGCTGTGCACGTGCCTGTGTGTGTGGAGAAAAACTATTTCGGAGATATTCGTTGTTATTGATCTGAATTTTCAAATACTTATACTTTTCTAAAATCAGAAGTCGTTATTCAACTTTTATTTCTCGGCCATGCAATGATAATTTAAAAGGCATCCCACAGCGACCTGCATTAAAACATCTGACACGCTTAAGGTCTCCCGTCTCGTCACCTACAACAAAATTAACAATAAAATAAATACTGCAAATGTTCATCTTGTTTAACACAATGTAGACAAAGCAATAAGAGTCTGTAAGAACAGTCTGTGTAAGATTAGTGAAAGTCATATGAGAGCAATGGATCGGATTTTTCATTTTAAGGATACCTATGACTGAACATTTGAAATCCTGAACTAATAACGCTAGCTTTTTAAAATTTATACCACAGATGTAAATTAGTGTAAATATGATACAGCCCAGATTTTGTCAATTGCAATTTGATAGTTTGGAATATATGGCCAAATTATTTTATTTGATTACGTCACCTAAAAAGTCTCTTGCGACAAAATAACTTAAATTTTGGTCTAATATTTTAACAACAGATTTCCAATACGTCCATTTTTTAATTTTGCCCTAGGTTTCTCTGTGTTTCAATAACTTTAGGCTCCAGAAACTTTTAGAACTATGAATATGGCTTTTTCGTTGCCCCATAAAATAAAATTTTTGTGTTTTGAAATAAAGAAAGTGGCTTAAATGCATCTCAAAATAAAACTCTGAGCAATTTCTATTCACTGTGTCTCTATTAACGTGTTTATTAAGTTTCATTAGTCTAACACTAAAACTGCGATGCAAGGAGCATCTTAAATGATGGAAAATGCTGCAATTTTGATTATCGTGAAAACAAGGTTAAGGGCAATGGGAGATCCATGGGCTTCAAAAAATATATTTTTTGGTTTTAGTGTTAAAATTATATAGTTATTCAGCTTTTAAATTATATATACGAGGCATGTTTTTTAAGTCAGTGCCGTTTTGCGATTCCGCCGCCGCAGCGCTACGGTCAGCGTTCCGCCCATGCGTGCTGGTTACCTACATCTCTTGTCTACGCACTGACGCCATTACAGTCTGATTTTTCATTGTATACGTTGGTTACTGAGTATTTAAGATGCCTCCGACAATCGTGAGTCCCGCCGATTGTGATGTACGGGCTGTTATACGATTTCTTAGTGCTAAAGGCGTAAAACCGATCGATATTCATCGTGAGATCTGTGAAGTTTACGGACAAAACATTATGAGTGATGGAATGGTAAGGAAATGGATGAGAGCATTTAAAGATGGCCACACAAATGTGCATGATGAAGAACGGAGTGGGCGTCCTTCGGTCGTTACTGAAGATTTGGTGCAGAAAGTGGACGAAAAGGTGAGAGAAAACAGACGCTTTACAATTTCATCACTGTGCGACTATTTTCCTCAATATTCTCGTAGTGTTTTGTATCGCATTGTGACCGAGAAATTGAAGTACCGGAAATTGTATTCACGTTGGGTTCCGAAAATGTTGACGGATTTGCACAAAACCCAACGTTTAGGCAGTGCATTGACTTTCCTTGAGCGGTACCACAATGAAGGTGAACATTTTTTAGACCAAATTGTTACTGGTGACGAAACATGGGTGGCCTACGTCACACCAGAAAAGAAAGAATATTTCATGGAATGGCGACATTCATCATCACCCACGAAAGTGAAGTTTAAGCAAACAATTTCTGCCCGGAAAATCATGTGCACAGTTTTTTTGGGACAGAAAGGGAGTATTGCTAGTGGAATTTCTGCCTCGTAATGAGACAATCAATGCAGCGTCTTATTGTGAGACATTTGAACAATCTGCGCCGTGCAATCCAGAACAAAAGACGTGTCAAGTTGAGTAAGGGTATCGTTTGCTGCATGACAATGCCCGTCCACATGTGGCTAATCAGACCAAAGATCTCATCGAATATTTTCAATGGGAAACTCTAGATCATCCTCCATACAGTCCTGACCTGGCGCCCAGCGACTACCATTTGTTCCTGCACTTGAAGAAACATCTGGGCGGTCAGCGTCTTCAAGACGATAACGAAGTCAAAACAGTTGTGATACAGTGGTTAACACGCCAGACGGCAGAATTTTATGAGGAGAGTATTCAAAAACTGGTGCCACGTCATGACAAGTGCCTCAATATTCACGAAAATTATGTAGAAAAGTAGATTAAGGTACAGGCTTTCATGTAAAACTAAAATTATTGCGATATCTATGCACGATTTTTTTAAATTCCAAAACGGTACTGACTTAAAAAACATGCCTCGTATATAACATAGGGTGTCAGCTGGTATTAAAGCCCTTTAATTCATCAATTTAAAGATGGCGGCGCAATGACACGCCCACTTTCTGATCTGCATACACATTTCACTCAGCATACTTCCAAAGCTTGAAATTTCTGAACCAATCTACTTAGAAACATAAGCACTCTCTTCCAGTAGAGGTTCTTTTGGCAATTAAACCAGGGAACTATCTCAAGCTGGATTACTGAGAAAGTGCTTGAATGGTCGAACCCAAAACCCAAATGAAGGTTTTCATCATCTAATATGGGAAAGAGTTCCAAAAACTGCATTTTGGGCCAAAAACTTTAAAAATGGGTGTGTATGATGGTGTTATTTGTTATAATTATGGGTGCAGTGGTAGGCATAAAGTAATGAGAAAAATGGGTATGAAGGTTGGTGAAAATATGAGGGCAGCATGTCTAAAAAAAAAAAAAAAAAAAAAAAAAAAAAAAAAAAAAAAAAAAAAAAAAAAAAAAACGTGCGTCAACTCTCAGAGGCAAAAAGAACAGCTCAGTTAATTGAAAGTAGAACTAGAAGAGCAGGAATATGGAGCAGGCATGTTCTGAGAATATGTATAATTTAAAAAGAATGGTGCTTAATCTTTGATCATGATTTCCCAAAACATTGATTTTTCATATTTTAGGCGCATGTTTCTCAAAAACTACAAAAGGTATTGATACAAAATTTTTAGTGCTTATTTTTAATGACCCCTGAACACATTGATCTAACTTTTATATTCATATGATTTATAAAATGGAGAGAAAATAAATTTCAGTCCTTAGAAATATTATCTTTTTTTGTTAACACAACTAAATAATATTTCATGTGCATAGTATAAATTACGTATGCTTTTTATTTAGTTTAGATTATAAAACTGTGCTTTATGTTATTTAGGAAAACGATTAGTGCCTATAGCTTTAAATTCCAACAAGGAACGTAGACCTGAAGTATAGGGTGTAATACTTTTTTTCAGGATACACAGAGTGCCTTATGCCCCTTTTGCAAGGAGCTGTATGAACTTAATATTATACCGTAGATAAATGCACACATCCTTATACTATAATCACACCAAATTTCAATTTCCAGCAATGTTTAATTTTTTTATGTATTTATATTTCAATATTGTTAAAAACTAGCCCTGTCTGGATAAAAATAACCTCCTAAAGAGTTAGAAATCATATCTAGCACTAGCATTCACGTAACGTTCAAACTAGATTAGAGCATTTATAAATGGCTTGGGTATGCTATCTAAGCATTCTTTGGATTCAGGAAGTATTACACTATTTTGTAGACTAAGGAGAGGAAAATGTGATTTTTTGAAAATGTTCATTAAATTTCAGTCATAATATCCTTAAAATCGGAATTTTCTCAATTATTGGCCTCTAGAACTTTAAAGTGAAGAGTAGTAATTTCTGGAATCACTTTGTATAATTAAATTCAACCTAGATTTTCTCTTGTTTTTATTCATATTTAACATACATATATGAAAAATAAACGAGTTCTTGTGAGCTATCCCTAAGTTCTCATAAGTTTCGTTATGTACGAAGTAAAGCGCACTCTCATTTGACTTTGTGGCAGCTACGTAATAAATCTAATTAGTGGAATATTCCCCAACTGCTAAGAACTTAAGCTTTCAGAAATCAGCGCAATGATCGATAAACCCAGAAACAGTTTACAATATTTGTTGTTTCAATGAACAAACCTTACAGCAGTGTGCTCCGGTTTACTCTTACAGTATTCCCTTGTTCTGTATTGTGTTTTTTGGTGCGTGGGAACATGAGCTGAAACACAAAACCATGATATATTAATTTCGGAAGCAACAAAAGAAAAAATATCAGGCATCTGATCGTTGATGCTAACGAGCTGCAAAACATGAAGCGGAACGTCATGCCATTTTTTAAAAATATTGTGTAAGTCACTTTCCTGGTTCACATAAGCTTTGTGCGCTTAATTCTAACTCTTTGGACAGCTGATGTCAACTGCTACCAGAATTCCCAGCAGTTAATTTATTAAATTTTAAGATAAAATTATAAAATAGGGGTTGAATTTGCAACCAAGAAACTGTTTCCTTAAGAAAAGGTGATAAAACGAGGAATCAAGTACAATTTTGTTGTATTTATTTATATATTACAGAAAATAACAATATAAATAATATCTTGCCTGTATTATATAAGAAATTTAATTTCCAGTCAAAAAGCAGTATGCAATTTTAGAATAAATAATTCAAATTATACAAATAATGTGCAAAGTCCCTGATCTGCTTTTCTTACTATATTACTAGTAGGGTTCTATTACTGTAAATTACTTAAAATTACCTAGATCGCTACTGTTCAGAATGGGAATTAAATGTAGACAGAGAAAAACAGAATTGTAGTACTCAGAAAAGGAAATAAATTGAATAAGATTAAGAAATTGAAGAAAAGAAGCAATACATATAAAGTGATTCGTGATTACTTAGCATATGCTTTAGTAAATTCACACTCGCACGGACGCACAACCATATATTCTCTCTCTCTCTCTCTCTCTCTCTCTCTCTCTCTCTCTCTCTCTCTCTCTCTCTCTCTCTCTCTCTCTCTCTCTCTCTCTCTATCTCTCTCTCTCTCTCTTTCTCATCTTTAGATTCTGTCGAGAATGGGAAGTATCTGAAGAAAAATTCCCATCTCTCCAGGCTGGAATCCAACTCGACCTTCTGGATTTGGAAGTTGGCTTATTATAATCATTTTGTTACCACCATACTACAAAAGTACACAAAAAACCCGGTGGATAATAATTTGTCTGAACTACCTGCCTAGCATTTTTACGTTCACCGAATAAAGATTCTTTAACAGTTTAAGGATCAACTAACTTTCGCAAATAATGATGTTGATGATAATATGAAACTGTAATTAATAAGTCCTACATTTTATGTTGACATATTTGATCTTTAACATTTGTGGGTCTCTCTCTCTCTCTCTCTCTCTCTCTCTCTCTCTCTCTCTCTCTCTCTCTCTCTCTCTCTCTCTCTCTCTCTCTCTCTCTCTCTCTCTCTCTCTGTCTCCGTATGTAGATGTGCGTGTGTGTGGTAAGACGTTCTTAAGTATGTGTTTACTAAGTATAGATAAGAGGTTCAGAATTAGGAGGACTTCACAGGCTTTTCTCAGCAAATTCAAAATATAAGTCTTGTCTTAAAAATAGCTTAAACATAGCTAAAAAATTTTCAGAAAATGAAAGTATTTCTACAAATTTTAAGTGTTTCTTGGCGTGGAAGAATTTTCTTCAAATCCTTTGCAGTGAAACCTTGGAAAGTCCTGAACTGAAAAACCACGTTTCATATTTTACTGATATGTTCGCAAACACACAAACACGCGTTCACGCACACGCACACGGACTCTTCTAAAAGTGCTTTCTTAGGGGCTTTCTTGGGGCTTTCTTTCAGAACTCATAAAAAACAATGTATTTCTGCTGAAACTTCATTATTGAAGTTTCGTATAGAATACAATATTTCCGGACGCTAATAACCCCAGCAGCTGTGCGCTCCAAACCCACACCACCTACCTACCTACCTACCTACCTACCTACCTACCTACCTACCTACCTACCTACCTACCTACCTACCTACCTACCTACCTACCTACCTACCTACCTACCTACCTGCCTGCCTGCCTGCCTGCCTGCCTGCCTGCCTGCCTGCCTGCCTGCCTGCCTGCCTGCCTGCCTACCTGCCTGCCTACCTACCTACCTACCTGCCTACCTACCTACCTACCTACCTACCTACCTGCCTACCTACCTACCTGCCTGCCTACCTGCCTACCTACAATATTTCCTCTACTTAATATATCACACTGATACCTGAGATAAAGATGGAGCACTGGTGGAATGAGATGGCGGGCGAAACCTGAGGTTCCGGAGAAACCCCGCCCCAGTGCCGTGTTGTCCAACATTAATCTCAGTTTGCGATCGCCTGGGATCAAACCCGGGTCGTCTTGGTGAGAGTCGAACGTCTAACAACTCAGCCACGACGCAGCTAGGAAGGAAGGAAGGAAGGAAGGATGGAAGACAGGAAGGAAGGCAGGAAAGAAGGAAGGCAGGAAGGAAGGAGGGAGGGAAGGAGGGAGCGAGGAAGGGAGGGAGGAAGGGTGGAGCTCTTATTTGTACACTCATATGATGTTATTACTCACTCTGGTATAAACTATTTTTAATAACTCTTATTCTTCTACATAGTTCATCATATTCGAGATATACTTGTATATATCTATTATTATTATTATTTTTTATTATTATTATTATTATTATTATTATTATTATTATTATTATTATTATTATTATTATTATTATTATTATTATTATTATTATTATTATTATTATTATTCTTCTTCTTATTATTATTATTATTATTATTATTATTATTATTATTATTATTATTATTATTATTATTATTATTATTATTATTATTATTATTATTATTATTATTATTATTATTATTATTATTATTATTATTATTATTATTATTATTATTATTATTATTATTATTATTATTATTATTATTATTATTATTATTATTATTATTATTATTATTATTATTATTATTATTATTATTATTATTATTATTATTATTATTATTATTATTATTATTATTATTATTATTATTATTATTATTATTATTATTATTATTATTATTATTATTATTATTATTATTATTATTATTATTATTATTATTATTATTATTATTATTATTATTATTATTATTATTATTATTATTATTATTATTATTATTATTATTATTATTATTATTATTATTATTATTATTATTATTATTATTATTATTATTATTATTATTATTATTATTATTATTATTATTATTATTATTATTATTATTATTATTATTATTATTATTATTATTATTATTATTATTATTATTATTATTATTATTATTATTATTATTATTATTATTATTATTATTATTATTATTATTATTATTATTATTATTATTATTATTATTATTATTATTATTATTATTATTATTATTATTATTATTATTATTATTATTATTATTATTATTATTATTATTATTATTATTATTATTATTATTATTATTATTATTATTATTATTATTATTATTATTATTATTATTATTATTATTATTATTATTATTATTATTATTATTATTATTATTATTATTATTATTATTATTATTATTATTATTATTATTATTATTATTATTATTATTATTATTATTATTATTATTATTATTATTATTATTACCATTATCAGTCAACTCATCCAGCACACCAAAACCAAGATAAAATCGCAACTAAAATAGGCGATCTCACCTCACAGAGGACCCAATTTCTCTACATGAGCATTTACATGCACAGATCTAACACTTAAACAAAAATGAAACGTGTTCCGCCCTAACGTCACCTTCCTTTACCTCTTCATGTCGGTCACCAGGGTCTTAGCAACATCATGTTTTTTTTTTTGTTTTTTTTTTCCGGACCCATCTTCACATATTTTCGCCGTAATTTACCGGTCTGGTACACGAAGGTACGGGCGGGAGAGTACTTAGCGGATACATGGACTAACTCGCCTTGCTTCTGCTATTTCACTTCCCATACTCCTCTTACGACAGTTTTGGAATCCCCCCCCCCAATATATCCGAGAAGTTCGCCCAACATGGGGAAGAACCTTCGAGGCTCCTCGGCGATACTAGCGACTGCAATTGTCTCTTCAACTTCCGCAGTCCCTGTCTCCGAGACCACAGCCGACGTGACATCAGTCAACTCCGATCATCGAATGTCCACTGACAGCATCTCTTCTCTCTCTTAACGCACGTTTCATGATATACCATATTAGTGCTTCGCCGTCAACGAGCACATTAACGTTCCACTGTAGATACTTTTAGAAGAAGTACAACACCTCTGCATCTCCCTGTCGTAGCCATAAGAATTCAAGACGGGGGCTGCTCTTTTCCTCTGGTACACCTTATCATTTGCAACAGGATGGACTATGATGCTGTGCGGCTTTCTCTGGCCGAATATCATGGTCGAGGCCAGTAAGACCACTTGAATGTTAACAATCCAGCAATTCGGGGGACCACTGTAGAACTGTCCGCCACAGTGTCACTCAAGCGTCTCTGCAGCACTCATATCCACCTCCGAGCAGCAGGGCCTTAATCAGCGATGGAGGTTCTGCGCCACCTACGGCAGGACGCACAACTTCAGTGAGCAGATGTTTTACCGGCCCTACTGTTTGGTCTCCGCTACATCGGGACCCATACCACCGACAAAAGACCACAGCCACCGTACATCTCCTCACACTTATAGGTGGTTCAGTCGCAGCCCGTGAAGAACTCGCCAAGCTCCACGAGCCAGAAACTTAGAGGAGCAGTATACAAACAACATTATTCCATATCTGCCACCTCGATATTCATGACAACCAGCCGCAGTATTGAGAGCCCTCGAGTTAATCACTGACATACTGCAGTATTATCATCAGGCACATTAAGAAATCAATAGACAGCTCCCATATATAGAAGGCAGCCACAATAAGCTTAATGAAGGTTACGTCTTTATCAGGAACTTCATCGAGCAATATGTCCTGACTACTTCTTCAGACACTAAAAACTTGCTGCCATGCCTTTCATCATTCTGACGGCACTTTGCCTCTACAGTTTGATTTTTAAAATGATACGTGAAGGTCATCAAGCAAGGGACGCGAAGGGTAATAGGGGAAGGTCGTTGCTATGGTAACGTAAACAAAGGTTGCCAGATAGGTTACACTGGTGAATTACATATTCTGATAGATCAAACCCTTGTTTATGTTTCAAGTGTTGAGAGGATAAAGAAAGGGGATCTGCATTACTTCCTGTCTGCTTTTGGCCGACATTGCGGAACCTCACGTGTAGAAACAGATGACCTTCACGTATCTTCTTTTAAAAATCAGAATGTACACAACTTCACTCTTAACTTTTTTCACCTCCCAAATTCTAAGGTGCACAGAATACTTCTTAGAGATTAATAAACTGAAACTTTAACCTACACCACACTCAAATGTACTCTTTTGTTCTCCACATCTTATGTTCAGGGCCCTGTCCCATTTTCATGCCTGGTCCCTTTCTTCACCCACTCCCGCAAACTCGCGGTAGTACTTCATTCTCTCCCCCGACTAATAGAAGCACCTTTGGTAGAACTCCAATAAGACATTTCCTACTTTCTACCCTTAATTCTACTTCCACTTTCCTTCCCAATCTCTTGCCCCGACAAAAGGAAAGGAAAACTAAAGATTAGAAAAAGAAATTGCCGAGGGTCCGAATATTCCAGATACTTAAACAGTTTAATAAATGTTAAAATCTCGAACCACACTTCAAGATAATTGCGTAACACACTGATGAACGTCACCATCGCGCTCTAAAACCACTGCCCCCCCCCCGGCGCCCAATAGAAATGAGGATGCTGCAAAGTAGAAATGAATGTCAAACATCTTGAATATAGATATGAATGAAGGTCGCAAACCAGAAAACACAATCCTGCTAATTTACTCAAATGGTACAAACTCTTGCAGGGAACGGTAAAATTTATACACAAAGGCTTACAAAACTCCCTCAATATACCTCGAGGCGTGATTCATAAAATGAGAAATTAAAGAAAAAGCATGGAGGACACGTGTGATCATATTTCTAAAAACCTACCACAGATTTTCAAAACACCAACTTCCTTTACTCATATTCTGAAAAAAAAAAAAAAAATGTAGAACGGAAAAGCACCGTCAAAGGGGAGAGGGAGATCGACAACCTCTGAATAAAGTGCTGCATTCGCAGTGATAGTGGGGTCACTGCAAAGGAATTGGACTCTAGGACAACTGAGTGACTACTAAGGAAGGTGAACTATGCAAACTACAGTGCATGTACAACAGACTAGCCAGCCCTAGATTATAGAACCAGTATATCTGACAAGATTAGAATAGTGTGGCCGTAGCTCAGTCGGTAGAGCATCTGCCTGCCGTGCTGGGGGTCCCGGGTTCCATTCCCGGCGGTGGGGGTGGGAAATTTTCTGTAAGATAATTCCTCATCTTCCACAGAGTCTGGAAATATGAATGAGAGTGCGAATGTGTGCGTGATCTAATGACTAAAACCCAACGTATACGAGTTAACACCTTCGATATATTCCAAAGGAGAACGGCCGCCAATATGACCATCGCAGTTAAAGGCGCGGTATAAATGGAACATAAAAAAGAGATTAGAATAACTAGTACATATACATGCATAGTCACATAGAACAAACCACCGTAAATAACACTAGCAAACTAAACACTAAATACTAGCAAATACACTAACCACTGACAGGTCAAACATTGAGCTATGCTGACACTATCCGGGCTATCCTGACAATGACGACACGAAACTCATTTAATTTGTCACTAGAATCGTTAGTCCATTAACGTTCACCTTTTACAAGTAGAGAGAGATACACACAGGGCAAGCACGTCAATTTGATGTTCTCTATGTCACAGTTGCACAAGGCCGCGCAGTGGCTGAGTGGTTTGACCGACAGGCTCTCACCACCCGGTTCGACCCGGGTTCGATTCCAGGAAGCCGTAAAATGAGCTTTGTGGTGGAAAACATGGCGCTGGGCGAGTTTTCTGCGGGATCTCCACTTTCCCCACCATCTCATTCCACCGATGCTGCATCTTTATCTCAAATATCACCAGTGTCACCACCTGCGTTGCGTTAAGCACTATGCGCTGCTTGAAATTTATTGCACAACACTGCTTCATCGCTTGCAGACCAATATTCTGCTTGGCCACTCTGACAACTTGCTGATCACTCTTCTGGCTGGCCGGCTCATTCAAACTCCGAAACTCACTGGTCAACTTATAATTAGCAGCTCCGATGCTGGCTTTTACATCCCCTGCGGACATGGAATAGTGATCTAGAAACTAAAATCTCTCGAAACGAAAGAATGGAACATCGAACCTTCAAGATCTGTCGAAATTTAACGGTCTGATACATCAGTGGCGCACACAATCGAGGTTCGAACAAGCGACTTCGTGACTTACCTAGAGGCAGTCCTTGAATTTTGAAACAGTTACTTGAATACAGCCTCCCAGCAAGAGCTATATGACAAATTTAAATGTTAATTAAAATTTAAGAAATGGAATATTCATTTAACCAAATATAAATGTAATAAGTAATACAAACAGAAGAGACGAGCAGTCAAGGGCGTGAAATAATTTATATAACTCAAATGGGAAGTGATCGTGAAAAGAGAGGTAGCTAGAGAGACAGAAAAAAAAAAGCTTCTGGAACGCTGGAAGGAAATTTTCTTTGCCGAGGAATATTTCTGCGACTAATGTTGTATAATTGCATTTAAACCTCTTTATTGTGTTCTAAAATAAAAGTGTAACCTTTAACAAATAAAGGAAGTGTTAGGGTGAGACAAAACATCGATCCGAGACCATAACTGCGAAATTATTCGTCAATGTTAGCCAACTGCATTTGGGATGAAAAAAGGGAATAAAAAGGCACAAAACACCACCAAATGTTATACTAAAACTGATTTACCAAACTGGAAAATAAATGAAACATCAACAAATTAGCGAAATAGCTGGCTCAAAGAATCATCAGGAATATTCTCTTTATCATTTATCCATTTTTATTTTACCTAATGTGGTCGGCAAACAACACAAACGGTAGAATCGACTTAATCGATGTAGGCAACACCAACTCCAATACTCAGACCATAATACGAGAATCGATTGTAGGAAAAATGGCGGCGCTCGTGGCCCAGCTTGTTATTTTGTGGTTGTATCTACAGAGTAGGTCTACAGTGTGTTTGTTTACTTTGATTGTGTGTTTGAAGAATTAATGTAATTCATATTACAGTGGCAATTAGTGACTAACGAGTTAGTTTATAGTTGAGTATTTAACATAAAGTGATGACGTTTACCTAAATATATACAGTGAAGTATTGTCGAAATGCATCGTTATTGTGTTCCCAGCTGCAATCTATGGTAATGTACCTCACACGAAATTTAAATTTCCGAAGGAAAAATCGTAATGGGATAAGTGGACCAGAAACATACATCATAAAGATTTTAAAGTAAATGACAAAACTGTAGTTGGTATTCATAATTTTGAACAGTGCTTTGAGGTTAAGGAAGACATCTTTCCAGTAAATGGTGGTGAACCAATTCGTGCCCTTCGAAAAGTACCAAAATTAATAGATGATGCCTACCCCACGATTTTTAAGAATCAGCCATCCTATCACACATTAAAGCTCAACCAGAAAAGACGAAATCCTGAAGAATGTATCCAAGACATTTTACAGAGAGTGAAGATAATTTTAATATTTGGTGTGCACAAGATGTTATTGACAGTTTTGAACCTAAGTGGTGAGGAGATTTTAACCCATTGATAGTCATTATTAAAGACGATTAGTTACGTTCTTTTCAATAACATTCAAGATCCCAGCTTCACTGATGTTCCTTCACTTAATAAGTTTGAAAGTATTTCATAACCTAGAAGCAATATTATGAGCCTACCAGTGGGAAATATTAAATGGCTCTTGCAGTGTGAGGGAACTCACACCTTCAAACATGACAATTGGAGTAAACTGGACAATCTGGTGAGTTCTCTTAAATATTATAGTATAAGCAGTACCTATGTCCTTACCAGAAATGATTACTATGTAAACAATATAAAAGAAACTTTAGTACTTGCTACATACTGATTCCATATTTTTAGTTATACACATAATGCGTATTAATAAAACCTACATATTAGAAGGCCATGCCGTGGCTCAGTGGCTAGACCGCTTGCCTCTCACCAAAGCGGCCCGGGTTCGATTCCAGGCGACCGCAAAGTGAGATTTGTGTTGGACAACACGGCGCTGGGGCGGGTTTTCTCCGGTATCTCCGGTTTCCCCCGCCATCTCATTCCACTGGTGCTCCATCTTCATCTCATGTATCATCAGTGTCATCGCCTGCGGTGCCGTATATAGTAAAAGCGGGCGTTCAACACTACACATTTCATTTTTTACATATTAGAAAGTTTGAACCTCTTGGATATCGAAATATTTACAAAGCAAATGATTAAAGATAAAACCCGCTTGGATCGCTAGTTACTCAAGTATTCTGGAAAATTACAGGGGGCGCATTAGTGAATATTAACTACGGTCTTAAAGTATGAGTCAGGGAAAGTTTTCAAAATTATACTACACCACGTAAGAAAAATCAAATGTAAATGTTAAAGTCAATTGCTTGATTCCTTCCCGAGTTCTTAGTTTAATGATGATGATGATGATGATGATGATGATAATGTACTGCCACAACATTCATACCATGTACACTTGCAGTAAAGTCCTGGATCATGACATTTGTCCCCTCTGCATTCATTATGATAGACAACGAATCGCAAACCCTGTCTTGTCAAAACGTTTATCACCCTCCTTCCTTCCTTCCCTCCTTCCCTCCTTCCCTCCTTCCCTCATACCCTACTTCCCTCCTTCCCTCCCTCCCTCCCGCCCTCCCTCCCTCCTTCCCTCCTTCCCTCCTTCCTTCCTTCCTGCCTTCCTGCCTGCCTTCCTGCCTGCCTGCCTTCCTGCCTGCCTGCCTTCCTGCCTGCCTGCCTGCCTTCCTGCCTCCCTGCCTGCCTGCCTGCCTGCCTCCCTTCCTTCCTGCCTTCCTCCCTTCCTTCCTGCCTTCCTCCCTTCCTCCCTTCCTGCCTTCCTGCCTTCCTCCCTGCCTCCCTTCCTTCCTCCCTCCCTCCCTCTCTCCCTCCCTTCCTCCCTTCCTCCCTCCCTGCCTTCCTTCCTGCCTGCCTGCCTTCCTGCCTTCCTTCCTGCCTTCCTGCCTTCCTTCCTTCCTTCCTGCCTGCCTTCCTGCCTGCCTTCCTGCCTGCCTGCCTGCCTGCCTGCCTTCCTGCCTGCCTGCCTGCCTGCCTTCCTGCCTTCCTTCCTGCCTTCCTGCCTTCCTTCCTTCCTGCCTGCCTTCCTGCCTGCCTTCCTTCCTGCCTGCCTTCCTGCCTTCCTGCCTGCCTGCCTTCCTGCCTGCCTGCCTGCCTGCCTACCTTCCTGCCTGCCTGCCTGCCTGCCTGCCTGCCTTCCTGCCTGCCTGCCTGCCTTCCTGCCTGCCTGCCTGCCTTCCTTCCTTTCTTCCTTCCTTCCTTCCTTCCTTCCTTCCTTCCCTCCTTCCTTCCTTCCCTCCTTCCTTCCTTCCTTCCTTCCCTCCTTCCTTCCTTCCTTCCTCCCCTCCTTCCTTCCTTCCTGTGGTCATAGCTATAGTGGAATATAATTTTAGTGGTGTGAAATTGTCGTTTCTCGCAAGCCCGCAGTAACGCGTTGCATTGTGGTACATTTGTAGCATCAGTTGATGCCTCAATTTTGTAATGAAGCAAGGTTCCCTGACGAATTCGTACACCAGGTTTAAGGTATACCTTTCAGATACCCTGTTGCGAGGTATTGTCTATTATATGTAATTCTTAAAGTTGTTATCAGTTATATCTGGGCTACAAAGGGTTTCCTGGCTGTATCTGTTTAATAACTGATTTAGTCGTGATATGTCGTTCATTACATTGTGGCTGCAGACGAATTTTCAGTAGTATATGGTGAGCGAAAATATTTCCACGGTTTTCTAGCGTTATGTCCGAAAATGTTAAGGTTTTCCTTAATCCCACTTCACTTTGTTGAAATATGTAGATGCTGTTTTTCGTAACCCACAAGTACCTGAGATATAACTTCGTATTTAAATATTTCGTTGCACCGGAGAAACAATTTTATTAGCACCGTATGTGATAGAATCCAGACTAAAAATGCAGATTTTGTTATTTAAAGATCAACTTACACACTGGACTTAGAAAATTTGTGTAGTTACAGAACTCAATGGGAATACCAGATGTCATTACAGCTGTGGAAAACTCAATTCGAGCAAGCAATATTGTTGCCCCGAAAATTATTATAAAGGGGCGGCATTCCCTGGTTGTCAGTATATAAAGGAATGTTCGGGAGCGTGCTCGGGATTATTGTGCCCACCTGCTATGATCCATTTTGAGACATTAAGCTTGGCCAAGCAGCCCATCTCTTGTCAAATACAGGAACTTAATGCCAATCTGAAAGAGCAATTTCTGGCAAAATGCGACACTTTCGAAATGTACTGGATTTCTCTCGTTGAAATTAGCGACAAAAATGACGTGGCACTGCTGTCTATTTTTGTAAGAGGCTTCAAAACAAATTTTACTACAACTGAAGAACAACTTCTGCATATCATTCGCCTCAAAGAAACTACGACTGGCGCAGACATATTTCCATATGTTGAAGACATAATAAACAAATTTGTAGAGTTGCTATTGACGTAGCACCAGTAATGAAAAGCAAGTGATGTCTGATGTGCAAGATTTTGCAGGCCACATCAAAAGGAAGTTGCGCGATGTTGGTCTACCTCCAATTTTATCGGTACAGTGTATTTTACATCAAGAAAAATTATGTTCAAAAACCTCTCCCAACTTTAAATATGTTATGGTTGTAATATAGCAAAATGTGCAAGTTTCTGCAGGAAGCAGAATTTGAACCATCAACATTTTTAACATACTTCCAGGCCAAATCCAACGTCATTCAGTTTTATTGCATTGTGCGCTGGTTAAGTTGCTCGAAAGTACCACCAAAACGTTTTGCAATAATTGAAGAAATAGCTTTGTCTATGGAGGTGAAGGGATCTCTACAGCCACTTTTGCACTATAAAAATGGATAACTCATCTCATGTTCTTAGCAGATATAACTTCGTATTTAAATATTTCGTTGCACCGGAGAAACAATTTTATTAGCACCATATGTGATAGAATCCAGACTAAAAATGCAGATTTTGTTATTTAAAGATCAACTTACACACTGGACTTAGAAAAGCTTCTTTCGCTAAAATTATTAAATTTGTGTAGTTACAGAACTCTATGGGAATACCAGATGTCATTACAGAATTTACGCAATGAACTCAGAGCACGATTCAAAGAAATTACGGATATGGCAGCAAAACTTAAAATTTTTATGACTCCATTTTCTGCGCATCCTAAAAAGCATCATCAAGTCTCCAAACACAAAGGATAAAACTGCAGTGCGGCGCAATCCTAATAGATAAGTACTACCTCTACAGCAGTGATTTAATTAAATGTGACAACGGGCTAATCAACAGGAATTTTTCAGAATTCATGCATTTGCGTTAAAATTTATGTCAATACTCGGTACAACTTATGCATATAGAAAAATGCTTTCAGTTATTAACTAAAGTAATAGTAAAATCAGGATTTCTCGTCTAATGCTGCCTTAAAGGTGATACTCGAATTTCTACTGTCAAATCTGTTGTATCGAATATTAGTAAATTAGCTGGGGCAAAACGATGTAAAAGATCGACATAAATGGAAAATATACAAAGGACAACTAAAATGTATAGTGTGACTTTGTGGGTTCGTGGAATTAAAAGTCCAATTTGCCAAAATTCTAAATGTTCTTTATTTCCGTAGAAATACACTGCTCAATTCTCACTAACAACATTACATCACATATACAAGACAATCTTCCAAGGTCGATGACAATAACAAACAGCGTTCAGTTTACAACAGTAGCTCTCGTTACAACAGCACTCTCAGCTGTTCTCTGTGTACCTCTCGCGACTCACTCTCGTCTTACAACTGTCCGCTGGCGTGCCACAATCTCTTATATATCTCATTCATAAATTCTAGATATTTACGGAATAATAAAGAAACAGAATATTCTATCACCTTCCAGAAGCGTAACTTAATCTATGCCGGCAAGTCCTTTATCTCAGTGATACACTATCCGTCTGTTATTTATCGGCGCTATTGTTATCTGCCGGCTCTTTGTGTACACTAGCCGCGCTATCGTAGATAACGGCTTCACGACAATAGAGAATAAATGATGTGCTTGTATGTTTAGAAAATTGTGATTAATAACAACTACTTTGGTAAGCTTCACGCTGACTTGGCGTGTCCCATTCAAAAGACAGCTCAACATTCGCTCAACCGCAGGTGCTACTGCTACCGCTACTGCCACTGCCACTGCCACTGCTACTGCTACAAAGCCTTCTTTTTGCTGCCTCTGCCACTTCCTCTCCCCTCACCTATGCGATGTTCAGCTCAACATCGGTACATGCCGGAACTCATGGCGCCTCAATTGAAAAGACCTGGATTAGGTCCAGCGGTTTAGTTGGACCGAACGGGCCAGAACGCCGTCCCGGAAAATATTTTCCCGCTATAGAATGTCGTAACATTTTCCATTTGGAAATTGCTAAATTAATAAGGTGAGTTCCCTTAAATATTTTGTTCCAACTAAATCACTGGTTATGTCATTTCGGACGATGAATGAAATGGGTGAAATGATATTCAAGTAAGCCCAAGGTCCATAGAGCATAGAGTTATCCGATATTCATCTTGCAGGATAAGGGAAAACTCCTTTTCAGATATCTCACCCTGATCGAGATTCGAACGTGAGACAGACAGGCTACAGGCTACGCTACAGAGGCGAGTTTGAATACCATTATTATTGTATTTTTTTCTCTTGATTATAATGTAATTTTCTTTTGCCCAGTCTGTTAATTGAACCAAAGCTTTTGGAAGGTTCATCCTATTTGGACTAAAACTTGATTTTTTATTTACGGGCGCTCTTAAACTATTGTGGTTATCAGTTTTCCATTTTATATTGGGGTGAGGTCACTTTATTAGGCTTGAGGTTTCTCTGCGTGCAGTAAATGGTTTTGCTTCACTTTCGAAGGAAGACATGCAACCTGAAATGAAATGTGTAGTGTTTAACGCCCGCTTTTACTACATGCGGCGCCGCAGGCAGTGACACTCATGATACATGAGATGAAGATGGAGCACCAGTGGAATGAGTGGCGGGGGAAACCGCAGAAAACCCGCGCCCCAGCGCCGTGTTGTCCACCACTTATCTCACTTTACGGTCGCATGGGATCAAATCCGGGCCACCTTGGTGAAAGCTGAGCTGTCTAATCACTCAGCCACGGCGCGGCCATATTTTTACGCCTGAGAAATCACCCTTCGCCAGATTTGAAACCAAGACCTCGGAAACCAGGTTACCTTTTGCCCGCATAGATATAGATTTTAACGTATACTAATTCTGTTCCTCTCAGTGCATATTAAGTATCATGTAATGTTAAACCGACTGATTTGAGTAAAACTTCACATTAGAAACAGACGATTTGGATGTTAGGTTCCAATGGGACTTTAAACAAAGAAGTATGTATTAAAATGACATAAAATCACTTTCTTTAAGTTGGCAATGAGATCGAAATGTGTGTTTTGGTTGGTCACATTGAAATCTTAATGTAACAAGAAGGGAGAAGTTCGTCCTTTGCAGTATCCCGGAATTCCGCCATCTTATTATCATAGGAGGTAGGGAATACTGAGTTTATTGTTTCAATCTGATTAATGTGGATAATGTTGAAGGCATTAATGTCATTTGTTAGGAACTACTCACTCTTTTCTGTATAAAAAATTAGAAACATCTGACTCTCATGTAGTTTCCTATGTATTTTCCTGGAAGGTCTGAACTCTTTTAATAGTGCATCTTGCAGAAATAATACATACATATTTCGTCTTGGAAGCTGCATGAATTCCCTAGACCTAGTTTGCAGTAGAATGTAAACGATGATTATTCTTGATATTCATCTGTAGAGTGTTATAGCATAGGTTATACCTTGTATTTCGTTTCGCATATTAGTAAGCATAATTTGAAATGGGTTTGAACCTTTACATTGCCAGGTTAACGCCGAAGCAAATGTAACTGGGACGAAGTTCGTGCAAGAAAATGGGCGTGAAAGTGAATTTGAAATTCTTATAGTTTCGGTAAATCTTATGTATTTTTAATGAACACCAAATCTATTTCCATTTGTTTTTCTACAAATTGTTTTCAAAGGCTGCTTCCAATAATTTTATGTATGCAGAATACGGGTCAACTAAAATGTTTCTTTTATTTTTAAGCTAAGTATCTCGCAAGGAATGTTATAGTCACCTAACTACGCATTAAACATCTCTTTAAGTACTATGTTGAAAAGATGAGTCAATTGAAAGGATAAATTTCCCTCATTTCCAATTTTTCCTATAGATGACACACTACACTTCTTTTGTAAATTACTTCAATTAATTTTATTGCTGACGAATGTCAGCATATGGACGACACATTTCACCAACAATTGATTTAGTGTAGCCAAGGTATGTTTTATTAGAAGAGTGACGGAGTATAGCCATAGGGTGAGTAGCCAGACATCCTTTATGAATACCAATCAAAAAATCGCAAATCCAGTGAATTTCGTTAATTTTGGTTGGCACCCCTATCTCAGCAGAAAGTTGACCAGTATCCTTAAGCGACTATTTTCATATAGCAGGCTTACTAAAAAGAGCGATTGGTTAGAAACCTTTTCCACTTTCAAAATTACCACTTTGTCTCCACACTAAGGTAAGATATTTGCATAAAATGTTACTATTTTAACTGGGTTAATGTACAAAATCATGCTAAGAATTAAGGGGAATTGATTGGGTGAGGTTAAGCCTAGCATTTGACTCTTCACATCTAATAGAAATCATAAATTGTAACCTTCAAGGAAGTAAATTAATTATGTAAGTCCTACAGGCATAGAGCATCACATTATTGTTAGCTAATAATTGGACAGACAATTTGTTATGAGAAAGTTACCCAAGGTGCTTAAACAGTTTGTTGGTATTAAACCTACATGCTCAAAACTATCAAATTAGAGCACATATTTTAAAGTGTGTAAACAGTGTTTTTTATAATATCTACGATAGTGTTCGCTTTACTTCACTTATCATTGCATTAGTAACTAATTTGTGATCTGTAGTGGTGTATTAGCATTCAAATATCGACTGTTCATGAAAAAGTAGTTAGAGGAAGAGACCATATTTTTATTTTTAAAATTCAGCTTTTTATACCTTGAATGACTACTAACAATTCAGCACAATACATGGGTCTAGTTAAATGGTTTACTATTATTTCAGATGAATGGGAGTATAGTACACAATACTATACTCATAGTACACAGTGCTCATATTAAACGTGAAACCCAGTATATTAACTATTATAACAGAAAACTGTTAAAATATCTGTGCCTGTTTGCACAATTCAGGGCTGGTTTTACTCTCAAGTTTTGTCATTCCATTCACAAACAAGATCAACTTTTTAATTTTGTGCAGCATAAGGCATAAACCACACATGGCATAAAAGTCTGGGATTAGATGTTCAAATATGATTTTGATTGCAAAACCAAACTTGACATTTAGATGTGAGATTTTTTTATAATCTTGAAGATTTCAAGAATCTTGTGTAACACTGATAGAATAGCAGCCTAGTTATATGAGATGTAAAACAGAAACACAAGTTTTATATAGCTTTTTGAAAGCACCTGCTTTGCCTTTGAGGTTTTTCGAACTGGTTGTGTCAAGTTTCTATGCTGTTTAAAGGACCTTCATTGTGTGTTCAGTGCTCGGTTTTACTCTGTTCATTTGTTGCGAGGCTGGCAATCACCTTTTAAAATCTGCATTCCATCTAGGTCTTGCTCACTGTTATATGCAAGCAGTATTTGCTTTCATGAACTTCACACTGCATATGACCTCGGAATGCCTATAGACCTGTCTTCTCTTAGCTACTTCTTAGTGTTTTGGCAACTGATCTTTGAGTTTCTGCACAGGATTGCCTCTGGTATTTACTAATGGTTCCCAGGTTGGTAGTGCTATAGGTCGTGTTTTTGTTTGTAGTAATGAGGCTCACAAATGTCAGTTTCTGGACACCAGTTCAACGGAGCTGTTTGCCATATTTTGTTTTATTTTTTTAGCTCCTTTTTAGCTCCAGAATTGTTTGGTAGTGCTATAGGTCGTGTTTTTGTTTGTAGTAATGAGGCTCACAAATGTCAGTTTCTGGACACCAGTTCAACGGAGCTGTTTGCCATATTTTGTTTTATTTTTTTAGCTCCTTTTTAGCTCCAGAATTGTTTATTTGCTCTGATTTCTGAATATCCTCCAGGCCTTGACCCCTCTGCATTCATTGTAAACATTCTGAACCTTGTCTCTCAGCTGCTGTGTCGTGGACACCAGTTATTTTTTACATGAAGCCCAAGACATAGGCATTTTGGCAATGAGGAGGTGGATGCCACTGCTAAAAGTTAAAGCTGTTTGCTGTAATTTTCCTGAGATGTGTCCTATCAGGATGTTTAAAGATACTTATGTCACCATGTTTTTGTCTTGGTAGCAGTTCTGTGAAGCATTAGCTGGCATTCAGTTCTGAACCAACAAGGATACCATGAAACCCAGGCTAATTTCGTGCAGGGACTCCCTATCATAAGAGGTTATTCTAACTCACTTAAGAAGTCACACTCATGCTGCATGGATATCTTTTGTATGATCCATGCTCTCTTTGTCCGATGTATGCCTTTGATTCTCCTGTCATGTACTCCTTGATTGTTAGAATTATGCTTGTGAGCACAGAACATTGGCCTGAGTGTTACAGTATGTTCAAAATTAGGTAAACATCTTTAAATAATCACTGCGTTTTGGTATCAGTAGTGTGCTCAATAATTAAGTCGAATTTTTATTTTAGTTTTTGGAGCATTTGACTTTTATGATTTGATTTTGTAATTAATGGCCTAACCTTTTCAGTCTTCTGTTTCATACTTTAACTATTTTTTTTTAACCCTTTACTATTTTAACTTTGTAAGTGTTTGAGTTTTGAGTTCAGGCCCAAATGACCTGGTATCAAAAGGCCCTTATATCCACTCACCATACATCTTTTCCAAAATAGCTAGACTACCTATACTGCACAGTTGTGAAAATCAATTGCTTATAGAGGAAATGGATCTTGAGTAATAGAGAAGGTTATAGTTAGCTAAAGGTACACATGATAAAAGCTCTAAATAACAAAATATAAAATAAATTGTTTTAGAAAAGGTGGAATGATACCTTTCAGGATTTGCAAGTGCTCATATTTCTAGGCATTTTCATTGATGCTGTTTCTTACAGTTTTTGTGGGATGACTGGATACAGCTGTTTAGCCTGTAATCACTATTTTCAAAATAGTATTAACTTTTAATATTGTGCAGTTTTTAGGCATCTTAGAATCAGAGCATTAAATTGCTTCATGGTTGCAAAAATATATCTATTTCAGGATTAAAGCTGTTTCAGGAATTTTAGAATTGCGGTTTTAGAGCACTGGTGCACTATTATTTACTTTATCTGACTTTAGAAGGGTGATAAAAACAGAGGATGATTCTCTTGAGCACAAGGTCCTACCCATCATTATTTCTGATGTATATATGTTATAATTGAATGTATCCAAATGAAATCCTCCTTAGGTTCCTGCTATGGCTCCTTGCATATATAAAGATGACAATCTTCCATGTCCCATAGCAAAGCCCAATAGTAATTATATCATGTAAAAGTGACTACAGTAATTTAGTATGGAGTTTGGTTAACATTTGAGTACTTCTGAAGATGTCAGCACGTTCACTTTACCTTTATAACTACCATTTCTTTCATACAAAATGGCAGTGTCAGGACACAATGCCATTTTTCTGATTCAGTGCATGCGCACACTGGACTGCCAACCTAAGCACAGAAATTAAAATTTTTAAAACATATGGCTACTGATTTGGTTCATAAGCTGTGAAGCATACACAAGGGATGTGTTTTTTAGTGGTGAAATGACATGGCATTGTTATAGGATCTGTAAAGCTGAACCTCAGACATAGCAGCTTTTTACTTACATAGGTCAGTGACATCACTGCACATTGATTGGCACTAAACACCACCTACAGTGATATCATAGAGCAATTGACATTGTGAGATATGGAAGATTAACCGTACAAAGGTTATAGCTGCATTCAGTTTCTTCTTTTGTTAAACAGTTTTGTATAAATGTAATTGGTTTCTTTTCGAAAAAATTAGCAGATATTTTATTTTTATATAATTTTTTTATTTAATGATTTTTAAAATGTGATCGATAATTACACAAATTCATTTGCCTATTAATTTTGCTCATATCATACTCTACTGGGTACTTATCAAAGGTTATGTATACACAATTAGTTATTGTTGAAACTATGAAATGTTTTAAAGAGACGTGTTTAGGACTTCATTAATAGCTGTAGCAGACACGGTTCATTTGGTGTAGGGATACTTCTGTAAATATTTTTCCACTCAAAGACAATGCAACTAATTTCATACTTGTAGTTTAATCTCCCATTTTTAATGCATGGTTTTTTTTTTTATAATGGCTCATTTTACCAAGTGCTTTTGTTTTAGTGTTTGAGTAGGTTTTCAGCACTCAGTATTTTTGGGCACTGCATTATTCAATAGTATTTTTTTTTAAATCTCACAGATAAGTCACTCTTTCTCTTAGAAGTCTTCTTATAATGTAATAAAGGAATGATTGCTTTGCAGGTTGAACAAAAAGACAAGTGCATCTTTGACCCAGTTGCAGAATAGTACCTGATGATAAATCTGTTTTTCATAACTAGTAAAATGGAGTATAATAAAAAGAATTGTTAAATATCTTCAAAAGTGATTGGAAAGCTTCCCTGTGAAGTTACTAATAGAATGGCAATTTTACTTAAAACTTCTAAGTATGTTGAATGCTTACAGAATAACTGTGGTGCTCTCACGTAATTATGCTAGAAATAGTTAACATACTACTATATTCAAAATGTTCACATAAAAGCGATATAAGTGAAAATTAAGTTTTAACATACTATAAAATATATATAACATGACATTCACAATAAAAGATGGTTTTAGTTATAATACTTCTCTCCCATTTGGCTTTCAGTGATTTCCAGATTTCTCTATAAATGTCAGTTATTTCCACAGCTCTTTTGCAAATTCTCATCTACCACCCATTTGCTTCTCAAACCTGCCATGGGGCCCTAAGCTGCAAAGCAAAGGATTGAGAAATCTAACTGCAAAGCATTGCTGAGAAGTGTAAGAGGAGTGAAGTAGTTGCAGCAACTACAGAGCTATGATAGGACATGCCATAGTATTTAGTGTAGTTAAACCTTAATGATCAAAACAAAGCATTGCCAATGCTGGAAATTTTGCTTCTTATTTAGTTTGGCAGTTTCCACTGCACTTGCTAGTAGCAGGAAGATGTGCGAGTAATTGTCAGCCTTTGTTTTCCTATAAAAGAGAATGTTAGAAAATAATATGGGGATCTGCATTGCTTTCTTTCATTTTTATCAGTGCTATTTGGGAGAGAAATGCTTCAGCCAAAAATGGAAGCATTTTTGTGAACACAAAGAGTAGAGTTAACAGAGCAGCAAGTGAATAGGGAACAATTGCAATAATCAGGCAAATCATTACCTGGGAAGATGGTAGAAGAACTGAAAGTGAAAGTGTTCTCTTACAGGCTACTTTATGTTGAAAGTAAACATAAGCATGGCAGCTTGAAACTTGCAAACTTAAGTAATTGGTTTCCAGTGTAAATACACAAATTAATATTAAGAGTTAAAGTTTGTGCAGTCTTCATTGTGAATGGCTGTTTACAATACATGATTAAAATTACAATACATAATGGCAAAAAATGCATAATAAATGTGTGTGTGGGCATGTGTTTAGGAGTTGACTGTTGAATATAAAATTTTTCAGAACATGGCCAGGGACATATGTAGATCAATGAATTCTGCATTTTTTAGACTTTGGCCTTTCTCTTTCTATACATTAGTAACACATCTAATATAGTTATGCTGGCATCAACTGTTCTTAATATTATCTTAATAATTGTGATTTTTCATCTTCATCTTATGATGGACATCGTTTCTCCAGCTTTATAGGATTATGCCATTTGTTGTAAGTTCTCAGGACGCCCATTTATAGGGTGTACATTTTCTTCCAGTTTTCTTGTTCAGACAGTCACTGATGTGTTCAAAAGTTAGCATAGTTTTGCAATATTGCATTTAGAAGCTGATCTTTTAGAAAATCAGAAAGAATGTGTAATGTTAATATGATCATGTTGTTTGGTGGAGTTTGTCTTGCATGCAAGTGTGCTGTCACTGTATTCTATTGTACTTTGTGTAATTTGGTTTTGTGGAGCCATTGTATTTTCCTGATATTGTAAGTTGTTGTGTTTAATATATTTTATGATGTGGGTGATTATTGTTGAACTGCGGAATGGTTGTCTTGAAGTTACTTTAGGTGCAATGTCAGCTTATTCACTTCCTGAAATTCCTATATGTAAAGGTATCCGTACCAATATCTGGCTCTCTTATTGTGATTTGAATACTTAAATCTTTATATTTCCATGGATTTAAGGGTACACAGCTTCTTCTTCTTCTTCTTCTTCTTCTTCTTCTTCTTATTATTATTATTATTATTATTATTATTATTATTATTATTATTATTATTATTATTATTATTATTATTATTATTATTATTATTATTATTATTATTATTATTATTATTATTATTATTATTATTATTCTGATAGGAGAACTTCTCTGTACTTCCTCAAACAGAAGTATTTCTTCTGCCCCAAGAGCAATTTGATAATTTTTCAAACTGGAATAGGAAGTTTTAAGATTATATGTTCTGCTCTCCAGTTTTCGGCAGCTCAGTCCTAAGTTTTTAATATGTGAAGGAAGATAAGTTTTTTAATAAAATTCCAAAAATTCCCACATTGACATATACTGTTCACATTTATCAACACACAATTCAGACCTATTAATGAGGTGCTTGCATGTGGAGAAATATTACATTTAGTATAAAGATGTGAAAATTTGATGTCATTTCTGACCATTTTTCAAGACTATGGAACTGACATTTGCAGAATTGTTTGGATGGTAGATGTATTTTTCCCATTGGAGAAGGTGAATCATAATACAAACCATACTTTTTACAGGTGCATTGATGTACCCAATAGAATATTTAATGTGACTAGGAATAGAATATCCTCATATTAAACCTCAAGTACCATTAGTTCAAGTACCATTTTGTTCTTATAATAGTATTCTGTTTGTTTCATGATTATTTGTTCAAGAATATTATAAATGCAATTTTAGTTTCCATTTGTATTGTTAATTATCTTTAATATATATTTATTCCAGATTTTATCATAAGCCTTTCCAATATCAAGATTATTTTATATGTTAGCGGCTAAAAAAGGCATTCCTTATTTCTGATTTTAGAATTGTCAAATTTTGTAAAGCAATATTGTTGAAAACTATTTTGTTCAGTTCTGAGGAACTTCACCCCTCCCCCTAAACTCAGCTGTTTAACTATCTTTTCCATGATTTTGCATATGTGCATGATAAGGCGAGCATTTTTCCAATGTTAAGTCATATCGGACAATGAAATGGGTGAAATGAAGCTCAAATGAGCCCCAGGACCATAGAGCTTAGAGTTACCCGACATTCCTCTTTCAGGATAAGGGAAGCCCGTGGGGAAAAAACTTTATCCAGATAACTCACCCTGACCGAGATTTGAACTTGAGATCTCTTGAACATAAGACAAACATGCTGCCATTTACACTACCAAGGTAGGCAACAATGGAGCAGTAATGGACTGCTATAGTGTGCTCTTTATTTGGTTTTGGAACCAGTTATGGCTTTACACCATAGATCAGAGATTAACTTTTTAATGCAAAATGTAAGTTGTGTTTAAGATAAATGAAAGCATTGCGAAGGAGTTAAGGAGTACATCCATGGCCAGTTTACAATGGTGTCACAGAATGCATCTCTTTAGCTTCACCCTACCGAATCCTCTCATAATTGATGGATAGAGTCAACATGAAAAAATTCAATGCCTCTCATAATTAATATAAATTATTATAATAATGAGAATGTTCACACAATGCATATTGTTTCATGTTTCGTGAATATCCACATAGGGAATTTTCCTCCCCCGCCCCCCTCCCCCCACTGTAATGTGTGCGAAAAATTGAGTCTCATGATTCTCAGATATTAAATGTGCACCGACTGAGCAGTTATAAAGTATGTAGGCGCTAGATCTACAAAGGTTCGAATCCCAGACATTTTGATTTTTTTATTGTAGAAATACAAAATATGTATTATGCAAATTGTAATATATTTTCCGATGGCTAAGGTTTACTTGATTTTATGGCATTTATGAACACACATAAAAACTGAAAAGTTTTGTTCATATATGTAAAATCAAATAAAAATAAAAATTAACTTAGTAGTGGGCATGTAAACCCTCTGTTTCTATTACTGCCCTCATTCTACAGGGCATGGATGACTCCAAATGCCTAGCGAAATCTTTATGAGGGGATATTTCTAATTATATGCCAGCACCATTCATAATAGATGAATAAGCCCATGTTCACACAATCAGTATTAAGACAGTTTTCTAATAACATTGCATATATTTTGAAAATGATAAGAAAATGTTATTTAAGTTAATTGATGGAAATTAATCATTTCTTCTCACTACCTGTATATAGGCTAAGCGTTTATATAGTCAACTTGAAAAATGCAATGTCTTGGCCGGGATTTGAACTACAGATCTCCTGATTTCCATCCAGTCATGGTCAATGGGTAAGAACAACTGTACAGAAACCAGGAGATCCATGGTTCAAATCCCAGCCATGACATTGAATTTTTCAGGTTGACTATATGTTATTTGTGTTTTTATAAATGAATGTATTTAAAATATTATTTATCTTCTGCAAGAAAAACATATAGCATTTCTATTAAAGTAACAATAATAAGAAGAACATCACATCAAACTCATGTTAGTCTACTTACGAGACACGTGCATTTTACCATTCGGCTACCTTGCATACGGCCAACTTGCAAGGCAACTCCCTATCTATTGTATAGCTTTGAAATGAAGCCATAGTGGTATCAAAGCATATATTGGAAAAATTAATTGTTCTTTCACACTAGCTGTGTGTAAGCCATAGTATGGAAAGATAAAAACTGAAAACTTTATGCCATAGCTGGAATTCAAATCAATTAACTTTTCAGTGACTACCTTTCCAAAGCTATATTGTGAACGCAGTGACAGTGAATGCTACCAATGTTTTTAAAATCAAACTTTGTTTCTGGCAGCTTCTCTCTCTCTCTCTCTCTCTCTCTCTCTCTCTCTCTCTCTCTCTCTCTCTCTCTCTCTCTCTCTCTCTCTAACAAAGTGTGTATAAGGAATCTAATATGGTTTTAGAACTTGTTTGTTTGCAGTGATAGTTTTTGTTAAGTTCACGTATCAATATACATCAATACTGTCATGTTTTATTTTACTCATGTATTTCTCAAGATTTGTTCAGCATAATTGATGTCATGAGAAAATGTTTAAGAAATATGTCTGAATGCCTGTTGTTGCACATGATTTCATTTGTGGTTATATCATGCTTGATTATAAGGCAGTTTACTTGAAAACATTTTCTCCTTTAATTTCCTTTAGTTTATTCCACACTAAACTTTTTTGAAGTCCAGGTAGAAACACTTTTTAACCATGACATTTTTTTATTCTTCTGCTTCTCTCCAACCTTTTTTTAATTGATGTCCTCCAATGTTAAGTCACATTGGGCGAATAAAGTAGATGAAATGATGCTCAAATAATCCTGGGGTCCATAGAGCTTAGTTGTTGGACTTTCATCTTTCAGGATAAGGTAACCCCAGAAAGAAACCTTATCCAGATAACTCAGCCTGACTGAGATTTGTACTTAAGACCTCTTGAACGTGAGGCAGACACGTTATAAACTATTCTTACAATTGGATTATACCATTAATGAAATCAAGGTTCACTAGAATGAGCTTCATAAATCCTGAATAATGGATTAAAATAAATTTTATTATATGGATTGTTATTGAAACATAATTTGAAGGTGGATTTAATCATGTAAAATATCAATTGCGGAATTAGCTAAGATTACTCCTGTTAATCCAGGTACAAAGGCAACTCGTCATGCTTTAGATCATTGCTTTTAAAATTTGCAATTTTACTTTCAACTGAAGATTTATTTTATAGATTTAATAAGCTTTATTTGTTAGTAATTGCAGTATTACGAGCTTCATTCCACCATAGCTGCTTTCATCTGTTGTGTAGATCTGTCAATTTAGGAATACTAGCTCAGCAGACTTGTTGCTCTCTTGTACTCTTTATTTATTAATATATATATATATATATATATATAAACATACATTAAATTATAATAAAATGTTTGCTGAATATTTTGTAATCTTTTTCTAATTGTTCATTTTTCAATATCTGCATTTTACACTGTCTTCTGATATCACTAATCAGTCCAAAGAGTTTCTATATTACAACAGTGCCTTCTACAGCTTCTCCCCTGCCAGTAACGAAGGTACGATAACTCTGGGGACACTGTCAAATCTGACACTCCAAATAAACAATAATTGCAATATGCACACTTCTCACACAATCTTGCATAGTTCATATACCACATAGGAAAATGCACCACTCTGCCTCTCCTTGTTCTCGTCTCTTGGGTAGATTTTTGTAATTTACGTCCTCCAACGTTAAGTCATATCGGACGATGAATGAAATTGGTGAAATGATGCTGAAATGAGTCCAGGATTCATAGAGCTTAGAGTTACCCGACATTCGCCTTTAAGCATAAGGGAAATCTCTGGAAAAAACCTTATCCAGGCAACTTACCCTGACCGAGATTCGAACTCGGGATCTCTTGCACGTGAGGTAGACATGCTACGATCTATGCTACTGAGGTGGGTAGAACTAGCAGGTTGGTCATTCTCTTTAACTGTTGGAAGCTGATGAAAAGAGTCATTGTCTGGGTACAAAATAAATGCAGGTTTTAACCTATCAATGGAGATGTTAACTTCTCTGCCCTTGACTCAAACAGTGCAAAACTTCTCTTGATGTTTAACAACAGCAAACGGTCCATCTTAAGGAGGTTCAAGTGATTTCTTCACTCTATCAATCCTTATGATTTATGAGAGCAACTGAAGAGATCTTTATGAATGAACACATTTCTTTTATTGTTGCTGTAGGGTATGTTAGGCCTCAGTTGGTCCATATGTTGTCATAGATCAGCAACAAAGGTAACTGGATTGATATTTGAAGTCTTATTTTCAAAGAATTCGCCAGGCAAGCAGATTGTCACTCCATAGATCATTTCTGCTACTGAACACTATCTTCTCTCAGCGCTGCTGTTAAACCAAGGAGGACTGAAGGAAGAGAATCTCTCCACCTTATGGTGTTATGCAGCATTTAGAGTATGCAATCATTCTATTTTGCCATTAGATTGTGAGTGATATGGAGTGGTATGCTGTACTTTAGTTCCGCATATTGCAGCTAAACTTCTGAACAATTCTGATTCATATTGCTTGCCCTAATCTGTAATAATAGTAGACCAAATCTAGCTATCCAGTTTGCATAAAATAACTTTGCGACTGTTTTGGCGGTGTTTGTCATTGGTATAACTTCCATCCAACCACTGAATCTGTCGATACAAGTTAAACAATATATATATCCTTCAGATGGTGCAAGTGGACCTATGATATACACATGAACTATACTGAATCTCTCATCAGGTTCCTTCAGTTGACATACAGTTGACTTTATATGCCGCATTATCTTATTTTTCTGGCAAGCTATTCAATACTGTGTCCATTTGCGAACATCATCTTTTATATTTGGCCACACAAATTTTGATCTCAATTATTTGATAGTACTTTTAACACCTTAATGAGCTAAATTGTGGATTTGCTCGAAAACTTTAAAAGCAAAATGCTTTCAGTGTGTATGGTCGGATGTTACATGTTGAAGTATCACAAATAAGGGTATCTCCGGACGACAAGTGGCAATGTTTGAAATCCATTGAGTGTTGTGATCGATTCAGGCTATTCAGCTCTTCATCATTCTGCTGAGCTCTTGCTTTTTCTTGATAATCAATCACCGTAATTTCATTTAGTCGTGACAGCGTATCAGCAATTATATTATCTTTCCCACTAACATGCCGAATGTCTGTAGTGTACTGCGATAGGTACTGAAGATGGCAAAGCTGTCGAGGAGAAGCCTTCTCGTTCTTCTGTTTGAATGCATAGATCAATGACTTATGATCCATGAAAACGTAAAAAGGTCTTGCTTCCAAAAGATGTTTGAACTTTTTCACAGACAGGTATATAGACAATAGCTCTTATCATATGTGCTGTAGGATCTTTCTGCTGGACTTAGCTTCTTAGAATAAAAGGCGATGGGTTTCCATACCATTCCTTCTTTCTGTTGGAGTACTGCACCGATTGCTTGATCCGACACATCTGTGAACAGTCCAAGTTGAGAGTTGGCACTAGGAAAAGTAAGTAAGGCTGTGTCTACGAGACTTCTTTCATTCTTCGAACTGGATTCTAGCCTCCTCTGTCCAATTGATCTTTGTTCGATCATTCTTTTTGGCTACTTTTAGGTAATCATGGAGGATTGCTTGCACCTGTGCTGCATTCTTTATGTACTTGCGGTAGAAATTTATAACACCCAAAAAAAAGTACAAAGTTCACGAACTGTTTCCGGTAGTTTAAAATCTGTTATAGCCTTAACTTTCTCTGGAATTGGCTTAGAACCTTGAGAGGTGTTATGAGATAACCCAAAAATTCAAGTTCCTGAACACCAATTACAGACTTCGCAACATTTATTCTTAAACCAAATTTAGCTAGTCTGCCAAACACAAGTTTCAGATGTTCATAATGTTCTACCTTGGACTTCGATGCCACCAGAATATCGTCAAGATACGGGAATACAAATTCCAGACCTAGTAACACTTCGTTAATAAAGCGCTGAAAAGTTGATGGGGCATTGCGTAAACCAAAAGTCATGGCATTGAATTCAAACAACCCAAATGGGGTGATTATGGCAGTTTCAGGTTTATCTTTCGCCACTGGAATCTGGAAGAATGCTTTAAATAAGTTGATTTTGGAAAAGAATGTGTTGAAAGCCTCCTAGAATGTGTTGAAAGCTATCTATCCTAGGAATAGGGTATCTGTCTGGAATGGTCCTATCATTTAAATACCTGTGTACTCTCCACATGGTCATAAGGTACCATCCTTTTTCGTGACCATATGAAGTGGAGTTGCCCATTCTGACTTCGATGGTCGAATGATGTTGTCTAACATGAACTGGAATTCCTGTTTGGTGTGAGACAGTCGTTGTGGATCTAATTGCCTCAGTCTTGAATAGACTGGCAGTCCCTTCGTCAAAATTTAATGTTTGATACTGTGGTTGACTTCACTAGGCACTAAAGTTGATTATGTAATGCCAGGATATTGCTGAAACAACTCTGAAAACTTAGTGCTTTTGCAGACAGTACTCAACTATCATTGTTTGATACAGTCATTACTTCACCTGAAGTACACATTTTGGTAATACTATCAATCCTTTTTTCTTGATATCGACCAATAAATTGAATTCATTTAGAAAATCAGCTCCTAGTATTCCTTTCTTTGCATCAGCAACAATGAATGGCCATCTAAACATTTGGCGTAAGCCAAGGTCAAGGTTCAAAATGTTCACGCCTCCAGTTGAAATTGAGGTTTCATTTGCAGCATATAATATAAAATTGTTGTCCAGTTTATCACCTTTCGATGCTGGAATAATGGAAAAATCTGCACCACTGTCAACAAGAAACCACGAGCTGGCCTTTTTATCTCGTAGGAATAAGCAGTGTTTGCGGCTCCTGTCCTGGTTCTCGGCAGCAGAATTTACCGCTACATTTACTGCTGATTGGCATTTTCCTGTACATTCCACTGGCAAGGCTACATGCATTTCTTTCCAACTTTGAAGTGGTAGTAGCAGAATTTACCATTAAGATCAAATTTTCTACTGCAACTTGAACTGCGCCCTCTGCTTGGAGATCTGCAGTATGGGCTTCTGCCTCTGCTGCAGCATCTTCATGTCGACAGTGTTGCTATTTGTTGCCCCAGCTGAGATATTTTGGCAACTAACTCATTAATTGATGTACCCTTCGCAGACTCTTCGCTAACACTAAATCCCACACTGCGAGGATTCATTTCTAGCATTTTATCTGCCATGAAGGCAACTGTCAAGATATTCGTCACTTACTACCAGGATGCTTTTTAATGAATCAGGAAGTTTCTTGAGCCAAAGAGTTTGAAGAGCTTTATCAGAGACATCTTTACCTGCCAAAGACCTCATTTTCCTGAGTAGCTGGTTTGGCTTGTAATCTCCTAGCTCGATACCAGTAACTAACCTCTTTATTCTTTTGTCTTCACTTTCTTTAAAAATCTCAAGAAACTGATTTTGCAGCTGAATATGTATCTCATTACTGATAATGTCTCAGATATTTTCAGTCCTAGTTGGGTTATTAGGTAGTTGAATTTTGTATCTTCCTTAGATATTTTATTTATGGCACTGTGCCTCCACCTGGTAGAACCATATATCTGGTTTCTCCGACCAGAATGGGGGAGTCTTAATACTGACCTTACTGATATCACACGTTTTGCCTTCAAGCTCACTTTTATTATGTTTTTCCCCATTTGGGTTATGTTCCTCCATTGTATAATTACGCACTTAACTTCGTTTTCACAGATATCAGTTTATCTTGGAAATTTCACTCACCCAGGATCACATGTGAATCATGTCGGGGTCACCATTTTGTTGCTCTCTTGTACTCATATTTATTAATTTTATGTATGTATAAAAAACATTAAATTACAATAAAATATGTTTGCTAGATATTTTGTAATCTTTCACTAAGGGTTCATTTTTCACTATCTGCATTTTACACTGCCTCCTGACATTACTAATCAGTCCAAAGAGTTTCTATATTACAACAGTGCCCTCTACAGACTCTTAATGGAATTCAGAAACTTTCAATTACCTATATCATATATGTGTAAGTTTACCATTGAAGCTGTAGCAATTTGGTATTAAACTGTCATTGATAATGTAATTATATTGATCCAGTTAGCTTTGTATAAATTCTATTAGTATGTTTGAGAATCTGTTAAAATTGTTTTCCGTTAAGAGTTAAATTAGAAAAAGGATTGCTATCAAATAATGTATAGACTAATCAGCATTAGAGCTATAACAGAGGAACAGATTGTTAGATCAATGTTGATATATTATTTACTATAGTTAATTACTATTATCTTGTGGGTTAACATCAAAGATTCAGCACTTTCTTTTGAACCAGTACATTTGTCCCCATAAAGACTGCTATGTGCATTGTAATCGTTCATTAATATATAAAGTGTGGGTAGTAATTTTATTAAGTTATTTGGATCAGAGAGGGTTATATATTTGCTATTTGGGATATATATATATATCCAAATGTGTTCTTAATGTGAAATGAAAATCAGCACAGAAAGTATTTATGCGGTATTAAATCTTTAAGGGGGGTAAATAAATCTATTTTTGGAGATCATTTAAATTATAATTCACTTCTGCCAAAATCCTGACTTCAAATTTTTTATGTAATACAATTTTTCCTCTACTTACTATAGGTAAACAGCAGGGAAAAGTTACTAAAATTAGGCGAATGAGTCAATCTTGTATATACTTTTCTCCACTTACACTCCACTTTCTGAAATACTTCTTTTTATTCTATATAGCAGGGAAAAGTGCCTAAACATATAACATACTGCATTGCTCAAACTCAAGAGCATAATTAAATCTCATTGACCAGAAGCTTATGTATGAGCAGGCATTTTGTTGTTCATTTTGAATGCCACTGGCCTTCCCATGTCGAAAATGGTTAGAGAACTACTTAAGAGCCAAACAGAAAAGCAAGCGAATATACTGGTCATCAATACAGCTATAGTGATGCAATATAGAAAAATAGCAAGTGGAATATAAATAAAAATAGAAGGATGCATCCCTTGCAGAATCCAGGTTTACTTTTAAGCTTGAATATTATAATAATTTAATAATCTTCCATAATTTGTGATACCTTTAAAGAGTGTGTAGATTTTTGTATTACATCAAGTTTTCAGAACTCCAATAAATTTTCTGAATTAACATATCTATTTGGGTGAAAATGATTAGCCTGAAGATATAGTTAGATTAGGATCAATTTTTCCATCATGCACCCTATTCAAAATCCATTAAAAACCTGTTATCTTTTTGCCAAATCACCTGGTTTAAGCTCTTACACTATAGTAATTTTAGAGGGCTTTAACTTTAGCAACTTAAAGCTGTACCATTAACCATTGTGCATTCAAATATGGAAGGAAAAGCTTGTACCTTCTCCCATTAAATATGGAGTGGAGTAATACAAAAATTAGCTGTAATTGCTGTGCACATGGTCGAAAAGTCACCTGTAATACCCTGAGCAGAAAGTTTGCTTATGAGACAATCTACAAATTTACTTGAGTTTGGCTGTGTGAAAACTTGTATCTGTAACAATCTGAAAATGGATAAGTAATGGCATGGTAGTTAATGTTTCATGAAGTTTAGGATGCTTAAAGAAAACCTTGGACTTCGAGACTACTAATGCCATACTGGACATTTCTTGATGCCACTACTAAAGATTCAGAGGGAACTAAATCAAAATGGCTACCGTAGAGATAAGGCAAAAATAGAATTACTGTTTGTTGGTTTTGTTCATTTGTCTTATCATTGAGCAGCTCTCTAGGACATAGAACATGTCATATAAAAAACAACCCTCACCAAAGCAGCATAAAACATTTTAACTACCACCATACATCAAAACCTGCCTTTTCTTTTTCTTCTTCCTTACTTTTTTAATCATAACGACCAAAAATATATGTAATATTTTAAGAACTATTACTACTGCACATATTAGACAACTACTTATCCAAGAAAAATAGGTCAATCATTTTTTTATGGAGATAACATTGCATTAAACCAAATACAATGATACATTACATTCCCTTTATAGCACAGCACACTTTAACAAACATCCATAAATCCTGTACTGTGTATTAGGCCTTGCTGCATAGATAGTTTGTAAGAGCAGACTTATACTTACTTATTTTCCCTGAAGATAGTATTTTTAAGTATTTTGGAAGTGCATTGAATATTTTGACACATTCATAATATACTCTTTTCTGGATACAAGTCAATCTACCATTGGGTTTATGTAAATCCATTCTTTGTCTAGTATTTATGCAATGTATATTCACATTTTGTGTAAAGTAGTCTTGATTTTTGATATGGAAACACATAAACATAGAGATATTTTCACAAATAAGTGTTAAAATATTCAGCCTTTGAAATAGACCCTTACATGAAACTGTAACGTTGATGCCACATACTGCTCTGGTGGCTCTCTTCTGTAATATATTTGCTTACTCTCCACCAAGTTAATCCAGAATATGAAACCATATTTCATTATAGAACAAAAATATGCATAGTATACTTGTTTTAGGTATGACAGGTATAGTATACGTGTTATGTCTAAATTAGAGTTCAACGACCTAAGCGCAAAAGAGCTGATCTCAACTTTGATATGATACTCTCTATATCAGATTTCCAATTATGATTTGCATCAACCTGCAAACCCATGAATTTAAATGAGTGAAGTCTGGTCGAGCACAGCCTTATCAGTGCCTATGTGCAGAGAAAGATTTTCCAAACTGTATGCCTCAAAACTCAAGACCTTATTTTTGTCACTATTTAATGTGAGTTTATTTGCCTTAAACCAATTGCATATAGTGCTGAATACATTATTCAGTTTTATTGCAAAATCATGTAAGTTGCTGCTAGCCACTATTATGCTAGTATTGCCAGCAAATAAGACAATAATTGCAATGCTTCTCATGGCTATGGGGAGATTTGATATAAATTAAGAAGATCAGCAGGCCAGGAATTGCAGAACTCCATGCTTAATGATCTCCCAGTCAGAACTGTGCCACTGATGAGAATTCTTTATCTCAACCCTTTGTCTCCTGTTCTCCAAATACAACTTAAACCAACTAAGGTGCACACTATTAATTCCATGAAACTTAGCTTTTTCTATCAGAACTTCATGATTAATACACTCAAAAGCCTTAGCCAGATCACAAAATATACCTCCACTATAGAAACCTCTTTACACCAAAGAAATTGTTAATCATGAAGAGTTTTAACTGCCAAAATGATTGGTTTGTGTTTCAAGCTTTCAAAAACAGTTCCAAAAATTCAGAGGCCAGGATCCCTCTTTTATCATAGTTTCACAGGGGTGAGCTTTGAGGATGCTATCATTCATTTCTGTGAAAAGGGCTGAAAAATTAACTCAGGTATTTAGAATTGTTGAATCCTTTTGTGGAGCCCTTGAGCCAAGTAATGTTCAACAATGATCCTTCAGCAAGATTCAGTCCCAATTCATAAGTCTAGGATTATGTAACTGTAACTGAAGACCACTGTGTATAATTGTATCACTTTTTCTCATTATTCTTCTGGTAGTCCTGATCTCAGTCCTCTAGACTACAAATTTTTGTCAGTCAATGCTAGAGTTTTCCATTCTCTTCTATTTCCATTGTAAATTTATGCTTTGGTAGAGGCTGTTAAGGTCTTTGAGGGAACTGCCTATGTCTTTGTCATGCAGCCATACTACGAAGGTGTCCACATATCTTAACCAGAGTGCTGGTTCCCTTTCTGGATGTTTCGGTACAATGAAATGACACCAGCATCTATATTTGGACATATCCTCTCATTATCCACTTGTGAATATGGATATGAATGAGTAATGATAAACATGCTGTTGCTGCGAGCCAACCGCATTTGCAAATCAGAACTCATCATAGAACAAAAACACTCAAATAGTATCCCAAGAGCAAATAGTTGATCCTACAGACAAGTATAACGAGTACAAGAAATTACTAACAGTATAAATTCACAGAACACATGACCTTAAAAAAATGAACACAAAATGAATCACCTTATTCTACATCAAGAGACATAACCAACCAGATTCCAAAGGTCCTCAAAAGCCACATCATAACGTGCTCCAGATCAACCAAAATGTTCAAATCACTTCTCCGACCAGCTAAAGACAGCAGTAATCCACTCCTAAACCCAGGAATGTACAAAATCTCATGTGAATTTGTAAATGCCTACATTGGCCTAACTGGCAGATCCATTGTAACACATAAAAAAAAGCATATACACAGCTCAAAACTACACCAAGCCAATAAATCAGTATTAATGGAACACATGATCGCAACCGGCCACCACATAGATTTTAACACAAAAGCATAGAAATTAAAAAAAAAAAAAAAAAAAAAAAAAAAAAAGTCAACAGGGGCAGAAAGCAACTTGAGACTGTCTCGAGTCCAATAGCTCACAGACACAGTAAACAATAAAGGAAAAGGCAACAAAACTCATTTGCAAAACCATCGGGAAACATTACACTGGCACCGACTTCGATTGGGGGACAGGCAGCCAATCAAGAACAACTGGAGCCACCAGGGAGCTGCTGATACATATGCAGAAGTAACAATGCAAAGTTAGGAGAACCCAGAAGAAACTTACAATAAGACGAGCGAAGCTTTGGCAAGGGTAACAAGATGACACTGCCTTCAGTGGAAGCTAAGGATACTCACCAAGACACAGGCCTTAAAGCCTGCACGTTCATTTGATCTAACAAGCTTTCTAAGCTTACTCTCAAAGTTACAGTTGCAAGCATGTTCATGGCAGGCTTTCCAGCACAGTCGCATTTTCAAATTGCCTAGTATGCTGGTGATGCAACTGTTCTGGTAGGACGAACTTATCCTGAGCCTTCAACCTAAATACAGACATATCTCTGCCTTGTCCAAGTGTGGTGCTGGCACTAATGCATGTCCATAAATGCAGACAAGACAAGAGTCATGCAATACTACTAACCAAATGCCACATCCTTGCAGATTGTCCCACCTTCTGGTTTCGGGGCTGAAGGTTTGAATGTGGAAATTTCATCAATTATCCAGGAGTGTGAAGTTAGACAGAAGTATCACGTTTCACAAGCATATCTAGGATTACTTGGCTTGGGTCTAGAGAGCAATTGCCTCACTGAACGCTTTGCTAGGATTTGGTTCAAGCCTGTGTGCCTGGACACTAAGTCTCCATCTGCTGTACACTAAGAGATGTAGCAGACAAGACAGCAGGCTGCAGGGGACTCCACTGTGGCAGTTCTTTTGGCCGCCTAAGATTACTTCAGTAACCCTCATCTCTTCCGCACACGGTTGAAATTGGGCACCAGGCTGCAAAATTCTGTCAGAGTACCAAAGCACTCTGGTAGGTATCTTGGAAATTACAATCCTAGAAGATGCCAATTTAGTCAATAGTGTATCCCCCACATGGCTTGTAGGCACCCGAGGTAACACCAGGGCAACTCTATTCAGCAACAAAAGCTAAGTTTCACATTTAATTCAATTCATTTTGTCCTTTCAATCATACACTGATATCAGACACGTCGTAGTATAAAAAGTACATTAATGGCTATTGTCATTATTTACAATCACTTAAAACTAATTAACATTTAAAAACTCATTTACAGAATAAAGTGAATGTTGCAGTAAAAAGAGTTTTACTCCCTTTTTAAAATGTATAAGGCTCTTCGCTTGTTTAATATTTTCTGGTAGTCTGTTGTATAATCTTATACTATTGATAGCACTAGACATGAAGATTTCCATTCTACAATTGTATAATCTTATACTATTGATAGCACTAGACCTGAAGTTTTCCATTCTACAACTTTGAATGTGAAAGTCATCTTTCTGATGTGTATAGTATTTGTGAATGTCTGCATAATCACAGCCACCAAGGTGCAATGAAGTTGCAAACCCAGATGAGCAACATACTACTTCACAAACCTCTTTCCACTTAAATTTGTTAACCTTACCGGAAATTACTGAAATAAAAAACTTTCTGAGATTAGACTGTTGTGAGGATGGCCATGTAGCAATAACATTCAGGCTCTACCTTGGTCAAACAGTTAGGTTGCATTCTCTTCGCTTTCATCTTGAGATTGAAATCAGATTTTTCAACTGACTTACCTAAATATTTGCTGTTGGAAGAAATGCTGAAATTTTAATATTGGTTGATGAAGGTGACACTTAGCTTGCTATTTACAAATGATAGTGTGTAGTTTAAAAAAAATTCAGTACTGAATCGTGGTCTATTTGCAGTTGAAGCTTTTAACAAATTAATCAGATACTAATGAACATTGAAGTGAAGCTCTATTTGATTAAGGAGCAATGAGTTTTGTTAATATTTATAATAAATCTATTAGTTCCTATGAATCTTTTCTGCATAAGTGTCTAAGAAGTGAAGAAAATGTTTACTTCATTTACTTTTATTTTTAGAATTTTTGAAATTCATGGAATAGGGTTCAGCTGTTGGGTTCACCTAACCAACAAAGCTTCAGTTGCAGTGTAACTATTTGTGCAAGAAGCTATAAGCAAATGCAGGTTCAATTGTGGCAATTACCTCAACATTTCTGTGGGCTCTGTGCAGGTGGTCCAACATGAAAGAAAGCATATTGTGAAATGTGCAGCACTTACCTCTTTCAAAAGGTGCTGAAAATGATATGCTTCGGTTTTTAAGCTTGCTGACATGGTTATTAAAAATTTGAACAGAGAACAAAATTATTTTATTTTCATGTGCTGTAGGACGCATCATAGGTCATGAAATTTTATTTCTGAGCATGAACTGTACCGAGTCAAAAGTTTTGTCTGCAAATGTCAGCAGACCATTCAAAATGAAGGGCAGCACAGAATAGCTTAATAACCTTTGGTTTTGAGACACTGTTTTACTATCCAAATTATTATATGTACATTATATTATTTGATGGCCACCATGTTAACTCTTGTGATTACTTTGCTGCCAGTAATTCACATGGACCCAGCCTCAATTCCAACCAGGTTGCCATAGTAAAGAATCACACTGACCATGTGTTATCCTGAATATGCGCTCTGTTAGTGATGTATAAAGACTAAAATTGAGTCATACCTTTTAAAACTTGTAACTTCACTCACTTCCTTTTACAAAATCAGGAACGTTTTCGAAACTGTTGCAGTCTCATCATCAGCTGATTAGCGACATGTCGCTGATGAGGATGATGAGCTGATGATGAGACTGCAACAGTTTCGAAAACATTCCTGATTTTGTAAAAGGACATGAGTGAAGTTACAAGTTTTAAAAGGTATGACTCAATTTTAGTCTTTATACATGAAATTAGCTTCACTGTTAACACTTTTATTTATAACTATTGTCAGTAATGTTTTATGTGGATAAAGACAATCAGGCAGGACACCTTAGTCTCAAACTTTATATATATTAATCTCCAACGCTTCTGCTTCTTTATTTTAATTATCAGAAGCTGTCGTTTAGCTGTTCCAGGTGTGAAAATTAGAATCTGTCTTTAATGTTCTTTCTCAGAGAAACTTTAAGGTTTTGCTTAGATAAACCAAATTATTGCTATCATAAGATGTACAATTTCCATTTAGAAATATTATATTCTATGGATCTAATAAGCTCATAGTAATGTTTTAAGTTTAGCTCTTAAATGCAAATTGTTGCATGTTAATGTGCACCTTATTTTCATTGTATTACACATTAAATCAATCAGAACATTTCTTTACATTAATAGCCATATAGCTTTGTTACAGAGATACAGCACCGCATGTCTCAAAGGAGAGTTAGGGAAAGTTTTCATTCAGTGCACATTTGATGTTCTGGTAATACTAATTACAGTATGTGCAAGATATGAGCGCTGGATTTACGATATGGTGCAGGCAGAGGGGAAGAAGTGAGAGCTAACACTCTTTTGTTTCTGCAGTGTGGTCAACCTTGAAATACACAGTTCAGCAAAATAGCATGTAAGATAAGCGAAGATATCACGAGTAACGTTGCATCCTCTGAAAACATTCCTTAGTTTTTCCCACACCAGCTCAATTGCATTCAGATCACAGTTATACGGAGGTAGAGAATAATAATAATAATAATAATAATAATAATAATAATAATGTGTCCCCTTTCGAGAGCCATAACATCCACAAATGTTCATACAAATATAAATCATTTTCAAGTAATTGCTGATGTACATTACCACCACACTCGTAACAAGGATAAACTGGCAATTTGAGCACACCAAACAAGCCTTTATGAAGGAAGCTTTAACTACAAAGGGATACTGTTATATAATAAACTTCCAAATTCATTTAAAGAAGCTGCTTCATAAAAACACTTAAAGAATAAGGTTAAGAAATTTTTGCATGCACATTGTTTTTATACGGTTAATGAATTTTTAGAACTATAACCATGTAAATGAGCACTGCGAGCATAGTACATACACAAACCTGTGATATTCATATTATGGCATTTCTTGTAGTAAATTAGTCTATGCAAATATCACATGAAACTATAGAAAAGCTGCTTACTGTGTATATTGTATGTAATCATTTTGACTTTATGTATATACTGTATTTGTACATTTTTTCGCGTCTCATAACATGTATATGTTGCCAAGGACAAACTAAAATTCTAATTCTAATATACGATTGTTGTAAACTGGTTAGCTAATTAACCTCGAAATTGATCAAAACGAAATATGGCAGATATGATAAAGCTTAGCGTATTAGCCACCAGATGTCAGTGTATATCGCATTTCAAAGTTATTATCTATGTTTACGGAGTTAAACGAAACTTACCGAATGAGGACTTGGAGCTCGATCACTCTTCTTATCGCGTGCATATAGTACTGCTGTATCTTTCTAAACACATAGAGGCATCAGAGTTCTTGAGCAGTTAGTAATAAAGTTTTTACTCTCAAAACCATAAGAATAATTTGGGGAAAAAAAAAATCATATGATGCGGACTGAAAAATCTTGATTCAAAGATTTATTCATTTTATGGCTTGATTTACTTTCTAGTCCAGAACTGATGCAACTTCATTGCTGTTTGTACTGCTTTACTGCATTGCAGTAACCCCCCCCCCCCCCCCCCCAACTGAATTACATTTCAAACTTTTAATAAATAGTTGAAATAAAGCTTAGTTTAAAATAAATCAAAAAGTTTATTCAAGCTTCTCATCTTAACATCTCTATTTAATGTCAGGCAAACATGAAATTATTTAAGAGATAAACAAAAGTTACTGCACAGCAGCTGTAGAACTCGTTAAAATACACAAATAATGTCAATGATAATAATGTATTGCAAAGTTAACAAATTCTGATGTATTTTAATTTGTTGATTAGAATTCCCAGATACTTACTTAAAGGTATGAATTTTTAACTTTTGAGTTTCTATTCCCTTTTTCATTCAAGGAGAACTAATACTTCAAATGCATAAATCAGTGGTTCGCTTTTAAAATATCTGATTACTGCTTATATCACTTTATCCCAGGTGTAAGAACAACAAATGTAAAATGTACAAGGCCTTTCTACAGACTTTATCCCAACAAACAAGACAAAAACAATTTCTAGAAGCTTGGGTGGAAAATGTCATGCGAATATAATATATTACATGTGTCTTTATTTTTTACTAACATGATAAAAACACATCCCTGATAAATTATTTATTAAAAGCAAATAATTCAACGTAGATATTTTGGACCCCCCCCCCGGAAATGGACTTCTAAATACGTGCCTGCTACATTGGAATTGTGATGCCTGCAGTTAGGTTATGCCTTGACTTGTTAATTATATTGCATATTAGGGGCTGGAAATCAAACCTTGCCTGAAATGCTGTGCCATATTATAATTCTGTAACAAAGCTAAGAGTGTATTAGTGTACATAATCTTCTGTGTTCTTTCATTGTGTAATATAGTGGATATAATTAAGGTAAGCATTTATGAGGCTTTCGGTATAAAATGCAAATAAAATTAAGGGACGTTCATTTCTTAGCCATGAATTCCATTTGAAAATGATTTTCCATATGAAGTTCAGTTGCATAATACTTCTGAAAATGCACAGACTTAATCTGTAACATAAACATGTTATGCAACATTTTCTGTATCTTTTATGTTTATATTCATACTGTACAGTCAAGTGAACTAATCATTGCAAAACTTTTCAGGTTCTAACTCTTGGCTTTGTTAGTTATGCCATAAGCTGTAAATAACACTGTTTCTAAATGAAAGCCCTGGATTGTTTTACTTTATGGAAGTCTCTTCATTGAAGAAAACCATAGGAGCTATTTCTTCCTTACTGGAGATCTAGGTTTTCTCTTGTTCTATTTCAGATAGTATAGTATTGCCTTGTAATTTATGAGTTTGTCTTGGCAGTTCAGTTTACAATGATGGATTGTGGTAGCAGAATCCAGGAAGATGTGAATGCGGTTGAAATAACCCTTATAAAAAACAATATGTATTTGCATCTTAATTACACTATGCAGTTTCTCTTCCTTTTAGGTGCACAGACCTCAGAGGGTGGCAACTACACTAACCATGGTGTATCATAGGTCGAGCAGCGGAGGTTCGAGCATGGCAGACACTGCTGCTAGAAGATCAGCCCGAGATGAAGATGATTACTGCCGAACTAGGGAAGATAGGGAAGACTATAAACACTCAAATTATAATAGAGGGAATTCAAGATACAAAGACAGTAAATATTCAGAAAGTTCAAGGTCAAAAGGTAATAAAGATGAAGGAAAATATGGTGATAATTCAAGATATTCTAAGGATGTAAGAGGAAGAGAGAGAGATGATAGATATGAAAGATCCAGAGACATGAGAGAAGATCGATACAGGGATGATAGTTCTAGATACAGAGATGGACGAGAAGAAAGTTCAAAATATAGGGATATGCATGATGAAGGTAGATACAGAGAAGGAAAGGATGGTGGATGTTTCTCAGAAGGCAGTTCGCAATACGACAGTGAGTCAAGGAATTCAGATAGATATGGCAGCAGATACTCTGAGAGCTCACGTTATAGTTCCAGGGGTTCACGATACAGCAGTGAAAGAGGTGAAGGACATGGTTGGTACTCAGATTATTCTCAAAGCAGAGATAATTCTAGAAAGTGCAGTGAGTCTAGATATGAAGGTAGTGACAGTGAGTACAATGAGAACAAAAAATATACAAGAGAAGACAGTATTCCGGAAACAAGCACCTCGCCTGTTGAGGAAGAAACACCAGTACAAGAACAGGAAAAGCTGCATAACATGTTTCAAAACGATGGAAGTTTTCTAGAAATGTTTAAGAAAATGCAAGAAGCAAACAAACAATCTTCAGAGACTGAAACTCCTCAGGTTGAAGATGGTAGTGCTTCAACATCTCCAGGAGATAAACCTGAAGCTACCAGTCGAGCAGCAGGATTGCTTCCTCGTAAAGGTGTACCTATTGGAATTGTGGGTAAACGCAGGGGTGGTCGTGTATTACCTACTGGAATGGTGAAAAAGCAGAAACGTGAAGATGAGGTGGAAGAGACTCCAAAGGATGCATGGTCCATTTATATGGCCGAAGTTCGTAAATATAAACAAGCTACTTGTGAAGAAGAAGGCAAGACACGCCCACTTGTAAAGTAATAAATGCATTACCTTAATGACTAATTATGCCTGCAGCATGGTAATTTTGTATAATTTATCACCTAGAGTAATATGTAATCAGCTTGTGTTACATCACGTGTAGTGCTGTGCAAAGCTTCAGGCACTTGTGCATCCACATTTCCAGAAATTGCTCCATTGTGCTTTCTTTCACCTGCATTTTCCCAGTCTGTTAATTTCATTGTACTTTTGTTAACCTTTATGTCACATCAAATGTGAAAAATTATGACATGAAAAAGCGTAGTGCCGATACAAAACTAAACTTGTTGTGAAACTGTGGCATACATGAAACAGTTTTTTCAAAGACACATTTATTTGTAAATAATGAGCACCATCAGACTAGGTAGTGTTGGTGCATGCTAGGAAAAAACTGAGCGCTTCATTGTACTTTCTAAAAACAAATCCAATAAGCATTTAAGAAGTGAAGATTATAAGACAAACATTACGGAGGTGAAACATTAAATTTACTTTTTTATGCATTGTATACTTGGATTTGCATAGTGATAGTGACTTATTGTTCAATTGTGGTGTTTCTTGCTGTTTTGGAAGCTGTTACGAGTCAAGAACACAGATATGGTAAGTCTAGCACAAAGCTTTTTATATTGTATATATATATATGTTATATTAGCCACATCCATCATTGTAAAACAAAGAAAAAGATAACTGGAGGGGAAAGCAGGAAACAAAACTTCTGTACAGAGATAGCAAAAGTTGATCAAATATAAGCTTAAGAAGTTTAAATTGGGATTGGATCGTTAAAATATTAGGTTTTGCACTAATGTTTTGATTAATAGTTATGAAACTAGACACTTACAGTTTAATTTATGAGGTGCTAAAAGCTGTACTACATTTATGTAAAATGAATTAAGAAAAACTATTGTATGTGCAGAATATTATAGTTTATTATAAATGGTGGCCTGTGTTTTTGTATAAGGAAATTAAAATTTTCAGAAGGAATGTCAGAGGCATAGGATGTATAAAAATAATAGCATAAACTAAAACTGTTGAACAATGATAGAAGTAAAATATATTTTCAAACTGGAGAATGTAAATGAAACATTAGCAAGATAATGGCAAATGAATGGCTCACAAGCCATTTATCACTAGAATTGGTCTAGAAATATTTTGATATATATCAAATTATACATTTCCAAACTGTATTTGTAATCATAACAGAATATGCACAACTCTGATTGTAAAGTTGTAGTAGGCACGTCATTTGAACATTCTTGTATTTTACTGAGCTCAAAGTGGAGCAACTTTGGAATAAGGTAATAAGTGCAGGAGAGGGTTGACCATGTTTTGACATTTTTAATTTAATGCTACAAATATTAGAAACCATCAAACATTACTTATATAAGTGTCTTCTACATGAGAAAGATTATTGGGCTGAGTTAATAAACTCTTAAATAACAAACACACTGCAACCCAGACCAAACTTCTCACTATATGGGAGTTTTACGCATGCCTAAAACCAATTGTGACACATGTTCGAAAATAGAATTAGTGTCAAATTAAAATAAAGTTTTTGAATGTTTGACAAAAAGTATTTCACAAGAATTAAAAAGTTCTGATAGAATAACAAGATCTATTTTTGCACAGTATGCAACTAGATTAGTAAAAGGAGCGAGAATTTCTAATTTTATAAATAGTTGGTAGTATTAAAATTAATTTTTAAAGGCATTTTCTCAGTTCACTATATAAATCAGAAGATAATTCAGCAACAATGTTAGTTTGTGGCCTTGTCTTTTATTTGGATTTTGAAAGAAAAAAAAGTATCCAGAAACTTATCTTTACAAGAAATTGACTTCATATTCAAGATAACTGTTGAAACTCTATAGCCTATTGTGTTTTCCAATGAAATTCAATGTACAAGGTTGTATGTACGCTCACAAAAATGTGCAATTATTTTATCAGAACAAAGAGAAAACTATAACAAATCCAAATGAAACAAATCACCCTTCGATTCTAGCCTACATACAAATAAATATCACCTATTGTAAGTGAGATGTAACAAAATAATATAGCATAAAACTAAAAGCTTTTTATCTTAACTCAGATTTCTTTGAGGTTAGCCAAACTCAAGATGATGCATCGTAGTTTCTGCAGCAGATCAAAGCATGTAACTTTTTTAACTCTTCGTCGTCGCACCTTTTCTGTTATTTCGTTCAGCTGCAATGTGCCAAATAACCACACAATTTCAAATTATCATAACTCCCATATCTTTTCGAAACTGTGGGAGGTTCCTTCGTATTTACCTTCTTTAGGATCAACATTAAGGAATTAAGAAAATATTTGAAGCAGAAAGGGGTTCTATTACCTCAAAACATATGATTTCCAAAATAACATTTTTTTAGCCTTCCAATGTGCTTGATTTAAAACTTGGACAGAATAGCAACATAAACGTGAAACACAAAAACCCACTTAGGCACTTTAGTCTGATGCTAGTGAGATCAGTCCTCCTCAGAATCACTAGATTTGGACTCCTTACAAAAAGTTGGGAGGATGGTAACTTTACACTCATCGCATACAGTGTTTACGTGTTTATTGCAAATCGGCTTGGCACAACCCAGACATCTCGACACGGTAAGCCTTCTCAAACCAGTCTGTTGTGCAGGGCATGCATCTACTCCTCTTGAAGGGTGGTTCGCCCTTATAGTCACCATTACCAAAACTCCCCGTGGGGTTGAACTTCCTCAGGCAGATTTGGAGGCTGGAGCGAATTCTAAGCATCTTCTGGCTCCTCTGCAGCTCTGGGAATGTAAGCTCATGGGCCAACTTCTTTTGGAACACCATCCTGCGCAATGGTTCAAGATTATTGCCAAGATAGACAAGGAGCGAGTTGATCTCAGCCACGTTCATCATTGAATAAAAGATAACCATTGACTAACGCTTGTTGTTTCTGCATACATCATAAGTTGAACATATTTAGTTTGCAGTATCTACACCACCTTTTGTGGAGTTATAAAATGTTACGATCTCTGGCTTCCTGTGCTGTCCAGATGAAGGGTCAATGACATCACCATTATGAAGGGAAGAAACCAGGATCACATTTGTTTGCTCTCTTGGAATGTACGAGACCAGCGTTTTCCCATCCTTGAACCCAAACATACTATCACGCTACTTCCTTTCACATTCATAAAGGGTGGGGGCAACTGTCTCTTGTTTTTCCGTACCGTACCAACATAGGTGAGCTTATGCTTTTTGAGCTCATCAACAAGTGCGAAATCGGTAAACCAGTTCTGCGTGATATTTCGTCCACTTCCTAATATGGGCTGAACCATTTGTTTGACGTCAGGTGGTTTGTTGCTCACTCTGAAAGGATCTTCAGGCTGTGTGCCAGAGTAAACTTCCAAGTTGTACGTGAAGGTCATCTTTGCATCCTCGAGGGTGAACTTTTGATCCCATACTTGTTGGGCTTTGAGAGAATGTACTGATGGAAAGGACATTTTCCTTTGAAACCTGGCAGCACTTCGTCGATGGTGAAGTGTTCTCTGGCAGAATGATTCTTTTGGCAATTTTTCACAAATGGCTCAAAGATTTCACGTATAGGACAGAGTTTATCATACTTTTTCTTTTGCTCTTGAGGACTGCAATCGTCAAAGTGAAGGCACCTGACCAAGGTTTTAAACCGTCTTAAGCTCATAACTAGTTAAAAGTTTTTCAATTTCATCATTTTCACGATCCCAGAGCTCTTCCAAACTCTTGATGATTTGCTTTATGGGCTCCTGCAAGGTATAGTAATCCAATAGACACCCAAACCTCAATCATGTCTGTAGGTCTAATGTCCCTTGCTCGAGCAAAATTCCCCTTGATACTCTCCGTATACTGATTGCTGTATTTTACTATCATTTTACCATTGAAAAAGTAATTCCAACACTCAACTGAGGTTTTGCTAGTCTAGCTGTTCCTACCACACCTGGAAGGTGAGTGTTAATATTTTCGGGTCATTTATGCTTACACCTATTTGGAGCCTTCCTTGTCCATTTAGTCATCTGGTCCTTGCCTAATGTGAATGGTGCATCTTCTCCTTCAACATTACAAGCATCTTCAGCATCAGAATCGTTACTACATTCTTGTCCATTAGCTGTATCAACTATTTTTTCTTCAACTGCATCTTCTGATGCAATATCACTTTCTTCACCAAAATCTCCTGTTAGCACTGGATCCTCCTCATCATTAGCTGCCAAAAGTCTTCTTACCTCCTGGACATCCTCCTCGTTCTTTAGATTGAACGTCCTCTTCGCCATATTGTCCAAAAATCTGGAACAAAGGACAAGTGAATTAAATTAGTTTCTCCATTACAAGTTCAGTTGCAATGTACAGATTATGGATATCTTATGAAAACCCATTGTTTTCTATAAAGCCTACAAAATAATCTTATAAATGGATGAAATACAATCAATAAAGATGAATGCAGGGGAAAAAAGTTGAAAATACTAACCTTGGAAAGTGTGACGTTGGTCGTAATGTGCGTTTTTGGCCACTTCCTCTATATCCACTGCTTGTTACAATGTAGCAGCAACTGCAATAGCAGGTCAGGAAGACCTCCCAGATGTAGGAAGGTACTGCAGAGAGTGGCGCCACCTGTCGCTATAAGCAGGTGAGCCAACCAAAAATTTGTAGCTGTGCTTTTTTTGCACAGTTACGACTGACGGAGGGTTACAATTAATGTTCAGCCATTTATTATAAGAACCCAATATATTTGCTTATTCAAAATCACCACTGATTTCTCTTTTAGCTAGGTCAACTTCTTTTAGGTGATATTTCTTTTCTTTCTTTTCAACGTACAAGTTTTTCCGGGCTTCAAGTTTGTTATCCAGTTTTCTTATGCCTGCTTCACTGAATGAACTTTTGATTTTAGGACAGTGTGTGCAGTTGCAACTGTCTGTCAAGGAAATTGCTCTATAACCACCATTAGCAGATGGTGCAGATTCTTCTGTTATATAGCTGTTTGTCACAACTTAATTTGCACTAATAGATGAAAAACTTAAGTGATGTGGGGCAGTCTGTACCATAACTTTGTAGAAAGTCGGCTTCTGTAAATATATTGAGTTGAAAAGATAAATTATTGTCATATTGGTATATTTGTACAAATACTTTTTCCTACCATTTCTAGATAATTCAAAATAAGGTTTTGCATAGATTGTTTTAATTGTAAAGCGAAGTGGTGCTTGATATTGGAAAGTTTCAAATGACCAAACTGTGATCTCAATCAGTTCAAAGATTTCCACAGTCATTAAATTAGAAAATAAGCTAGTACTTTAAGACACAGGAGGAACACCTGTTAGTGTAGCTTTGTTAGCTCAACTTTTGAGAAATACAAATATCCAGGTATCATCCCAGTCACTGAAATAGCACAGCATACTGTTATTAAAGTCTCTTTCTTCAGAGATAAGTAGTGAGGATGAAAATCGGTGATATCCAATTTATATTTTTCTAATACAGTGTCTAAAACTTGACTAGACTAGACTTTTAAGTGTCCTCAACTATAGCTTGCTATTTATGTGCTTGCTATCCATCTGTATGAAGCTCTTTTGTTTTATATCAACTTTCCAGTAAATTGATTTTGTTTGTTTCAACAAATTCAAAAACAAATTTGCAAATAGTGTTTAAAGTTAGTCTGTAGCCAAGTTTGTGGCTATGTTTAAGTGTTCTACCTGTAGATTTCCCAATATTTCATAAAACTTTGTTTAAAAAGTTAGGAATAAACAAAACTTAAGTCTTTATTTTCACTTTCACAAAGATCACTGACATAATGCTCTGTGCTTTTCTGTATGTTACATGCTTTTAATTGTGAACTTTCTGTCCCTCTGAAACACCACTGGCAATTGCAGCTCTCCTATTTTCTAGTGCATGCTTGGTTATTTTATTCCCGGTTTCACAAGAAAGGCATTCTGAAAAGAGAAATCTTTGATATAAAATTTATTATTTAAATTTACCTTACTTCCTTCAGAAAGTCTGTATTTAAATTTTATGAGGCTGTAAACTATTGTGATAAGTTAGAAAATAAAATTACTAAATTCCTCCAAACACATATAAAATTAGGGAGGTTTGACCAAATAGTCAAACCAAGTAGTTAATCCTCCCTTAGTGTGCATTTTGTTTAAAGTCAATGTAGAGCAAATATTTTTGTGATCAGTGTGTGCTATATTTCATTATTTAGCCTAGTAATGTCTACAATACTAATTGCAGGTACTTACAAAGACAGATGCAAGACACAAGTAAAATATGCTGAAAAATTAATTATTCACCAGTAAAACATATTGTTATGTTATTAAATTTTAGATGAGTCGTATTTTTTACACATCTGCTTCACTTTCGTACCTATTTTGAAACATAGGCACTAGAAAGAAAGAAAGAACACTTCAGGCACTTAAGATACAAAAATATTGATAAGTCTGCAATAGCAGCTCATTTCTGGTCTGAAAATCATGAAATTGAAGATAGCACAGAATTACTAAAATACGTACAAAAACATAGTGAACTCATCATATGGGAGAGGATATACATAGAAAAACATAAAAACCAACTAATGAACTTTGAAATCCCGCCAGAAGAGAATCCCACATTTAAGTTCATCACTAAATCAACAGATGGCAGCAGCAACCCCAGAATTACCCACACCCACCACACCGCTGGATCAAGCTTCAGTCGCATAAGAGCCGTAGATGCAAACGATGATTTGCGAAACATGTCCTCAAAATAGGTACGAAAGTGAAGCAGATGTGTAAAAAATACGACTCATCTAAAATTTAATAATTTTTCGCTTCACTGTGGTGTTCCAATACAGTTAAATCTCGATATATTGTTGTGTTGTCTCCATATGCAATTAGTAAGCAGCAAGTCATCTGGTACAATTAGTGCCACTGAAAAAGGTAACTGAACGTGGCTTACTGTTAAGGTCCTCTCCTCCCATTGTCAACACTCTTCTGACCATAGCCAAAATCTGCAACTACCTCGTGAACAACTCCTTTGAGGATCCATGTTTATTGAGATTTCTTCCTTCTGCTATGCACTTTCAACCATTTTATTTTGTACTGTATATGTGATATACTTTGTATGATTAAGAGATGCCTTTTAAATGTAGGTTGCACAGAGATAACATTTCGTGCAGAAGGGAGACTGTATTCCCAAGAACTGAATTAGGTCCTCTCCCTTTTATGTTAATTCTGTATCAGATTTGTAGGATTCCAAAAGTGTTATGACCTGAAGATATATTAAATTTGTGGCTATTATTAATGGGACTTAGAAGTGAACAGACAGTATAAATTATGATAACATTTAAATGTTGCATTGCAAAAATCTATGCACATGCAATCTATGCACTAAGCAATAAAACAAAACGTTTTAAACAAAGAAAGATGAGTACATTGATGAACCTGCTTTTCACTCAAAGCAGAGGAGAAACTTTCCATTAATAGAAATATTTTCCTGGACTTTATATGAGCTTACAGGAACTGTGGTGTTTGATGGTTCATTTCATGGCGTTCTTTTTCCCAATGAATAAAAATTATTGCTAAAAGAAGATTCAAATTAAGCCTGGACTTTTAAGTCCTAATGATCATTTTGGAAAGTTTTTGAAAAGTCGGCACAAAATCATTGTAAAAGCATAAAAAGTGGTCCGTGAAGTAAGCTCAAGTTTATAAAATAAGAGTAGGCTATTAAATGATTGCTCTTTGAAACAGGATTCTCCAACATGTCACGTTTAACATAAACTGAAAAGGTAGCTTTTATTTATTTCATAATACATTTTATTTCTGTAATATTTAACATTCCTTAACACATCAGTGATGTCTTACGAAGTGTGCAAAAGACTGCTATAGAAGGAAGGACCTGATTATAAGTATTTTGCTAGTATTGTTAGAGAATTCAAATCTTAAAATTGTTACAAATCCCATTTTGGGGAATATTTTCTGATTGAACTGTTTATCAAAGGGCGCTTTAGTAACTGAAGTAAAATTCCAGAGCAAAAATTCTTCTCCATTTTCATTATCTCAGATCACATGTAGAATATGAACATTGTTTGCTCTCTACAAGAATTCCCCCCATAACCTAAGATAATTACGCTTTTAATGTTTTATATAGGTATTTAGTATTAAATATTGAAGAGATGCTGTAATATGAAAGTACCTAAATGTTGTTCTCATAATGGAATACAAATGCACTATAAAAACTAGTTCATGGACCAATACTAAGATTTACAGAACACAATTGTAGACCTAGCATTCTAGAGGGGCTAAATGCTAAAAAATGCTTTAAGAGATATTGATGAAAAACATCACCAAATGCTCCAATTTTGCTTTTGTTGGCAACATTAAATCAAATATACAACCAACCATCTACATTCATTTTCTTTGGTTACTGCACAAGTCAACATAAAACTGGTGATTCATTTGGGAGATACTGAACCATTGCTTCCAGTCCTTTATTTTTTCAGAGGATATCTTGTGATCATCACATGTTGTCAAATGGATGCTTATCACTAATGGTTTTGCCTCTTTTAAAGACTATTCTTTGCCATTCTTCTATGTCTGAATGTGATCTTTTAGCATACACAATACCAGAACTAGTAATTCCAATGCCTGATGTGAACTTCTGCTTAACTTTGCTATATCAACTGCAGTTAATGAAGTCTCCCAATGACATCCTGTGTACTCGAAACGGATGAGAAGGTAGGGATGATGTAATTTCTTGTAGATCATTAGGTACATATGATTTCAGTGTCCTCTTGCGCTTTTCAATTAAAGTGAAATGGCGATCACAGGCCAGAAAACTGTGGCCTGATACCCCATATATTTATGTCCTGCATTTTAGCAGGAATTTCTTTGCCAGAACATATTGTATATGCTAAACCTTTTGCTTTGTTATTACAGCATTTATTTTTCTTAGCTGAATGTTCACTGACATCTCTTCCTTCACTATTACGCTCCATTATATTAAGCACTGTTATTAACCGCTTCGCCGATGGCCATTTAAACCCTGCACGGCCGGGAACGGATACCCAATAAACAGAACAAGACATTTAAATTGTTAAATGCTGCAAAAAGTCTTCATAAATAAATATTCGTATCTTCCGTATTTTCTAAGTTATTTCAGGGAAACAAAAACTGGTTAAAAGCCCATTAAAAGCTGTATGCATCTGCGGTATCATTAAAATAGAGACTATATTAATAAAGCGATGAAATTTCATTAATTTGTATCACGTAAAGAAAGCCATTCTTTGCGTCGAACGCGCCTAATTCTGAGTACTTTTGTTTTACAAGCTATATGTGTATATCAGCTGAATAAACGAAGTGTTGGGTTCAAGGTTTCTAGGTTTCAGTTCATGCTAACACGTAATAATAACTGTTTATATTGCGTTATACACCCTGGAAGGAAACTCCGTCAGCATCCCTCTAATTGCACAACGGAAGTTTATGTTAGCTGACGTAACTTCTTTCTTCGCTCAGTTGACATTGTAATTTAGATTGCATCAGAGTTCCAAGCAATTTCTTTAGCTAAATCACAGTTGAAATAGTTTTCTCAGTGCTAATCATGGCTTCAACTAGTAATGTTGCAAATCAATTAGCTAGTGTAGGACGAGTGCGGGCTTCTGATATTACATCAGAAAATGTGGAAGACTTTTTGCTGTTAGACAGTGATTTGGACATTAATGGCGAGTTTTCAGATTTTGAGGGGGGTGTTGAGGATATAGGTAGCAGTGAGGAGGAAAATGACTCATTTCCGACAGGTGTTCGTGAAGAATCAACATTATGGAGGTGTCAAAATAACTCTAACACTAATAGACATACGTTCACGAGCACAACCTCTGGTGTACAACCGCATACTCAACTAACTTCTGACAGCCAACCAATTGACATTTTCACAAAATTTTTTACTACTGACTTACTGTCTCTCATTGTTTCGGAAACAAATGTATATGCGAGTAGGGTGAAGGAAGACCTGATTTCTAAAGGCAATTTAGGACCTAAGAGTAGATTGCAGAAGTGGACAGAAGTAACAATGAATGAGATTTACAGACTACTTGGTCTAATTATGCTCATGGGTGTTATTCGTAAACCTACGCTAGACATGTACTGGTCTACAGACGACATGCTAGCTACCCCATTTTTTGGGAAATGCATGTCAAATAACAGGTTTACTTCCATTTTGCGCTTCCTTCATTTCACCTGCACAGAAAATGTGAATGATAAACTATCCAAAATCAGACCAGTTTTTGATTACATTATTTCAAAATTCAAAGAAAATTATGTGCCTAGTGAAAAGATACTGTTGATGAAAGCTTGATGCTTTGGAAGGGCCGTTTAGGTTGGAAACAATACATCAAAACAAAGAGGGCCAGATTTGGCATAAAGAGTTTTGATGTATGTGAAAGTAAAACAGGATATCTTTACAATAGCTGCATATACACTGGCCAAGGGACTGATAACACCGGAGACAAAGATTTGGGGTTATCTGGTTCCATAGTAATGCACCTGATGGAATCTGTACTTGATCAGGGTAGGACTGTATATTTAGATAATTGGTACAGTTCCCCTAAATTATTCATGGCCTTACACAAAAGAAAAACAAATGCAATTGGAACAGTACGTTCAAATCGTATTGGTTTGCCAAAAGATGTGAATACGAAGGCTCTAAGAAGAGGAGAAATGCAGGTGCATCAGCTGCCACCCTTGACCTATGTTGCTTGGCAAGACAGGAGGGTTGTTACAGCATTATCCAATTGCAGCTCTAAAATTTTGATGATTGACACTGGAAAAATTGATGCTCGTAACAAAATGTCAATTTTCAAGCCCGATATTATCCAGGAATATAATATGCATATGGGTGGAGTGGATCTAGTAGATCAGGTATTACACGCATATCCCTCTTTGCGAAAAACAATCAAATGGTATAAAAAAGTATTTTTACACCAGCTAGATATAACCATATACAATTGTTTAGTAATTTGGAGAGCTCTAAACCCACGGAAGACAATGACGTACCTGGACTTTCGCATATCAATAGCTCGCAGCCTAATTGAGCAGTATAAAATTCAGAGACCTCTCCATACTGGGGGTAAAAAATCCATCACCCCAGCACCCCTCAGACTTGAAGGAAAACATTTTCCTAAAAGGATACCACCCACAGCAAAAAAGTCGCGTCCCTTCAGAAAATGTTTGGTGTGCCGCAAGAAAGGTGTCCGAAAGGAAACTAGTACGATTTGCCGTAAATGTGGAGATGTGCCCTTGTGTGTTTATCCATGTTTTGAGGTGTACCATTCAAGAAAAAACTTTTAAAGGTAAGCTTTTACTTCTTATAGAATTTATTTAAATTTACCGTAAAACATAAGGTTTAAAAGAATTATAATTAAATACGCATTAAATGCATGTATGCGCAGGACGTCTATACACGTCCATATCGGTTTGGGGCCTTTTAACTTGGACGTCATATGACGTCCATATCGGTGAAAGGGTTAAGCAGTTGAACCTACACACAACCAGGCAGCAGATAACGTGTCTGGTCTAAGTCAACAAAGCCCCAATAGAACAAGGGAGTGCACAGAGATACCTCAGACACCGTCTGTGGACACATGAGTAAGTGATTTGGAGTTTACCTATGACAGAGCCCTTTTAGAATGATATGCTCATATTGACGTATCACCAATAGGACCAATAAAATGAAATCTGAAAAATTGGCACTTATCTCTTTTAGAATGTTAGGTCTACAATTAGGATGCATAAAATTAATGAGCTTTCAAGCTCTGGTAAAAGGTTACCTGTTATCCTTTACCTCTGCCATAGGAGTAGTGTTCTTCACATATATATTTATGCCATAGGAGTAGTGTTCTTCACATACATATTTAGCCTTAAAGCAGTTAGGAAACAGTAAACAACAAAAACTCTTTCACTTTTCTGTGCCATAGTTGATGGTGAATAATTACAAATACACAGCCACACACAAAATTAATGAAGTTAAAATGTTGGTGGTTAATTTTGTATGAACTTTATTCTGTAAAGTTGAAACTAGTTTTCAAATATTCACCAGTTTATGTAGAGAGTATGCTTTCTTTTATTAATGTATCAGGAACTATAGTGTTTGTTCATAAACATGAGCATATATGTATATATTTGCTTCATGTTACAGTATTAAGTAAGCTCTTTCATTGATGTACTATTGTTCTAATGTACAAAGTTTGGCTTATGTCCAAGTACTGTCTGTAATCAGGTTCTTAAGTTTAATATTGTGCTGTTAAATTTTCATTTCCACCATACACACATCATACTGACAGCAAGTTGAACATGTAACTTTGTGCATATCAACTTATAAAGCAATTTCTGTATGCTCTTTATTAGAAAAAGATCAAAATATTCAAATTATGCGAGCAGAAAACTCGTCTTGCATGACTTGATATAATCAAAAACCACCATAAGCCAAATTTGCTCCTCGAGCAAATTTTTTTTTAAAGGAAATATAAATAAGATAAAAATCACAGTGCATTAAATGAAACATTCAATTAAGAGTTACGACTGAAATATATAAGCTCAGAGTGATTTTAAAACCGATGCAGTTGACGGGTAACCACTTATCAATTCAATGGAACAACACATGAGAGCAAATGAAACAGATTTTGGATGACTTTATAATCAGAAATTTTTAGACAGGCTAGTTAGTACTTAAAATTAGTTAAAATGGTGTTAGGCGTACTTCTTATGGTTTGTCTTGTGCATTTTAAAAATTTATCGTGTATCATGTTAAATTATGAAGCTTCCATCTTGCTTTCTGCTGTGACCAGAAACATAGTGAAAATAGCACTTGCAATTTAATTACTTTCTCTACCGCATAAAGGGTAGGTGGATAACATATTGCATTCCAACCAAATATTCAGTGCCAAAATCTGGAAAACCCTGTGTGTGAGTTCGTACATACGTTTGTGTGTGTGAGAGAGAGAACAGCATCACTCAGAAACAAGAAATCACCTACCTCAAACTCCCTGTATATAAAAAGACATGTTTTTCTAAAATCCTCATTTTAAATGGCTTTTGCATTACTCGTAAACTGTAAGAGATACATATAACCTACTGCACAAAAAATGTTACTAAATTAAAACTCAATTTATATTAACTCAATTTCTTGTAGAGTGAACCATTACATATTCCTTTAAATATGTAAAATATGAAGCTATTAACAGTGAAGCGAACAAATATATACAAATATCAAAGAATAAACTTGAAAGAAGCGTAGAGACAGTGAGGCACACTTAGCACAAAAGTGAATTGAGAAGATATTGACTCATGCTTCACTCACACTGTTTATTCACAGGACATGTTTCAAGAGCTTTTGCTCTTATCAGCTGGTACTCAACTAGTTCAAATTGTAGTGGTTTCCTCTTTCTCCGTATCGTCGATAGATGACGTGATGTACTTGTCAAAGATGTCCGGTGGTGGAGTTTCAAAATTCATGACTATGACGATTTTTGTTAATGAAGATTTTTTCCCATACTGAAAGGTCTATGTGGGGATAATGTATTGTGTTAGAGATGTTTTCAAGTTGATGTCTTGTCTAGTATTCAAAAAATGAAAAGCCACTGCTGATTTTTATTTCACCATTTTTAATGTTTCTTATATGTTCTTTAGTTCTGATGAAGTGAGTGAAGCAATGTGTCAATACCTTCTTGATTCACTTTTGTGATGTACAAATATAATAATTTTAACTTAAAACTTCACTTATCTTATAAGAAATGATGAATCCTGGAGAATTTATAAGAATTATCATCATTTCTTATAAGATAAGTGAAGTTTTAAGTTACAAATTATTATATTTGTACATACATGTTCCTTTATTATTTGAGCATTCCAATAATTACACTTTTTTCAAATACGAATGTCATTTATCTGTTGACCATGCAAAGAAAATGGAATGTCAAAGCCATCACATAGCGACTAGCTCTTGAAAGATTTGATTGTTTGTTAAAGCCTATTATATTCCCATATTCCTCTTGCACTTACCAAAAGCTTAGCAATAAAATGTTTATCTCAATTCCTAATCAGTAGCTTTCAGTTGATTGTAGTTATAGCAAAAATGTTGATAGCTGCAAAATTTGTACTTGTTGACAACACAAGAATGGTATGAAATTCTTCTGAGGATCTTTTGTCTCATGGTTATACTTCTTGGACAATATTTTGGTCGCATGATTGTCTTGAATTTAAAATTCAATACGGTAAAACATACCTATTCAGCAATGCTTAAATTTATGCATTCTATTTCATCAAAATTTATTATTTATGTGTCTTATGTAATTGCTACAAATGTGTAAGGCTGTGTGTAAATGTGTAAGGTTTTAAAGTATGTTACCCTTATAATTCAGATTAAGTATTTTGAATGCTAATCACAAATCACTTATGCTTATTGCCACACTCGTCTTCACTTCTCAAATTGTGATCGCATTATGTATGTCTCCTGAGAGAAGTCATTTATTTTCTTCACCAACAGATCTTTTAGGCTATGAGTACATGAATGTGCCATATAGGCATTCTCGTCAAGTCCTCTTGTTAATTTGTAATGAAATTGTAACTAACTTAACTCATACTTTGTTACACTCATCTTAAGAGTAAAATCAGCATTTTGCTATAAGGTCCATTGGCATTTGAGTTATAAGGATTCTTAGCAGATTCCAGCATCTTCAGGAGGTATTTCATTTACTTTTCATAAAAATGTAGTTGTTGGTACCATTTTAAGCAACATCCAACCAAACTGCAACCCCTTAGAATCCTTGAAATGTTTCACATGAGCTAATCAAGGCCAGATGTGTCAGATTATCAGTTAAAACATTAATAAAAAGAATAATTCTTTCCATCCCACCCCCCTTGTTTTTTATTTAATGCTGAAAAAGTACCGATTTAAACCCTGCAACTGCAGTCACAAATACTGGTCCCATCCCTAGCTCATTTATGAGTAAGGGAACTGACATGCAACGTTGCAGTCTGGAGGCCAGCATTGCCTCTTCTTTCCAGAATTTTGGCAGGCCAGCATTGCCTCTTCTTTCCAGAATTTTGGCAAATACGAAAACCATTGTTGAACATGTTACATGATTCAAGGACAACCTTTCCTTAGGTAGTTATTTTTGTCCCTCCTGATTGTATTAGTTGGTTTGTTTATTTTTTATCTCCAATTTGTGTTCAAGATTAATTCATATTGGACAATGAATAACATGGGTGAAACGATGCTCAAATGAGTCCAGGTCCATATGGCTTAAGAGTTAACCAACATTCGTCTTTCAGGACAAGGGAAAATCCAAGAAATAGCCTTATCCAGGTAACTCACCCTGACCAAGATTCAAACTTGGGACCTCTTGAACATAGACATGGTACCATCTGAACTACTGAGGCGGGCATACTAGTTGTTGGTACAGTATGAAAACTCCAGTGAATGTTAAGCTTGTTAATGGTTTTGTAAACTTCAGAAACCGACTTTTCCAATCCTGTAAATATTGATCATTGTTAAAAGATTCCACATTCTTCACACCATGTTGAAAATGCAAAGTACTCTGTTTTGTAACTGGAGTCACAATCTCCCAGTAGCCTAGCACAAAATGTTTCAAATAAACTTAAAACCTATTTTATACACTCTCTTGAAAGCTTGTAACATTGTAATGTTAAATGAATACTGCATTAGTTGATTAGTAATCCCATATTGGTCAAATGTTGAACAAAGCAGCATAATTAGATCTCTAATGAAAGCATTGTAAATCTGATATGTTGCAATTAATCTCTCTGCTTACTTTTCTGAAGACTTGTTATAAACGCTTATTCTGTCTATTGCTTGCTAATCTGTCCTCATACATGTACATATTTTGTTGTGCCCATAAAAATGATACATTGGTGCTAGTCGGGTTTTTTTAAAGAATGGGTGTTTTTATTTACTTATTTTTATAAAGAAAAATTGTTTTTCCAATTTATAGTTTACTTATGGGGTAACATCTGACCATTTGCATTGTCACAGAACATTATTAATGCGTTTGCCTTGGAAGAGTTACAAAGTGTTCTGGATATTTCCCCTCTATGCTTCAGGAACAACTTTTACATTTCTGTATCATACACAAAATAGATTTCGCTGTATTCCAAATATTTGTGGCTGGCACTCCATCTAGCACTTACCTTAGGTTTTAAAAATATATTTCCAAGATTTCCTTGCTAACTGTAACATGGATTGATTGAAGTTTGTCTAATTCTTTGGAACAACTAGCTGTAGCAAAAATAATTGGACTCAATCCTTTTCAAAGTAGTTTGTTTTAATCCCTTCACTTTGTAACGTAATTAGTCAAGTAATTCTTGGCAGCCGATAAGAAATAAAAAATGACTGATGCCTTTAATGTGATACACAAACCCAACCTTCTCTTCTACTGAAAACACTATAGGACAGTCATAAATTTTCTTGCATGCAACTCTTGTAATTTATAACTTAATGTGCACCGTGATATACCATATGAATCTCTCTGGCTGATTTTGCTAGTTCTTATCAATTCCAGAGTTTTTCCAAGCTTCCCTAAGGAATAATTTGCATAAGAACATAGCACTACCTTTCTTTCTGCTTTTGTTGCAAGCTACCTACTGCTTTGAAGGGTGTTTCTGCATCAAAGGATTATACTTATTAATATAAAAGAATAATGAATATTAATTTAACCCTGGCATAACAGTCCGTAAGCAGGCGAGAGCCTGCCAAACTGATGCGATCTCAGGCCCATGATTGCAAGGCAGAGGTGGTTGGTTGTGCAAACAATACAGGTAGGAGATGTCAGTAGCACAGCACTACCAGCTTGAAAGTTTGCTTTCTAGACCAGGGTTTGCTACCTAGCAAAGCTCCTTAATTTCCTCACAATGCTGAGTGGGCATTGGTACTGTACCTGAGAACTTAAATCCGAATCCCCAGGGTTGGGATCAATCCTGGGCAAATTCCATGACAGGGAACCAGAGCACAAAGCTCTAGCCCACTATGCCCAGGACTATGCATATTAATTATATATTGTGAATATAAAAATGTATTAATAAATATTAAAATAAATTTTCATAAATGCTAATCATGAAAGATAATGATTTGTATGTGTTACATAGTATAGAAGGGGTCTGCAACATAAAAATGTTTCGAGATTTAACTGTTTAAAGTAGTAGCAGCAGTTGTGAAGAGTGAAGAAAATATTGTAGTGCAAAAATTGTTTACCTCATTTTATGCGGTTAATGAATTTTGTTCTTTCTATTAATTAAATAATTCCCCTGCATTTTCAAGTATTTAGAGACTAGTTTGCATTTACACACTAATTAGTGTAATCAAAATTAATTTACAAATGCTTTCCTATTTATAGTCTGCATAGAAAGTTTTGCAATGACAAATTATGGAAAACTTCAACTGAAATGTTAGCTAAGAGAATACTGAGGAACACTTAATACACCAGCTGCTGTGCTACTCAGGAACTTCAAAACGACATGCTGTGTTGAGAGATCCATCTGTGAGACTATAATCATATGCATCTATGATAAATGTTGTGTAAAGATGCACTCCAGAATCAAAGTTGTCCAGTTTTACAGTACCAATATTGCTATTAATCAAACACTTTTAGTATTGTACTATTCACATACATGTACCTTTTCCAAAATATCCTCTTTTATTTTATGATGTAATTCAAGAAGCGTCAAAACACAATACCAAATTTTTTGGCAGATTGGCCTGATATTGGTCTTTCTATTATTATCTTCTCCTTTTTTCCCCCTAAATTAGTTATTTTATTCATAATGCCTTTTTTACCTATTTTTTAAAAATAATTTATCCCTAAACTTCCAAACTATATAGATTTCAAATTAAGCAATAATGCTGCCCACCTGTTTGGTGTGGGTTCTGTGTTTGCCACACATTTAAGAGATCTCAAATTCAAACATTATTTAGACAATTACCTGGATACGGTGTTTTCCAGGATTTTCTCATTCTGAGAAGACAGCAACCTAAGCTCACAGGACCTTGGGATTATTTGACCATTGTTCATTTACAATCCAGTTTCCAGTTAAACATTCAACTAAAAGCAATAAGTATTTAACATGGGGAAACATTCAAATGCTGATCAGAAGCTCTGAGGAACTCTGAGGTCATGGTTAAATGACCAAAACTGATCATGATCCTGAAGTTAAATTATTAAAACAATTAAATGGTCCCATAAATTTAATAGTTTGGGAAAAAATATTTATTTTAAAAAATAAATTTTGCGTAATCAGATCATTTTTGGTCATTTAACCATGAAATAAATCCCGAAGTTAAATTATTAAAACAATTAAATGGTCCCATAGATTTAATAGTTTGGGAAAAAATATTTATTTTAAAAAATAAAAATCGCGTAATGAATTTTGACATACCGGCAATTGATTCTGTTTTTAGGTTTGTTTGGTCTTCAGATGTTGGTAATACGTAAATGCATGGTATCCTTGACAACGAATTGTGTTGACTGAAGATGTGGGCAAATGTCCATGAAAATTTCGCAAAAACATAATAGAAGTATTGTCATTGGCTTCTTAAATTAAGTGGAGAATATTTACTAAATATTTTTATTTGTGTAGTGTTTGTTACTCCACTGTAAATAGCTTCATTTTCGGTGTAATTAAAAACTAGAATATATCAAAGAGTACAATAATATCATTCACATAGCAGAATACAATGGATTCAGTGCTGAATTGGTCAACAAGAAAATTGATAAATTCAAAAGACAACAAAGATGCAAACAAGTAACTACTCTTTCCCCAATCAGCAATGAAACTTCATACAGAAAATTTACATATCATCCCAGAGCTACACACCTTTTCCAAAAAGTCTTCAAAGAACACAATATTACTTTGGCCCCACAGAACAAATTTAGTGTACAACACCTTTTGAAATCACATAATACAAAGGAGATACCCACAGACAAAAAAATCAGGTGTGTACCGGATAAATTGCAAGGGCTGTGACAACCTTAACATTGGAAAAACAAAAAGGTACTTCAACATTAGGCTTAAAGAGCATTTTAGGAACATCAGGAACAAAGAAATAGATAAATTGGCGGTAGCGTACCATTTTTGAAGGAGAATCCTGATATAGAACGAGAAAAAACAGTGTCCAACGTCCAGCTGCATTAACCACGTGGGAAAAAATCTTCATTAAGAAATATGAAAGAAAATTGTTTAATTTCGACACTACCTTTGAAGAAAACCCAAATTTTAAGTTCATCAAGATACCGATAGAGACTCACCTATCACCTCCAAGGAGTTCACCGAACCGACATCCATTAGTCAACAACAGCTGATGATGTTAGGAAGATCCTAACGAAATGCGTTATAGGTAAATACTAGCAATAAGTGGAGCATTGAGTATTCGACTCAAAATTATATAAATTTTGTGCTTCAATGTATCATAGTCCTTGCACAATGGAATATGGAAATCTATGTTGGCAAGCAACTGGAAGGACTCTATGCTACAGCTGTTTACAATCAGCCAAGCAATGTTGTAAAACCTTATTGAACCTATTGCATATTCTGGAAGAAAGGTGACCATAGGCAGTAGGTTCACAGCTATTGATTTGGTGAACAATCTAGTTTGTGAAAAAGAAAATATAACCGCTGTTGGAACACTTTGTAAAAAACAAGAGGGAGATTCTGTCAATCATGGTAAATACAAGAGAATCAATGCTAGTATCTTATGTTGCATGATACTGCAATCTAGCATGGACAAGGGCGATAAAATTGGCAGCAATACTGGTGAAAAGATAAAATCAGAAGTTGTAACATTCTATAACCTATCAAAAAATGTTGAACTGAAGTCGCAATAAACAGAATTTGCTTTAGGTAGCCTCTTTGGATCATATATACTATTCTGGATATTGCTGGGATTAATTCTCAACATTTTTTAAACAGATTTAAGTACTAGGATGAGAAGCTGTTACTTGAAGACCTTAGCTCTTGAGCTAAAAAGCCTCATCTTGCATCTAGATCCTTTATTCCAGAGATTCATGAGCATCTTAGATTGGAGCTGACTAGGAAAGGCCTTGATGGGGAGAAAGATGCAGTTCCTTCTGAAGTAGCTGCTGCAAGTGGAAGAGTCAAATGTGGGTTCTGCCCCAAGAAGAAAAACAGAAAGACAACTTTAAAGTGCAGGGAGTGTGCACAACCAATTTACGATGAACAGACTGTCATCATTTGCTGCAGGTCTCATATAAATATTAAACATATTTATAGTGGCAGTGAAAAAACTGTGCTTAACTAACAAGTTAGACTACAATATCACTTTATTTGATCAAAAAGTTATTGTGTGGTTTTGAATACAGTGAACAAGTAAAAAAAGTAACAGTCTTAAATAATTACAATTACTTTCTTGGAAGTGTTGAAAACAGTGTTGTTATGATAAATTAACTTTAAAGAGAGTCGATTAAAGACACTAGACAACACTTACTTTTAAATTTTTCCGGAACTAGTTTCAGAGGCTTTGCCTCTATCATCGGCCGGCTCTCGACTGGTTCTCATTGGTGTAGCTGACGATACCTTGTCACAGGTCTCCTCTGGTGGCGGTTCAAGGAACTTGCTGAACAAATCCTTCTGGGGGATGTCGAAATTGAATACTTTGTTCCTATTTTTTGAAATGAAGATTTGTTCCCATGTGGATAGTTCTTGTTTTCCTGATGTATGTTTCAGTAGTTTTGGTTCTGGATTTATGTTGTGTTTTTTTTCCCAAAAATGTGTGGCAACTGCTGATTTTTCTAATTGTTTATATTTTATGTTTCTAAAGTGTTCCTTTGCTCTTGTTTCTAAATTTCTTTTTGTTTTTCCAATATAAATTTGACTACAGTCATTGCATTCAATTTGATATATACCAGATTTTTTGTTTGATGGAATGGCATCTTTGATGTTTGAGCAAATTAGGTTTTTTAAGGTGAAATGGTTGACTGGTGCTAGTTGAATATTTTGTTTTTTGAAGACTTTTTTGAATTTATCATAGGCCCATGGATGGTAAGTGAATTTTTTGAAAATCATATTAGTTTCTGTAGATGAGAGAGTTGTGGTTTCCTTTAGTAGCTTCTTCTTTTTTGCTAAGCTCACTTTTTTGTCCACTAATGATTTGGGAAAGTTATTTTTTTGTGCTATTTCAATTATTTTGTTGTATTCTGTTTTGTATTCTTCTGCTGTGAGAGGGATGTTTACCAGTCTGTGTGCTAAACTATTGAAGATTGCCTGTTTGTGGGATCTTGGGTTGTAGCCATTAGCTTTTATGTAGTTGTCTGTCTGTGTTGGTTTTCTGTAAATGCCAAAGTTTAGTCTGTTTTTATTCCTCATTATTTTTAGATCCAAAAATGGTAAATGCTCGTCTTTTTCTATTTCTACAGTGAATTTGATGCTTTTTTCTTGGATATTTAAAAGTTTTAGTGCATCACTGATGTGTTTTTTTGGTACTATTGCAAAGATGTCATCTACATATCGTTGCCAGAGTTTGAACATCCAAGGGAAACCTTTGTTGATCCTTATTTCTAATGCACTCATGTACAGATCGGCCAGGAAGGGTGATAGTGGGTTGCCCATTGCTAATCCTGAAGTTTGGTGATAATATTTTGTTTGAAACTGGAAGAAATTTTGTTCTATGCATAATTTGGTTAGTTCAATGTAGAAATTTTGTTCTATGCATAATTTGGTTAGTTCAATGTAGTTCAAGTTAGCAGTATAAATTCACCAACATACAAACTTGCAAAGTGGCTAACAAACAAATTCAATTCATTTCCAAAATTCGACAGCCTAAGCATCAAAAACACCTATGAACTTATAGAACACATTAAGGATACTGAACTAAAAGAAGAGGACACACTAGTCTCATTTGATGTTAAATCACTGTTTCCCAGCATACCAGTTGATCAACTCCCACCGTTGATAGAAAAATGGCTCAAATCACTTGGAATGGCATCATCTGAAATTTCAGACTACATTGAACTAACCAAATTATGCATAGAACAAAATTTCTTCCAGTTTCAAACAAAATATTATCACCAAACTTCAGGGTTAGCAATGGGCAACCCACTATCACCCTTCCTGGCCGATCTGTACATGAGTGCATTAGAAATAAGGATCAACAAAGGTTTCCCTTGGATGTTCAAACTCTGGCAACGATATGTAGATGACATCTTTGCAATAGTACCAAAAAAACACATCAGTGATGCACTAAAACTTTTAAATATCCAAGAAAAAAGCATCAAATTCACTGTAGAAATAGAAAAAGACGAGCATTTACCATTTTTGGATCTAAAAATAATGAGGAATAAAAACAGACTAAACTTTGGCATTTACAGAAAACCAACACAGACAGACAACTACATAAAAGCTAATGGCTACAACCCAAGATCCCACAAACAGGCAATCTTCAATAGTTTAGCACACAGACTGGTAAACATCCCTCTCACAGCAGAAGAATACAAAACAGAATACAACAAAATAATTGAAATAGCACAAAAAAATAACTTTCCCAAATCATTAGTGGACAAAAAAGTGAGCTTAGCAAAAAAGAAGAAGCTACTAAAGGAAACCACAACTCTCTCATCTACAGAAACTAATATGATTTTCAAAAAATTCACTTACCATCCATGGGCCTATGATAAATTCAAAAAAGTCTTCAAAAAACAAAATATTCAACTAGCACCAGTCAACCATTTCACCTTAAAAAACCTAATTTGCTCAAACATCAAAGATGCCATTCCATCAAACAAAAAATCTGGTATATATCAAATTGAATGCAATGACTGTAGTCAAATTTATATTGGAAAAACAAAAAGAAATTTAGAAACAAGAGCAAAGGAACACTTTAGAAACATAAAATATAAACAATTAGAAAAATCAGCAGTTGCCACACATTTTTGGGAAAAAAACCACAACATAAATCCAGAACCAAAACTACTGAGACGTACATCAGGAAAACAAGAACTATCCACATGGGAACAAATCTTCATTGCAAAAAATAGGAACAAAGTATTCAATTTCGACATCCCCCAGAAGGATTTGTTCAGCAAGTTCCTTGAGCCGCCACCAGAGGAGACCTGTGACAAGGTATCGTCAGCTACACCAATGAGAACCAGTCGAGAGCCGGCCGATGATAGAGGCAAAGCCTCTGAAACTAGTTCCGGAAAAATTTAAAAGTGTTGTCTAGTGTCTTTAATCGACTCTCTTTAAAGTTAATTTAAGTCTTAAATAATTTTAAGTTAACCATGAAAATGATAAGTTTTAATTGGCTTGTATTTGTTTGTAAAAATTGTGTGCCAAATATTTTATTGTATTGTGTGTAACCAATCACCATATTTTAATTAAAAAAAAAGAATGTAACTTAATAAAAAGAATAATAATGAACTTAAAACTGATTAAAACAGATTAACTGAATTCAAGGTCGGAAAAGAGTGAGTACAGTGCTCATCCATGACCAACAATGTTAAAAAAAGGATCACAACCAATGATGGATTTACAGATTTTCAAGCATAATTTTGTGGTGACAAATTTAAAATGTGTAAAATGTCAGGTTCAGTAACTTCTCAAAAATAACATGAAATAAATTGAAATTCTCTTGTATAAGAATCCTTGAAGACCTGGTAGTAGTCTTTCTTCCTGATACCTCAATAATTATGTACATCACTTCCTAGACTAAAAACAGATTTCTGGTCCATAATTTGTGCTTCTTAATATGAGTTGTAAATAACTCAAAGTATGAGAGTTACACTGCCATATTATGTAAATAACAAGAACATATTGTTAGGGAATTGCTATGCATTGGTAAATGCTCACACCCATTTACTTTAATGTATTAATGGTGCAATCAAATTCTTAATCCATAGGCAACAGATTTTGTTGCAGCCCAGTCTAGAGGAACCATAAGTGTAATGGATAAACACAAAAAAGCTGTGACCTACCATTGTAGTGTGCAGTGATTAATGCAGTAGTCTTTTTTTTAAGTTTTAATACAATGTAGTGGAATTATGCTGTCATGTCTATAATAAAAATGCCTCCTTTGCAATAAAGTATCAAAAAAAATTTTCCACTCATCTATTTTATAAGCAAACTGTGAAATGTGGCAACTCTTGTGTATTGAATATATCATTTCCAGAAGTGATATATTTCAAATAAACAATACATGAATCAAAATTAGCAGCCCATTTGCATTTACAGAGCTAACTTTGATAAAGACCAAGAATGTGTTAAATATAACATCTGCATTTAAAGTTTAACTAGCGTAGCACTCACTGTAAATTACTTGCATAAAATTTTAATACACCTTATGGCTGAATTTGTATTCTTAATAACATTGCTCATAAGTTGTATAAGTACAAGGGAATTAAACTGAAGTCTCTTTTTATATAGCATTAGAAGTAGTTGAATAGTGGCATTTTCATATCACTGCATACATAGTGTAATTCAATGTACATCCAGTGCTACATGTTCTTTCACTATAAACTTACAAAATGATTGCCATGTCCACCAAATATGTGAGATTCTAAGATTTCTTTAAGGAGCTTTTAAAAATAAACATGCATGCCATTAAAAAGGAAATCCCTTTATACTGTAGTGTTGTGTTTTTACATGACAACACTTGACTTCACAATGCTTGAGAAGCTTGTAAATTTACCAAAAGTTTGCTAGATGATTTTGACCTTCCCCTGTAGTTCACAGTGGTTGCAGATTGATTTTCATCTCTTCAATTAGTTTCTAATGTTTTATAACTTCTGAATCTTATAACACCATGCATCCCATCTTTGGCAGGTTTCCTAATGTGGAACTTCTTTTTTATCCGCCCCCAAATTATCATATCAGGTGATGAATGAAAATGGGTGATATTCTCAAATGAGTCTCGGGTCTATAGAACTTAGTTATCTGCATTAATTTTTCAGGATAAGAGATAATTATGCAGATAATTCACCCTGACCAAGATTTGAACTCATGATCTGTTAAACATGAGACAGAAATCTATGTATGCTACAGAAATGAAGCTGGCACTTCTTTTATTAGGTTATGCTGAGCGAATGTGTAGCAACAATCTTCTTTCTAGCATAGTTGGACACATTGAATTATGTTGCATGGCAATATAGGCAAAGGTTGGTTTACAAATTGTCCTCATGTGCTGAGTGTCACTGCTCTGAAAAGATATGCTGTGTGGTATAACAATGGCATAATGGATGGTGGAAATGAAAATCATATAGTCTGTTTTATAGCTTTTTTTGCAAAGGAAAGAAAAGGGTAAATTGCTTTCGCATTATTCAGATATATATATTATGCAATATGCACATTAAATATATAATTTAAAATTTACAGACACATACATTAAACCTAATAGCTGAGCAAATGTGCAAAAGTGCATTAGTTCATAGTTCATGTAAAAGCTCATAATAAATCATTCCATTTCAAAGTTATGTTGTTATTCTCCTACCCTTTGCAAATATTTTTCAAGCATTTTCTTTTTGTTACACAGTGTTAAAACTTACAACAAAAGCAAGTATATATGCTTTGAGGTTTCTTTTGCAAAGTTTGTCTGCAACACACAGGCGCAGCTTTTTTGTTACAGCTCATTCAGTGAAATGAAATTTTGTGTATGTGAACAGCATTTAAGAACACATACAACAGATGCAGACTGTTGAGAAGAAAAGCAGAGCACATCAGTTGTGAAAAATGAATGCAGTAGCATATTACATGTCTACATTTTAATTTACTTGGATAAAGCTGTTATTTGTAGTTTAGAAGTCTTTAACACTTTAACACTCATCAATGCATGCTAAGAATATATTTAAAATATGAAATAGTACTGATAAAAGAATATATTTCAATTGATACTCGGAAGCTAATAGAACAATTTTGTTTCTTTTTATTAATTTTTGTGATTATTTGCTCTTAAGTCTATTAATACAGTTACAGATACTGAACGTGCTTCTCTGAAGCAAATAGTTTAAGGCTTACAGCTTTCTATTATTTTGTTTATTATTTAGTATGTTTGTTTTCATTACAGATAATTTTAGTTTTGCATAAGTAAATCTTGATTGCATAAACTTAATATAATTGTAATAGTATTATATCCAAAAGCATTATAAAGATTTCCTTTATATATTTTGTGCCTTTGCAAATCTGTTAAGCCTCTCTTTTGCATTAACACAATGTTTTCCAGTAGGTGCATGTATTCATGATACCTGTAATCTAACACACAGCATTATTACTTTCAATATGCTGTTTATATTCTGAGGTCAAATATTACAAGCTTGACCTCACAAATAAAAGAGGTAATATATTAAGGAGGGATTGCCTGATAAAGGGACAAAGGTAATAAGTAAAAAAGTAAGAAGCAGTGAATTTGCTTTAATGAAAGCATAACTTTGCAAGCTTTAGAGCTGAAGATTTTTCATACCATCAGCTACTTGTTTCCTTTTTAATATAAGTGGTATGGTATGCAGAAGTGTGCAGAAACCTATAGGTTTCAGTAAAAATTCTGTTAACATAATTTTTGTTTCATGCTTAATATTCTCTTAATTGTTTTAAGATTATTATTAAGAATTATCACAAAATGCTTAAGAATGAGATCAGTAAGTTATGAAACTTGGTGTGTGTAGTTAAAGTACACAGGATGAGAGATAAATACAACGAATTTTCAGGGTGTCACTCCCATGTAGAAGAAAATCAATAAAGATGAGAAATACTTATGTTAGCAAGAACATTGAATGTACAATGAGTTTTAAACTTAACTATACAGTTTTTTCCCCCCCTTTCTTCTTTCCAGTTATTTATAATTCTGGCCAAAAGTATGCAGTACATAATACTAGACTGTTTTCATATTCCACACTCCTTTTCCACTGTTGTTTAGAGAAGTTAGCCTCCAACATTATGGAACCACTCATATCTGACTAAAGGAATGAAAATGAGTGTTATGAACTGGATGACAACAGTATTAACTGCCTACTACCTATTTCACATCGGGCCCAAATGACCTTTTTGTCGACGGGCCCTAAAACACCACACACTCACTCCCCCTATTTCACATTTTTCAAATTGGGTTCATATTTGTCAGTGAGTGACTGGCTTCCTCGTCTGCAAAAGTGCAAAAAGATATATTGTTTTGCATTTGTATTCATTTGTAAACCATTGAAATTAGAGAGTAGTAATAAATACGACTCATCTATAAATTAATAATAGAGAGTAGTTGTTTTACATTTGGATGATTGTTCCTCTCTCTGCATGGACATGCGGGTGATGCTGGTAGGTGGCTGAGGCCTGACAGGTTGTAGTTGTCAAAGTTTGATTATCTCTTTGAATCCAGAATTGAGATTTTAAAATGGATTACAGTAAATAATAATGTGATTATTTCTAAGATTGACTTAAAAGTTATCATTTTTATGGTGTAAGGAAATAACTATACTTAAATAGTAACAGATGCAAACTTTTAGCCGAAAAGCTGTGGCATTGCATTAGCCAAAGTAATCAATGATTTATTTCGCTATATTAGTTAATCAGCTGTACAAAGTTTATGTGCTGCAAAATCTTTGATTATCACATTTTATATGGCATTTTATCAAAATCAAATCTACAAATCACTCAAAGTATAAACTTGAAAGAAGCGTAGGGACAGTGAAGCACAAATTAGTACAAAAGTGAATCGAGAATATATTGACACATTGCTTCACTCACACTGTTTATTCACAGGACATGTTTCAAGAGCTCTTGCTCCTATCCTCAGCTGATACTCGATTAGTGCAAGTTGTAGTGGTTTCTTCTTTCTCCATATTGTCAATAGATGGCGTGATGTACTTGTCAAAGATGTCCGGTGGTGGAGTTTCAAAATTCATGACTCTATGACGATTTTTGTTAATGAAGATTTTTTCCCATACGGAAAGGTCTATGGGGTGATTCACGTATTTTATTAGAGATGTTTCCAAATTGATGTCATGTCTAGTATTCAAAAAATGAAAAGCCACTGCTGATTTTTCTGTTTCACCATTTTTAATGTTTCTCATATGTTCTTTAGTTCTGATGTTAATATTTCTTTTTGTTTTTCCTATATAAATTTTAGGGCAAGTTTCACATTTGATCTCATAGATTCCTGGTTTTTCTTTGGTAGTGATTGAATTTTTGGGAGGGCCTTTTAACAAATTTCTGATGTTAAACCTATTTTGAGGTGCAAGAGTCATGTTGTGTTTTGAGAAGATTTTTTGGAATTTGTTATAGGCTGATGGGTGGAAGGTGAATTTTTTAAAAAGTTTTTTCTCTTTTTCTCCTGTAGGTTCTAGGGTGGTGGTTTCTTTTATTTTCTTAGCTTTGTTGAGCCTGTTAACTGTTTTGTCTACTAAATATACAATGCCTACTGAATATACAAAATCCAGCTATAAAATTTACATTGGAAACAGAAGAGGATGGTGTGCTCCCCTTTTTGGACATCAAGATTGAATATACAAAATCCAGCTATAAAATTTACATTGGAAACAGAAGAGGATGGTGTGCTCCCCTTTTTGGACATCAAGATCAAAAAAATGAACAACAAACTCACTTTTGGTATTTATAGGAAACCGACACACACAGATAATTACATTAAGAACAACAGTTTCAACCCAAAACAACACCAACATGCCATTTTCAACAGTTTAATCTTTCGGATGATCAACTTTCCACTAAACAGAGAAGATTATCAAGAAGAATACCTACACATAAAAAAAGTAGCTATATCCAACGGTTTCAACCCAAATTTAGTAGGCAAAACAGTTAACAGGCTCAACAAAGCTAAGAAAATAAAAGAAACCACCACCCTAGAACCTACAGGAGAAAAAGAGAAAGAACTTTTTAAAAAATTCACCTTCCACCCATCAGCCTATAACAAATTCCAAAAAATCTTCTCAAAACACAACATAACTCTTGCACCTCAAAATAGGTTTAACATCAGAAATTTGTTAAAAGGCCCTCCCAAAAATTCAATCACTACCAAAGAAAAACCAGGAATCTATGAGATTAAATGTGAAACTTGCCCTAAAATTTATATAGGAAAAACAAAAAGAAATATTAACATCAGAACTAAAGAACATATGAGAAATATTAAAAATGGTGAAACAGAAAAATCAGCAGTGGCTTTTCATTTTTTGAATACTAGACATGACATCAATTTGGAAACATCTCTAATAAAATACGTTAATCACCCCATAGACCTTTCCGTATGGGAAAAAATCTTCATTAACAAAAATCGTCATAGAGTCATGAATTTTGAAACTCCACCACCGGACATCTTTGACAAGTACATCACGCCATTTATTGACAATACGGAGAAAGAAGAAACCACTACAACGTGCACTAATCGAGTATCAGCTGAGGATAGGAGCAAGAGCTCTTGAAACATGTCCTGTGAATAAACAGTGTGAGTGAAGCAATGTGTCAATATATTCTCGATTCACTTTTGTACAAATCTACAAATGCTTACATTTTGTTCAGAATATGATGCACAATTGTTCGAAACAGTTTAGTTATATTTTCTTAGTATTTAAATGTTTCATATTGTGCCAACTTTTCCTTTATGTTGTGCCTGTAATTTGTTATTGCATTTTGCAAAATTGAATTTTCTGATGGTATAAATATTTTTAAAAGTGTCTCATGCTGTAATCCTGCATACAAGGTTCACTCATTTGCCTAATTTTAATAAAAATGATGGAACGTTGTATTGTATCATATTTTTTTGCCCTTGCACCAGTTGTTACTAATATTGTTACTCTCTTTCCATTAAAACCAGCAAGTAAGTGATCAAAATGTGAGCAGCAGCATCTTCCTGGCATACTACTTAACAAAGGACCCATTACATCTAAACTACCCTGATAAAGAGTAATGGCAACAAACTAGAATATTGTATAGTTTTCAGTCTTAAAGTATAGCAAGTAATTTTTTCGTGTTTATTCCTTCCACTGTTTATAAATATATAATTATATTCAAATGGCAAAATTATCAAAATGTGAAAAATGGAGCAGCATAATTAAAAAATGAATGTTGGAGTAAAATCAAACTTGGGTAACTTCATCTTCCGAAAATGTGACACAACCATTTTGAAAAAATTACACAACAAACTGTAATTTTATGGGTATTCAGAAGCTCTCAGGTGTGGACGAAACATCTGAACATCTTTTAACTCCAGCAGACCACGGCTTCTAAGCCCGGAAGAAACTTATGTTAATTTGTTTTCTTTTTATTTTACCAAAAATGCCTTTAAAGATTTTAAGATAAACTGGGACTACTTCCAAGATCTTAACAAACTACTTCATTGATTTTAATTAATTGATGGAAATTAATCATTTCTCCACTAACCGTATATAGGCTAAGGTTTTTGATAAGGTTTTTGACTATCCTATATATGGCCAGGGTGGAGAAATGATTAATTTCCATCAAGTACTTACAATAGTAAATCGCCACAAATGGTGTATCTCGGATGCGTGAGCCCTTAGTGGTCTACCGGGGAAATATATGAGTCAAATAGAGAATTTAATGTCAGGACGGCACGTTGGCCATGGTAGCTCAAAGGGTAAGAGCGACTGGATGGAAACCAGGAGATCCGTGGTTCAAATCCCGGCCATGGCATTGAATTTTTCATGTTGACTCTATCTACTTCATTGATTCCCAGTTTGATGTGTAATGGGGCACAAAAAGGCAGCATTTGCAACATTTTTTACTCCCAGTGTGAACACTTCCCTCTTTTTACAGATAGGTTTAGACAGTACTTGTATCTAACCCGTTTTCCCATTTTCTCATAAATGACGAGGGGCTTTAGTATAGCCTGCTTGTCCTAATAGAATACTACACACCTTCAAGTTGCTACACACATCCCACCTTTGCTCATGATAATTGATTTTGTCCAAAACAATTTGCATTTGCTTTAATGAAACGGAATGTCCCACAGGTATCAAAGCTAGAATGTTTCCATTATGAAGTAGTGGCTTTTAAGTTTCTTTGAGAGAAATCCATAAGTTGCCAGTCTTCCAACTGGCAATCACTTCCCAGATGTTCTACCAATCATGGAATGTCACTATAATAGGTCAGATCTTCTTTGAAATAGTTCCTGAACTCTTTATTTTCTGTGTTTGTACCAAGAAAAAGTAGTACCAGGGGGCAAGAAGAGTTGCTTTTCTTTCACTTGTGAACCCAGCAATTCACTCTTCCTTTGTGAGGCCAAGGTTTCATATGTTTTCAGAAACTATTTGTAGTTGGTTTATTAATACTCGTCACTTACTTATTTATATTTATGAGAGACTAGTTTCAAGACATTCGCCTCCATTTTCAATCTCTTTCCAACTGGCATCTGTTCTTGTCTGCTCCACCACCAGAGTAGGTCTAGTATTCCTGTACCTTTTATTAAGAATATTGTTTATATGAATATATTTGTATGTTGTTTACAGTTTAACATGATGGCGGCTATGGAAAAATTGTTGCATGAAAAGAAATTAACTTAATATTGGCACTGTTCGAAAGAATAAAGTTAAGATTGCTCCAGAATTCTTGCCAAATAGAAAAACTGGCCTCCATTTTCAATCTCTTTCCAACTGGCATCTGTTGTTGTCTGCTCTCTCTTTGGTGGTGGAGCAGACAAGAACAGATGCCAGTTGGAAAGAGATTGAAAATGGAGGCGAATGTCTTGAAACTAGTATCTCATAAATATAAATAAGTGACGAGTATTAATAAACCAACTACAAATAGTTTCTGAAATTAATTTTGACGTCACTGTTACTAAATTCCTCCAAACACATATAGTTTCATATGTTACTGAGCTCGGACTAAACAATTCTGTACATTGTCTTCCTGTTGCTCATGAAAAGTTCACATTAGCTTTCTTTATAGCAAAAACTGAGGGAGCTCCAGAATCAAATAAACTGGTAAGAGCTGATATAATGGAATTTCTGATCTATATGAAATGAGTTGCATCACCAACTTTAAATTCAAGCACACAACACGGTTATTTTTCTTGTTATATCTAGCCACCTTACACATGTAAAAATAGCAGTCACTGCTATGGTACTGAGACTCAGACCAAACCATTGTTATGCCATATGAAAAGGTTTTATGTTTCTTTGTCATTAGTTTTCAAGGCATTTTGTACAAATTTTGTGGGGAGCCCATATTTTGTCCTGGTCTCCTAATGTTACTTTAAAATACACATAATGTAAATGTTTTACCAATAGTTATTGGCTGGCTCTGCCCCTTCAGTATGTATCACCCACTCAGACCAAACCATCGTTCTGCCATATGGAAGGGTTTTATGTTTCTTTGTCATCGGTTTTCAGGGCATTTTGTACAAATTATGTGGGGAGGCCATATTTTGTCGTGGTCTCCTAATGTTTAAAATACACCGTGTAAATGTTTTACCAATACAATTATTGGTTGGCTCTGCCCCTTCAATATGTAGCGCCCACACATAAGAAAATGAGTCTTATTCACACAACTTCTAATACCTGACACACTCGCCTATTTCACAGCAGAACAAAATATAAACAGGTCAGACTTCCACCACACTCGAAACATAACTGTCACTAGGCTAGTCAGCATTAAAAATTTTGCTGCTACCACAAACTGTAAAAATGCAACTCTGTATTTCAATAATTTATTTCATTGGTAGGTGTTCAATGAATGGTGTTGGGTTAACAAACATCTATAAGAATAATAAAGCAATGCACAGACACTAATGACAGCTAGTTCACTGTTGCAAAGCAGCAGCAAGCCACAATGATGCATTTCATCTCTAACAATTTTAAAAATAGGTTGATATCGGAGTTGAACAGAGTGGTGTTGTATTTACACACACATAAAATAGCAAAGTAAGCAGTTATTATACAGAACAGTTAGTTCTCCATTGCAAAGCAACATGAGATGCGATAACACATTTTAAGACAGTAAAGCATGATTAATGAGAAAACTAAATATGTATACAAATGACATGAAATCAGGAGTCCTTGTATAGTCAGTGTCACTTATCAAATGCTTTGTCCCAAAAATCACACCTGGATAGTGTTTCTGGTAGTTGCCTCAATAACAACACTACTGAACAAAAACAATTGTTTTTTTTTTCATATTCCCGAAACAAAATAGGTCAATTCTTATGTCATCAGATCTGCCGACTCAAAAAAAAAAAAGCCCCTTAAAATGCTGTATCACATAGTGTTTTTAGCTATTATTTTTATGAAATCTACAGAAGTTTAGTATAACTCATATTCGCTTAATGAAAGTAAGTCATTTTAGTGCCAGTTAAAATTTAAATAATAATTATTATAATTAACGTAAATTGTAAGATGATAATGAAAACCATATACCTGAGTAATCTCAGAAGTGTTTCACTGTTAATTTTTTCTTGTATTAAAATTTATTTTCGAATAAATCGAATCTCGGTCAGGGTGAGTTACCTGGATAAGGTTTTTTCCAGGGTTTTCCCTTATCCTTAAGACGAATGTTGGGTAACTCTAAGCTTTATGGACCCCGGGTTCATTTGAGCATCATGTCACCCATTTCATTCATCATCCAATATGACTTGACGGAGGACGTAAATTACCACAAAAAAATATATATATTCTCCTGTTTGAGGAACCAACAATAGTCAATATGGCTGAATCCCATCGAACCTGATAATGTTTTTCCATCTCAGAAATGTACTGTTGAAAATGCTCACCTTGTTCATCACATACAGCTCCTAGGTTTGAAGGGAAACTATCAAGGTAAGAGTGCAAAAAGTGGATTTTAAGTGACATTCAGCAACTTGTTTCTTGTAGCTGCTCCATAGTTCTGAGATTAAAGTTTCATAATTTTCTTCTTTGTTAGTGTCAGTGTCCATTAAGCCTTTCAGTACTGATTTAAATGATTTCCATGCTGCCAATTCAACACATTGAAGCTTAGATTAAAAAACACAGACTTTAAGATGTAGTCTAATTTGAGGACTGACAAATAATACCTTCCTTTAATTTAGATTCACTTATTTTGTTAAAGATACTTCTTAAGCACTCAAATGCAATTCCACATAAAATTAATAATTATTTCGCTTCACTGTGGTGTTCCAATACAGTTAAATCTCGATATGTTGAATACAAATTGCACGTGATCTTTAAAAAAGTACACTGGCAAACCAATTTTGCATTCAACAACATTACTTAAGTACAATGTACAAAAATGTTTTAAGTGCATTGATGGAATAAGAATGAACCTAAATAACTGCAACTTCTCGGTTTCAATGGTTGAAACAACTGATGTGTGATTTGTGACAAATGCAGTTGTTGGAGCACTGGATACAGAATTTGAACTGCATCTTCTAACAGTGCTGCAATTTTGACAATATCATGAAAGTAATGTACCATTAATTGTGAAATATGATAGAGTATGTCTATTTGTTATGATGCATAAATGCAGGAATCCCTCTGCAAATCAGTTACAGAGACTTAATTACATCACATGTTTTGACCATGCCTGCCATAGACTTGCAGAAAAGGTATGACCTCAGTTTCTTGCAGTTGATAAACCTATAAAGACTATCAGGAAGGTATTTGTGAAAATGCCTTCACATGTGGCATTTTGTGGTATCTTCATGCTGTTTTTCCTCTCCTCCCACACCAGTTCTAATATAGTGGGGAGTATACCTGGAAACTTGCAACTACTTATTCTATGAATTTTTATGCTGTTAAACATATGCTGATAGTAATGCTGCAACTGCAATAAATGCATCCAAAACCCTTTTATATGTTCTATTATTAAACATGAATTGACATACATTACCTCAAATTTTGGATTTCTTCCCTCTGCAATTCAAACTTCAGAAAAATCTAGGGAAGAACTGGTAAATAAATGACTGGTAAAAAAAGATATCAGCATCTGAATGCTATGATTGAGTGCATAAAAAAAGGAATAGTTGCGAAACTACTTTACAAAAAAAATGGATGGCATAAATGTGTAACTATGCCTACGGGATTGCAGGCAAAAATAGTGCTTTAAATACCCAGATGTAAGTGTGCAAGAGATTTTATATATGCACCTGGGTTTCAGCAGATGTGAAATACAGCTTTTCTTGCTCTAAACCAGTATTATTGGAACGGAGACAGTCATTTTTGTTTGAAAACCTGAACCAGTGGATTGCAATTCATTGCAATAGACATAAAAGTTAATCCATGTGCACATTGTGAATTAGAGTTTGTTAATGTTTTAGTAAACAGTTTCAGGTATATAAGCTGTGTATGCTATAAAGAGTATTGCTGAAATAAAGTAAATGTTCATGAGACATGTTATTCTTCTTGAATACACAACAGGACGCTGCTATGTACGGTCAGTGTTAGCCTTATCACTGCATTGTGACCCTTCTTATTCCATATACTTTACTCACGTGAGACTCTGATGTTGCAGCTCTGTTATTTCCTATTATTCATAATTGCACTTTTGAATATTTATATCACTTTATCATAATATTGGACATATTCTTTGGCCAGCTTCTTAAATCTGTTAGCCTCCATGTGTCTATAATCACAGCCAAGCTGAGTCTTTTGGTTAACCTTTTCTCTTAAAAAATAATGGTTTTATTGGTACAAAGATTACATAATTCAAATAAATTGTTATCCTGAGCCATTTGTGTGGAAGTTATAGGCATCTATGCTAGCATTTAAGTAAAAGGAACCATACAACAGTTGCATTATGCTAATAATAGACTTTTTATCTTGAAAGAAGTTCATGAATTTAAAAAAAATGGTAATTTACTAAGGCTTAATAAATTTAAGGAGTAAGCTGTGAGTAAACACAAGAAACTGGTAATAAAATTACTGCAATGATCTGTTCACATGTGAAGATTAAGCCTTGTTTTTAAACTTACAAAATTTAAGAAGCATAGAGTTCTAAACACATAGCAGAGCTTAGATTTGTTGATTATAGGTTTACCTGAACATCAGGGGATAACTAATTCTAGAGCAAATGGGGTACATGATAGTTATTTCTCGGGTTCTCTTTGCTGTTATACTTGATGCTTTTAGCGCTGATAGTAATAATTAGAAAATAGTATTTTTGCTTCCCCCTTTTATTAATGAATTGTGTGTTATTTAGGTAAATTTTCGGGCTATATCCCTTTCTTTTTCGTAATGTCTTAGAACTGCAGTCATTAAAACTACAGTGATGAAAGAGAGAGAGGAACAGAATTACATCAACCTTCTAGAAGAATTATTCTTACAGCTTATAATTGAGATTCATAAATGCCTGCCTTGGTAGCGTAGATGGTAGGTACATGTCTGCCTCACGTTCAAGAGGTCCCGAGTTCGAATCTCGGTTAGGGTAAGTTACCTGGATAAGGTTTTTCCGGGATTTTCCCTTATCCTTCAAGACGAATGTCGGGTAACTCTAAGCTCCATGGACCATGGACTCATTTGAGCATCATTTCACCCAATTCATTCACCGTCCGATATGACTTAACGTTGGAGGATGTAAATTACACAAAAAAGGAAAAAGATTCATAAAATGTATGATTTCTGGAATTAAAAAGAAACTTAGGAAATAGCAAATTACATATTCATGGGTTTTTTCCTCTTGTTTTCAGGTAGTTGAAGTTAACGACAGTCATGGGCAAAAGTGAAGCTTCTGATGTGAAGATGGAAACCTGTCCATTTGATCCTCGTTTCCCAAATATGAATCAGACAAGGTTTGTGGAAATAACATGAATATAAATTGTAGAACCTTTATAGTGTTAATGTGTTTTAATTTTTCTGTTGACCTCTTAACATTATTTAAACTGGTGTTATAGAATTACTTGATTCTGTTGTGTTATTTCTCATACAGCTTCATGCACAATAAACTTCATAGTTTTTTTAAAGTACACAGATTAACTTTATTGCTTGTTGCCTGTGAATTAAGTCTCAAATGTATTTAATGCATTAGTTTACTGAATAACTATGATATTCACAAAATGTTCTAACCCACCTCTGTATATGTACCTTATATTCAAGATTTCCTAAGTTCAAAACTCGGTTAGTTTTTTTAATGTATATAGTTTTCCCTTATCCTGAAAAGGTAACTTCAAGTCCATTTGCCCCAGGCTTATTTGAGTATTTTAGCTGTTCCATTCATTCATCATCCCAGTTAAAGACTTCAAACTATTAAAATAAAATTCAAACAAATTTAATACTGCCTCAATCCAGAGGTCAGCATTCTGGCTTCTCAACTGAAGATATCCTTGCTAGAATGACATATTTCTTCATGTAGAATACTTCACTATCCTTCACAAAGTTTGGAAGTATACCTGTAGTAAATGTGAGTTAATGATTAAAACCCAACATTTATAGAACCCATAGTCAAATTGTATCTCAAGTCAAAGTTTCTGATATGACCAAACTTAATGTAGGCAGTACAAATGACACAATAAAAAATAAAGTTTGCAAGTGCAGTTATAACAAATAGTATTTGTTAAAGATTCATTATTTAATCATGTGTTGCAGGATGAGAGATCCATCTTTATATACTCATAGCCATTCTTTGTTGTAATTTTGTCCGGTTTTGAGTTAATATAAATTTTGAAGCTTATTGGAGTTTTTAGATTACATATAGCATCTGCTGTGTGATACCACTTGGGTCTGCTTGCATTGGCATGCAGTGTTTGTGCTAGGCTAGTTTACTTTCAAGTTCCTTGTTAACCATTGCTAGCAGTTGTCCTGTATGTTGTAGGTTGGATTTTATGTAAGTTTTATATGTATTAAGAAAATCTGTGTTTCCACCCCATTTTATTCCTGTTGGGTATTTTAATGTTGTTCTTTTTGTTCTTATTTGTTACATTGTTTTTCATCTAATTCTATCCTTAGATACATTGTTGCTTGTAGTTTTTTATTGTTGGTATACAGGCATATATTTTGTGTTTTATGCTGCATTGTGAGTAATTGATATTGAGTTTTTTTCTGTATTTATTTCCATATTGTTATTAGTCCACTGTTCTGAAGTTATGATTGAACTCTCATTGTTGTTTGTAGTTTTTTGTAATGTGTCGCAGATCTTGTATTGTTTTCTGAAGTCCATATTACCACATTGTCAGCTAACATTCCTACTTGTATGTTACCTATTTTCCTTAGTGCATCTACTAGATTGTTTATATGTATGTTGAACAGAATGACACTTGCGACAAACACTTGAGGTAGTGCAGCTCTCTTTTGTTTCCATTTGGATGTGGCTGTTTTACACTGCAAACCATCTTTGGAAGGCTTGAAACCAGTTTGACACTTGGCCTTTATGCCATATGCCTTATCTTTTATAGTAACATTTCTTGCCATACTGAGTTAATCTTTGAAATCAACAAACAGTAGTAGAGTAGTTTTATTTAAATTTTCTTTAATATCCTATGTTAAGTCTTACAACTTGATGCATTGCTGAAATGTTCTTCCTAAACCCAGCTTGTTCAGGAATTAATAGATCTACGCTACCGAGGCGGGCAGGTTTGGTGTGAAATTCTGTATACCAGTATTTAGTAATACCCTGTTTTCTCTGAAAATCCACAATTTGATTCCTCTAACAAATGCTTGTTCTCTTTCTAGTTTGCTTCATTTTTTTTAAATAAATAAATGTTTCTAAAATTAGCCAAGTGAGTCAACCTTGTATATACTTTTCTCCACTTACAAGTTTTGTATGAAGACTAGTTTCTGGGGACTTCGCCCCTATCGTCAGTTCTGTGGTTGACTGATGATGCATCCGGTGTCTGCATCTGGCTTGGTGTCATGCTGCCATCTAATGTCCTGGTAAATTTGATGACGTCATCTACCGCGGGAATTTCAAAATTCATCAAGAGGTCCTGTTTTTTCGTAATAAATATGTTTTCCCAAATCTGTAGTTCCAGAGGTTTCTTTGCCTGTTTGATCAGTTCTATTTCTTGTTTTATGTTGTGATTCTCAGACCAAAAGTGATGTGCTACGGCCGACTTGTCCATTTGTTTGAATTTAATATTTCTGAAGTGTTCTTTCATTCTTGTTCCTAGATTCCTTTTGGTCTTACCAATGTATATCTTGTCACAATCCTGGCAACTCATTTGGTAAATGCCTGATAATTGAGTTTTCGGTGTGCTATTTTTTAGAGGGTGGTTTAGTAAGTTGCGGATGTTGTGTTTGTTTTGAGGGGCTTTTTTTATGTTGAAGCTCTTAAATATCTTTTCAAATTTTTTGAAGTATTTTGGATGAAATGTAAATTTTCCATATCTGGTGTTTGGGTTTTCTAGTTTTTTTAACGTAGTAATGTCCCTTAAGTTTTTGTTTCTTTTATGTCTGTAGATCAGTTTTTTGATGAAATTTGTGTTATAGTTGTTCAGTTCGGCAACCTGGTGTATGTGAGCGTACTCCTATTCATATTCTGTTTTTGTTAGCGGAATGTTGATTAATCTGTGAACTAAACTATGGAATACTGCATATTGATGTTGTACTGGGTTGAATGGGTTGCATTTAATGTAATTGTCAACATGTGTTGCTTTTCGGTATATTCCAAATTGTAATCCTGTTGGTGTTCTAATGATTTTCAAATCTAGAAAAGGTAGCCATTCATCCTGCTCTACTTCAATGGTGAAAACTATGAATTTTTCTTGTAGGTTTAGCAACTTTATAGCATCCTCGGTTAGTCTTCTAGGGACTATAGCAAACACATCGTCGACATATCTATGCCAACATTTGAAAATATGTGGAAAGGCTTTAGAAATGTGTGTTTCCAAATTGCTCATGAACAGATTAGCTAGTAATGGTGAAAGAGGGTTACCCATGGCCAAGCCTGCTGTTTGTTGGAAGATCTTGCTGGAGAACGTGAAGCTGTTTTATTCAATACATAGGGTGGTTAATTTGATGTATTCCTCTATTTTATCATCCGCAACGTTGCTTTTGGATAACCAGCCTTTCATCAATTTTGGAATTTTTTCTACTGGTATGCTCGTGAATAGAGATCTGATATCAAAGGACACCATCACCTCTTCAGTTTTTATAATTGTGTTTTCAATTTTCTTTACTAAATCAAATGAATTGTTTATGCTTAGAGATTCAAACTTTTCAAACTTGTCAAATTCTTCCACCAACCATTTTGCCAGTTTGAAAGTCGGGGCATCTATATTGTTAATAATGGGTCGCATGCTGTTGTCTGTCTTGTGAATCTTAGGTAGGCAGTATAATTTTGGCAAATTAGGGTTGTTTATAATTATGCTATTTTTCATCTTATGTGGCACTATGGTATTTTCTTTAATTGCTTTTTTGGTGGTTTCTAAGTATTTCTTTAATGGGTTTTTGGTTAGGGTAGTATATTCTGGATTTTGTAGTAAATGTTCGACTCGCTGGTTGTAATCATTTCGGTCCATAATGACTACCTTGTTTCCTTTGTCTGCTTTCAGATATAAAACTGGTTTTTGGTTCAATGTTTGAATAGTTTCTTTATAGTTATTTTCCTGTCCGAATGTCATCCCCTTGAGAATTTCTAAACATTTTGATTTCACTAATGTTTTTTCGCTACCATTTTCCAAAAAGTTCGAGGTTATGGTGACATCAGCGATGTAATCGTCTAAATTGCCCGAGTTGCCGACACAAGTTTTAAAACCTTTGTTTAAAAATTTCAACTCTTTTTCTGTGAAAGTTTGGGAAGAGATGTTGACTACATTGTCTGGTGTTTCTGTGACACGGCGGTACTGGTTGCGTAATAGAACTGATCAAGAAATAGAACTGATCAAACAGGCAAAGAAACCTCTGGAACTACAGATTTGGGAAAACATATTTATTACAAAAAAACAGGACCTCTTGATGAATTTTGAAATTTCCGCGGTAGATGACATCATCAAACTTACCAGGACATTAGATGGCAGCACGACACCAAGCCAGATGCAGACACCGGATGCATCATCAGTCAACCACAGAACTGACGATAGGGGAGAAGTCCCCAGAAACTAGTCTTCATAAAAAACTTGTAAGTGGAGAAAAGTATATACAAGGTTGACTCACTTGCCTAATTTTAGTAACAATGGCACTCCGCTTTCTGAAATACTTCTTTTTATTCCATAAAATAAATGTTTCTTGATCTCTCTCTTCCTTGGCAAAATTTTGAACTACAAATAAAATTCTTTGTTTCTTTTATGTCCGTGCATTCCTTAAAAATTGTCATTTAAATCTCATTGTGGCCAGTTTTACAATTATTGCCTTACATCTGTCTCCCCTTCTTTCTAACCTGACACAGCCAATTATCTCCCATTCAATCCCAGCAAAGTTTCTTTAAACTCCTCTGTATTCTTTCAATCTTCACCATTTTCTTTAAGTTGATTATGTCTTCCAATACTATTTTAGCATTGTCAGTAGCTGATTTGTATCCTTGGGCCCCAGATTTAGTTAATTCCTCCTATAATTAACAATATGGATAATTATTAATTTATAGATGAGTCATATTTATTACACATCTGGCTCGCTTTACTGTGGTGTTCCAATACAGTTAAATCTCAATATATTGAAGTGACGTCAAGTCAAGAGGAACACGCGAAAGTTAGATCCAGCCAATTTTAAAAACCGGACAACATGGAGGTAAGAAAGTTCACACTTGAAACTTTCAACGAACATTTCGGCAACAAGAAAGAAATAAAAAATACGTAAGTGAAGCATATGTGTAATAAATACGACTCATCTATAAATTAATAATTATTTTGCTTCACTGTGGTGTTCCAATACAGTTAAATCTCGATAAATATGGATAGTATTGCTGCTAACCATATCTGTTCCTGGGTCACCATTTTACTTTCTCTTTGCATAATTTTTTTTCCTCTAAATCTTACAGTTCTTGTGCGTAGTATACTTCCAAGTCACTCCCCATGTTGATACTGTAATGCGGCGCCTTGTAAACATGTCTTATCTAACAGACAAATAGACCCTTCCATATTAGCTGTTTCAATTACATTATTTATAATACTTTTTTTTTCATATTTTTATTTTAACGAACAACCTTTTAATTACTTGTATAGATTTTAACATGGTAACACTGTGCAGCTGTTTCAATTGAAGAAAGAACAAAATTAGGTATGCTTCTGCCGCTGTAGAAGGGAAAAACCTGACAAACATTTGGCAACTGTGTGCATTGGCAACTGTGTGCGAACTACCACAATTACTTTTATAGTATGTCATGCAAGAGATTATTTTGTTAGAAAGCATTGTAATGTGTGTTTGGAGGAATTTAGTAACAGTGACGTCAAAATTAATATAAAAATTATTTGTGGTTGGTTTATTGACACTCGTCACTTACTTTTTCATATATTTATGAGAGACTAGTTTCAAAGGCCCTGGCCTCCATTTTCAATCTCTTCCCAACTGGCATCTGTTGTTATCTGCTCTCTCTGGTGGTGGAACTATGAACTTTTTTGTCAAATTATCTACTGGCGGGATTTCAAAGTTCATTACGCGATCCTTATTTTTCCAGATGAATATGTTCTCCCATGTTGTCAATCTATTTTGGTTTATCACTCCTTTTAATAATTTTGGATTTGGACCGGTTATTTATACTAAAGCAGACAAGGGAAATAAACTAGTAATTCTGGAAAAAGAAGAATACACAAAGAGGATGGAAGATTTGTTAGAAGACAGTAATTACCAAAAAGTAGAAACTAATCCATTAAAGTACTGCATTGAAACCACAAATAAAACGCTAAAAGAGAGCAAAATAATCAACAAAAAAGAATTGTACAAAATTAAAGTAGATAACCCAACATTACCAAGAGTATATGGGCTGCCAAAAATTCATAAAACAGGGAAAGGCATGAGACCTATTACTAGTAGCATAAATGCCCCCACATATAATTTGGCCAAATGGTTACTAAGTAAATTTAATAGTTTTCCAAAATTTGAAAGTGCAAATTTAAGAAACTCTTTAGATTTAGTAGAAAAAATCAAAGATATAAATTTGGACAAAAATGACAGACTGGTTTCATTTGATGTCACATCTTTATTTCCAAGCATACCAACAGAAAAATTGCAGACTGTGTTAAAAAAATGGCTAGCTACAATTGATATGGAAGCAATAGAAGCAGGAGAATATATTTCTCTAACAAAAATATGCATTGAACAAAACTTCTTTAGCTTTAATGGAAAACACTACAAGCAGAAATCAGGATTATCAATGGGCAATCCACTTTCACCTTTTTTGGCTAACTTATTTATGAGTGCATTTGAAACACAAATTAAAAAGTCCTTCCCATTGATCTTCAAGGTTTGGTATAGATATGTTGACGACATCTTTGCAATTGTACCAAGTAAACATTTAGATGATGCATTAAAATTACTCAATCTGCAAGAAAGTACTATCAAATTCACAATAGAAAAGGAAATCAATGGACAACTACCTTTCTTGGATCTAAATATCATCAGGAATGATACAAAAATAAAATTTGGAATTTACAGGAAGCCAACACATTCAGAAAATTATATAAAAAATAATAGCCACAACCCAATTACACATAAACATGCAATAATAAACAGCCTTACACACAGACTAGTCAACATACCCATGGAAAAAGAAGAATATTTCAAGGAACAAAAAGCAATAATACACATAGCAGAAGAAAACGGATACAACAAAAGTTTGGTGTTGAAGAAAATTAGAAAATCTAAACTAAAGAAAACCATTAAGGAAGCAACCACATTTATTAAAGAAAAAGAAAGCAACAGCATATTCAGTTCATTCACATATCATCCAAAAACATTTAATAAATTTAAAAAGATATTCAAGGAACAAAATATCATCTTGGCACCTACTAATAGATACTCAATTTTAAAATTACTAAATTCAAAAACAAAAGATGAAATTCCTTCAAGTAACAAATCTGGAATATACCAAATAAATTGTAAGAATTGTGAAAAATGCTACATAGGTCAAACAAAAAGAAATTTAAAAACCAGAGTCAAAGAACACTTTAGAAACATCAGATTGAAACAAGAAGACAAGTCAGCATTAGCATTTCATTTTTGGAATGAAAACCATGACATTGATCCAAATCCAAAATTATTAAAAGGAGTGATAAACCAAAATAGATTGACAACATGGGAGAACATATTCATCTGGAAAAATAAGGATCGCGTAATGAACTTTGAAATCCCGCCAGTAGATAATTTGACAAAAAAGTTCATAGTTCCACCACCAGAGAGAGCAGATAACAACAGATGCCAGTTGGGAAGAGATTGAAAATGGAGGCCAGGGCCTTTGAAACTAGTCTCTCATAAATATATGAAAAAGTAAGTGACGAGTGTCAATAAACCAACCACAAATAATTTTTATATTAAGCATTGTAATATTAAATTTAATTCACACTGCATTAATAGTTGAACCTGCTTTATACATAACCCAGTTCTTAGTAATTTGTATTTATATATAAATATTTGTAGGTCCTGGGAAGAATATATGTAATGATGTGTAATTTACTGTTATGCACATTAAATGTCAATGAAATATGAGTTCTACATAATTAAATGATCATACAGCATACACAATCTTAAAAGAAACTTATTATGCATTTTCCTTATTGCTGCTGACAAAAATGCAAGTTGAGGAGGCACCTTTCAGCTTCAGAAACAAAAGAAATGGGTGGTTTCTGGTACACTCTTTTGATGTAACAATGTCTGCAACAAATGAGAAGTAAAAATAATTTTCAGTATCTGGTGTTTTCTGTTGAACAGCAATTTTTTTATTTTTTTTATTTTCACTTTCTTTTAATCAGCCACGGAAAAAAGAAAAAGGAAATGTTGTACACTGTCAAAAAGTAAAATTCATAGCAGAGGTCACTTAAAAGACACAAAACCAAACTGAAATTGCTCCAGACTTAGGAATTGTTTATACCATGCTATGTACTGTCTGCCCATCACAAGAAGGCAAAAGAGGAATGAAGGGGAGTGGGGTTTGAACTGTTAAGCTACTGTTAGTAAATCTGTTTACTAGGAAATATGTGTATGAGAGTACATATGAGTCACCCATGTGACCAGATTTAATGCTTGTTGCAGTAAATGCAGTGATAGGTATTATGTATGGGTGAGTTATGTGACAACTCTTGTGTATTTTAAATGAACCTAGCATCCTTGTCATACTGAAAGACAAGCACATTTTATGCTTTCATTTTTTGTTTGTCACAGAATCAGTGGTTTCAAATTTCTTCACAATCTCTTGAATTGTAAATCTGGTAGGAGGCACTTCACCACAGAATGTTTGAATATACTTTGTGCAAACATGACTTGGTGATTCCCATTTATAATAACTTTTATACACAACAATTCGTTGATCTAGAGTAAAGCACCTGTTGGTCAGTGCAATACTGCTGAGTGAAGTGCACACCGCTAGCCCGCGCACACAACTGCTGCCAGTAGTGGGGGAATCCAGGTTGTGGTAAAGGCAGAACACTTTGTGGTCTGTTACATTTTAAATGAAGAACCCTGCACATATATTTTTATATACTTATGAAATGAATAAAAATTTAATGAATGGATATACGCATGCACATCGTTTTCTATTACTAAAATACAGAAAGTCATTCTCATATTCAACTAGTGTATTACAATGCTTTTAACTGTTAATCAAAATATATATATATAAAATACCGCAAAGGGAAAATTTTGGAAAATGATGAAAAATTACAGTTTGAAGGTGTTAATAAAGTATGTGAAAATTATCCAGATTTAGTCAATAAAGACTATTAATTTATCATCTGAGTTGACTGCTATTTCTGTAAAAAGCATCAGTTCCATTTTGATGGAAAAGCACAAAATTGGAAAACACCTTTAAAGAAAAGGGAACACGAAAAAGCTGTGCTTGCAACAATATGTGATGATTTTATAAGAAATGCTGTGCATCGTTAAGTGCATTAATTTTACTTGGACAGTGGACTGAAAGTTTGCCATTGCGAAAGATCTGCAGACGAGTAAGTATCCTTGACAACGAAATATGTTTGACTGAAGATGTGGGCAAATGCTTATGAAATTAATTTCTATCAGGTTTCCTTCTAAGGCTAGCAGGATTTTAGTGGAATATGTTATGTCCAACGTCATGCAATGTAGATAAATGCTTTAACACCGTAAACAGGTTTTAAAAATTTTTCCATGCAAAAAGCACTGGTTGATTCTAGTCATATAAATAGTATTCTTACTCCCTGACAACCTAATTTCTGAGTACTACACCATCACCTACCTGAGTGTGGTTGAATGAGAACTAGAGTACAGCAATATTTTTATTCCTCAGTTTTGTGGATCTTGTATGGAGCTATTTTTCAGCCTAACTTTTGACAAAAGTATTGTTCAAAAAAAAGAACAAAAAAAGGAAATTTAAGTAAACATGTAATTAAATTTTTATACCCCTTATTAAAATGTTATGGTAATGCATAAAGCTATAATACAAACTCCTATTAGTAAAAGAATAGTATTAATAAATTAAATATATGCAGAACTATATTTAAAGGGATGATTTTTAAATGTTCAGAACTGTTTTGCCCAAAGAATGCTCTGGTACCAACTTCCTCTCATTTGGAAAATATTATTTCTTACAGTTTATAATACAAGCAGTACGGACACACATATAAACACACACTGAATATCATTATCAATTGAAATTCGTAATTGAAGGCCGTAATATCTTAAAACATCCCCTCTAGGTTTAAGGTTTGTAAATGCCATATTCAGCAGGAACATATAAACAACCGTGCAAAATTAACCAAATCAAATTAATCAACATGCCCTCCCTATTTTTAGGTCCTAAACATGGCTTTGCCGTGGCTGAGTTGTTATACTACTCGACTCTCACCAAGGCAGCCCGGGTTCTTTCCCAGGCGACCATAAGGTGAGATTTATGGTGGACAACACAGTGATGGGGCGGGTTTTCTCCAGGACCTCCTGTTTACCCTGCCATCTCATTCCTCCATTGCTCGATCTTCATCTCATGTATCACCAGTGTCACCACCAGCAGTGCCAATGTAGTAAAAGAGGGCATTAAACGCTACACATTTAAGTCCTAAACTGTGAAGACTCCCATTTCATATAATGAATTTCGTAAACTTGTGATAAACATCATAGAACACAAATTTAAGAAAACTACTCAGCAAAAATATGTATCTGAACACGAAGGAAATAGAGCAATTTGAGAAAAGTACCTTTAGTTATCTCATTACAATTTTATAAACACTGCAGAAGTATACATTGATTATTTTGTATAATCACTGAAAAAATTCCCATGTGTTATATTCACATGACTTTTTCTACACCTTTGTGAACAAACTTTTTTTACAAAAGCAAAGTCTTCTAATTCCTGTTAATCAAGATAAACATTAACTCTAGAAATGCTCTAACACTTCATTGTAGATACTGTATGCCCATGACAGAAGGCTAGAGGGGTATGAAGGCCAGAGGAACGAACTGTTGATCTGTTGTGGTAGCGGATCTGTTTACTAGGAAATGAGTGAATGAGAGTGCATATGAGTCACCCATGCTGCCAGATCTAATGTTGCAACAATAGGTATTATGTATAGGTGAGCTATGTGACAACACTTGCGTATTTTAAACGAGCCTTCCATCCTTGTCATTGTTGGAAGGCGAGCATACACCCCGAGGAGGCAGCAAAAACGATTACGTTGCACATTCTTCTAGCTTGCCTTGTCCTGCTGCAGTAGACTCCAGCAATACTCAAATATTTTAAGAGCTGGAAATGGCTTTAAAATTATGTTCTCTTTGCATGAGCAGAAAAGAAAAAATTAACTGACTTCCATTTGAGAAAAATACACGCAGTGGAAAATTCAAACCAAAAAACAAGGCATATCTCAGAAATAATTGACTCTAAATCAATGCTTGGAATAAATTGTGTGGTTTAATGAGGCCTACATTTGTGTAGTAAGACTTTTCTATCTATTGCAATTCACCAAAAACGCATGTCAACTAGAATAATGAAGACTTTAGAGGCTATACCCAGAAAATTCAAGGTGTACATGACATTGTCTTGAAAATTGAAACATACAACATTTTATTGAAAATCTTAAAAGCCATTTTAGAAAACATTTGATATATATGTTATTTTGGAATGGTATAACTTGTTTTAAATCTTTGTATTGCCATCTTAAAGATGCTAAACTTATATACAAAGTTTGGTATTTAAAAACGTAGTTATCACTTGAATTACGCTGTTCACAGTCAGATATGCACTCAAATATGTTTTTCTTAAATGATATTTTGGAATTTAGAGCGTTCCAAAACATATGTTTCTATTAAAATCTGAACCTCAAATCTTTTGGTGAAATGCAATATTGCTTGTATTTATTATAAATATATTACAGAGAAAATGAAAAAGTCTGTTCACTCACATGACTTTCTCTGCTCTTGTACAAACTATTCTTACAAATACTTATAGTTCCATCAACTTCATGCTAATCAACAGACTTTTGTAGAAATTATTATTTCATGATTCCTTGAACTAAAGTAGGAATAAGGAGATATACACAAATGATAGTCAGATCCCTTAAAAGCTGATTGTTATATAATTTTTAGAAAATTCCATTCTGATTTCATGACCCCTTCGACCCCCCAAAAATGTTATTGAACATAAATTGTTTTAACGATATCTGCAGTTTTATGTAGTAAGCCTTTGTCTGCCTCTTACAGTTTACCAGTGCATAAGTCATCTGCAATGAATGAACTTCATATTTATTCCCAGAAAATTCAAGATAAACAATGTCTTATTTTAAAGATAGGGTAATTTAATCAAAATTCTTAGAGATTTTTTGGCAAGATCTAAGTGTTCAATATATTTTCTTTAGGAGACGCTGAAATTAAATGGCAGTTTGGTATTCAATTGAGTTACATTTTTATGTTACCTATTCACACACACATACACATTCCTTTTTTTTTTTTAATCCTTTTTTTGGATTGAAATAGTTGTCTCAAAGCTGTATATCAGGTAGTTCTTGATAGCACCATGCTTCCTCTATTTACTGTAATTATTTGAGAAAGTTAAGCTGTTAATTTTAAAAGAATTTATCCATACAAGTAAAATAAAATCTGAGGTAAATAATCTTGAAATGCATTAGCTTTCTTTCAATTATTTGGTTAATTATCACAAAATCACTTGGTATTTATAAAATTTGTCTCATAAGTAAGATAAAATCTCTTTGCACAAAAAAACATTCATAAAATCACGGCCAGGTTGATGATAAACTGAATTAAACATAGTACGGTATGCAGTGAGGCAAGTACATTATTAGATTCCTTTCCTGGAAGGTTGGAAACAGTGTTTTTATGATAAATTTAAAGGGAGTCGATTAATGACACTAAACAACGCTTACTTTGAAATTTTTCCGGAACATGTTTCAGAGACTTTGCCTCTATCCTCGATGGCCGGTTGAGGATAGAGGCAAAGTCTCTGAAACATGTTCCGTAAAAATTTAAAAGTAAGTGTTGTTTAGTGTCATTAATCGACTCTGTTTAAATTTAACATTATTAGATGTTTATCTAACCGAAAGTATCCCCTTTTTAATCAATAAAACTTACACATGAGAGAGATCCTGCCAAAATATGACAGAAAAGCAGCTAAACTTAAGAGAATGTGTAAGTAAGGAAAACAGTTTAATGAGAAATCACTATTGTATAGTAGCTTGGTAGTAACTATTGAGTGGTAATTGGGTGCAAAAATATATTTATCTCCAAATACTTCAACATTAAATCCTCCAATTAGCATATACTGGATCCTTAAGGCTATGCAGAAACCTTTATTGCTCTTGTCACTCTTCTTCCATTGTATTATCAGTCGTAAATGATTTACATAGAAATTGTGTTGAAATTCAAAGTTTCACAGTGTTAAATTCAATATTTCATTGCAAAAAATTTTCAGGTAAAATGTTCGCAACTGTTCCAAGTATACAATGTATTTCTGCCATCATTCACTTTTATTTACCATTTCTGAATTGTTTCACATGCTAAGTATCTCAATTTGTGAGCTGGCTGTAAAATTCGAATGGATAAATAAAATCGTGTGTGCGTGTGCGTGCACGTGGGTGTGTGTGCGTGTGTGGGTTTTTTTATACATGAAAACCCTTCCAGGCAAGTCATTTTTACCTTCTTGTTCCACTTCATTTTTGCTAATGCTGCTAATTTTCTCTTTGCAGACACTGTTGGCAAAGCTATGTGGATTACTACCGATGCAGAAGCCTGAGAGGAGAAGAATATGAGCCTTGCAATTATTTTCAGAAATGCTATAAATCTCTGTGCCCAAAATCTTGGATATCTAAGTGGGATACCCAGCGAGAAGAAGGCAGATTTCCAGGAAGGCTCACAGTATAGTGCTTCAGCTTGCTTGTATTAAGCAGCCTTAGAATGTAATTGGACGGTCCTTAGTTTGACATGGAGTAGTGGATTCTTGGACATTTCAGACATGAACCTTTTACATAATGCAATTAAATTACCATTTATTTGTCATACATTTTGTTGTTCCTTCACAAGCAAGAGGCTAAGCAGCTGTATGTAAAATGACATGTTAATAATCCACAAACTACCATTAAAAAATAAAATTATATGTTTCTTGTTTTAATTTGTTTTTCCTATTTCAGAGCACCAGATTATGTTTAAAAACCTCTATATGTATGGCACAAAATTTACCATGAGCTATTAATTATAAAAACCAAAGATATATCACAAACAGTAGCTATTAAAAATCAACAAGAGTGTAATATTAATGAGAAATCCAATTTGATTTTATACTATTTTTCATATAAAATTTCTGCATAACATATATTTCAATGGTATTTGCTGTGGACCAATAAGCATTGCAAGGAGAGGTCATAAGTATCTCACTAAGTTTTTATTTTAGAACTATTTAAGTTTGATGTTCAGCGCTGACAGGCTACAATGGGTTTGATCAAGTACAGCCTAGCAGAGCAAGTGAAGGTGTAAAGCAAAATGACATGGACTGCTACCATGGTCCTCATTTGAGAAATACGAGGCATGTTTTTTTAAGTCAGTACCGTTTTGCGATTCCGCCGCCGCAGCGTTACGGTCGGCGTTCTGCGCATGCGCGCTGGTTAGTTACATCTGAGTGATGGAATTGTATAGAAATTGGTGAGAGCATTTAAAGATGGCTGCAGAAATGTGCACAATGAACGGAGTGGGCATCCTTTGGTCGTTACTGAAGATTTTGTGCAGAAATTAGACGAAAAGGTGAGAGAAAACAGACGCTTTACAATTTCATCATTGTGCGACTATTTTCCTCAATATTCTCGTAGTGTTTTGTATTGCATTGTGACCGAGAACTTGAAGTACCGAAAATTGTGTTCACGTTGGATTCCAAAAATGTTGACGGATTTGCACAAAACCCAATATTTAGGCAGTGCATTGACTTTCCTTGAGCGGTACCACAATGAAGGTGAAGATTTTTTTAGACCAAATTGTTACTGGTGACGAAACGTGGGTGACCTACGTCACACCAGAATCGAAACAACAATCCATGGAATGGCGACATTCATCATCACCCACAAAAGTGAAGTTTAAGCAAACAATTCCTGCCCGGAAGATTATGTGCACAGTTTTTTGGAACAGAAAAGGAGTATTGCTAGTGGAGTTTCTGCCTCGTAATGAGACAATGCAGCACCTTATTGTGAGACATTGAACAATCTGCTCCATGCAATCCAGAACAAAAGACGTGGCAGGTTGAGTAAGGGTATCGTTTTGCTGCATGACAATGCCCGTCCACATGTGGCTAATCGGACCAAAGGTCTCATCAAATCTTTTCAATGGGAAACTCTAGATCATCCTCCATACAGCCCTGATCTGGCGCCCAGCGACTACCATTTGTTCCTGCACTTGAAGAAACATCTGGTCAGTCAGTGTCTTCAAGATGATAATGAAGTCAAAACAGTTGTGATACAGTGGTTAACACGTCAGGCGGCAGAATTTTATGAAGAGGGTATTCAAAAACTGTTGCCATGTTATGACAAGTACCTCAATATTCACGGAAATTATGTAGAAAAGTAGATTAAGGTACAAGCTTTCATGTAAAAATAAAATTATTGCTATATCTATGCACGTCTTTTTTTAATTCCAAAATGGTACTGACTTAAAAAACGTGCCTAGTAGTAAACTAATTGTTATGAGGAAAAAGGAAAAACTCATGTGAAATTCACAGAGATGTTTTAAGTAGTGCTGAGATTATTAAATAAATACATACTTTACATTGTAATATAAAATTCAAATTGCATTTGACATTCTGGAGATTTACACAAGAGCATACTTTAAGATTTAAAAAAAAGAAGTGGGTGTGTGTGTGTGTGTGTGTGTTTTTTTTTTATTTTAGTTTTTTTTTTCCTGAAATTTTAATAATAATCATTTAAGTTTTAAGTATTAAGTCATGTGGCCTGCTACAACCTCAAAGAGGAATTTTCTTATTTTTTGGAAAGTCCTTGCAATCATTCTTGAGGATGGTAATGAGGCCCTCATCCATTACCGCAAATGACATTTCAAGTTTTGAATTAGGATAGCTTGTTCTTAACCGTTAAGGTTAAGGAGATGTGCTATGCATTCAGTTTTTTGCCTTTTCTGGATATATAAGATATTAAAACTAATTGGAATTCGACATGTAGGGAGTATTGGCTAATCAATGTAAAAAAGTTGTGAAACAGTTATACTATCTTATTAAAATATTTTATGTAAATACTAGTTATGGGACTGAAATAAATGGATTGTGTCAAATACTTAACCTGAAATATACATGAATTTTAAAAGAAAAAAATAATGAATGGAAACAAAACACACTGTTGCAATATATAATATTTAAGTCTTTCTGAGAGTACGACATGCTGATCACTATGTATTCTGCAATGTTCTTGCATAGAAGGCAACTCACAATGGTTTTGTTCTTATATCACATAGTTGGTATGGGCTGTCCATGATGTCCCACGTTCCAGTTGTCTTCTGAAAGAAACTACCAAGTCCTTTGAAAGGGAAGAAATATGAGCCCTTATTTTCATGTGTTCATCAATTATAGCAAATGCCAAATTAGCAAATGTTCTTCAGGCAGTGTACTTAATGGATTGTTATGAGTGAAAATATACCAGGAATATCAAGTTGTTAATATCAACAATGCAAATGACCATTTTTTGGATTGTGTTGTGGAGTAGAATTTACACTTTTGATCTATTGTATCCACATTGCACTTGTTCTGTTGTAATACGGAATCATTCTTTGTCTCATCAGTCTCTTCATTGTCAATGCTCGAAAGCAATAACAGAGCTTTATTTCTTCTAGGAGCATGAAACCGAAGTAAATTCTTCTTGGAAACCAAAAATGCTATAACCAACTTCCTGCATTTACATGCATGGTATTCTGTTGGGATTTCTCTCTTATGCGAGGTCTGACCAAAAAATTTTCAGAATGTCATGAGTACCACACAACAGTGTTATTTTGTCTATTTTGCACTGTCATCTTCGAAGTAGTCTCCTTGGGAGTTGATACACTTGTCCCAGTGCTTTTGCCACTGCTGGAAGCAGCTCTGGAAGTCCTCTTCTTTCAACATGTTCTGAGCCTTTTGCAATTCACAATGGTTGAAATCAATGTCCTCAAAACAGTGTCCTCAGAGCCATATTTTAAGTTGCAGTAAAAGAAGAGTCAGCTGGTGCCAAATCTGGAGAATAGGCAGAATGGGGAACAATAATCATCCTATATATCGAGATTTAACTGTATTGGAACACCACAGTGAAGCGAAAAATTATTAATTTTTAGATGAGTCTTATTTATTACACATCTGCTTCACTTTCGTACCTATTTTGAGGACATGTTTCGCAAATCATCGTTTGCATCTACGGCTCTTATGCGACTCCTAAGAGCGCATAAGAGCCTTAGATGCAAACGATGATTTGCGAAACATGTCCTCAAAATAGGTACGAAAGTGAAGCAGATGTGTAATAAATAAGACTCATCTAAAAATTAATAATAATCATCCTATTTTAATCCAAAAATTGGCGAACAGAGAGGGCTTTGTGTGCGGCCACATTGTCACGATGTAGGAATCGTTCATTACTCCATTTCTCTGGCTGTTTGCATCATACATTCTCCTTTAATCTTTGCAGCACTTAATTGTAGAACATTTGATTAACTGTTTGATTCTGTGGCACAAATTCCTTATGTACAATGCCTTTAATGCCAAAAAACACCATCATTGACTTTGCTGTGGATCAAACTTATCTGGCCTTTTTCGGGTATGTAGATGAAGGACTCTTACATTGTGAAGATTGTTGGTCTCTTTTGGATCGTACACATAAATCAATGTTTCATCGCTAATCCTTGTTTCACATAAGCTCGCCCCGCATCTCTTAACGATCACATGTCCTAATCATCTCTCATTGGCAGCTTTGTGGTATAGACTATTCTGTGGTAAAAATTAGTTCATTATTTAACATGGTAATATATCTTTATATGTTGGAAGAGAATTGTCAAAGTGATATTTTCATAACTGAATTAAGTATATTACGCAACAGAGTTGATTTATCTGAAATGCATGTTAATTCTTAAGCGAAGTAAAGAGCAGTTCTCTTTGCTTTCAAGCCCACCTTTCATATGACACGATAGCACGTGCTTTAGCATTAGTGGTGACATTTGTTTATATGACTTTTATTACTGACCTTGTTTTGAACTGGATTTGTCATATATTGCCGTTCAAAGGTATGCTGAGTGCGAGAGACAAATTTTATTGGTTGTTTATTGGGCGTGTACTTATATGTATAATGGCAGTCTACCGCCAGCTTTTCGCTGAAGCATTGCAAGGGTAAACCTTTACAAACCGCCGAAAAAAGAATTGTGGTGCATATGTTTAATGCACTCACAGAGAAGAATCCGTCTGTCAGTGAGAGAAGTCGAACAGCTGTGCTCTAAACTTACAGGTGTGAGTGTTAGATCGGTAGGAACAAAGCGACGTGAAATTGAGACAGCAGGAAAGCTTACCACTCCAGGCAAAAGCAGGAATAAACAAAAGCGCATGCTCGGAGAATGCGATTAGTTCATGAAAAGTGCTGTGCGTCATGTGCATAGTTTTTTCTTTAGAAACAAACTCCCTAACATATATAAAAATTTTGTCTGCTGTAAATGAGTGTGCAGATTTACAAATTTCAGCAGATTTAGTCTGTATAGATTGCTTATACAGCTGGGGTTTGTGAATGAAAAAAGGGGGGCAAGAAAAATTTGCTAAGAGAAAGAGGCGATATTGCTGTGTGGCGAAGACATTATTTAAGGACAATCAGACTGTACCGGGATATAAATCGCAAAATATACTACCTTGACGAGACGAGTAAATGAAGGACACACGACAAGTAAAGTATGGCGTGACACGACTTTTAAGACTGAAAGACAAGCTTTTTGCAAGGTATTTGTGCTGGTTTAAAAAATCCCAGTGGAAAAGGCCAAAGGTCTTTCATTATAAACTTGTATTTTTGCATGTCCTCATATCCTTATTTGTATGATTTTATTTATCTTCCTGGCAATTATTATGATGTGTACTACAGGTTTAAATGTGACGGGAAGGCATGGCCTATGGCACGAAAGCATTAGCCAGTTAGGGTGAGGGGGAAGGTAGTTGCACACAGTGATACATGTCAGCGGGCAAGGTTATATGAAACAGAGATTAGTAATAATTTTCTCCATATGCTGGATCATTTCGAAGCTGTTGTTTAAGATCTGTGCAGGAAATCACACGACTTTCCTTTTGGTAATTTGAAAGCAGGCAGGGCATGAACTTGGTGGCAATTCTTCCCATGTCCAAATCTTCTTTCAAAATGCTTTGAATACTTGCAAAGGAGAGGCCTGATGAGTCAGAAAGTTCTCTTATTGTAATGCGCCTATCATTTAAGATCATTTCCCTCACGTGATTGATATTTTCATCTGTTTTGCTGGAACAGGGTCACCCCGAACAATCTGCTCTACATCTTTAACTGATGTCACACCACTTTTAAATTTCAAAAACCACTGAAATGCTTGGGTTTTGCTCGTAACATCCTCCCCATAAGCTGTTCTTAACGTTTCATAGGCTTTTGCTGCAGATTTGCCAAGTAAAAAGCAAAATTGAATATTCATTCTTTGTTCATAAACTGACATTTTTACTACATGCAAAACACCTGTTCACTTCAGAGCGTATACCTCATCACTGGAAGGTTACAGAAAGTCACGTGACCTCTCATTTTTATCAGGAAGGAACTCTGCATGTACAGTATGGGTAAGAATTAAAGAAATCTCAGCGTCAGCATTGTCGTGAAGCCATTCCGGAAGCTTTTTGATGACACCTTGTATATTTCAAGGGTTCCTAAAAAGGTGATGCCATTTTCAAAGATTTATTCTGCCAAAGGATAACTGCTGTAGTCAAGTTCCTGTTAGACATTTTTATGGGTTCTACAAGTAGTTTCATTGCATTAAAAGGTTTGTTCAACAGAAAGTAATGGCGCTCTTTTTACTTGCCAAAGTATATCTCAAAATTCTAGGTGTGGAAAGTGGGATTGTTGCACATTGTATACAGCTGTAAGCCATATTTTGCCAGTTTTTTAGCATATACTGAATAAAATGTCACCAATCTCGAAAGAGGTGTAACATTGTCTATAGTCACAAACTACCCTATAATATATCGAGATTTAACTGTATTGGAACACCGCAGTGAAGCGAAATAATTATTAATTTTTAGATGAGTCGTATTTATTACACATCTGCTTCACTTTCGTACCTATTTTCAGGACATGTTTCGCAAATCATCATTTGCATCTTCTGCTCTTATGTGAAGATGCAGAAGATGCAAACGATGATTTGCGAAACATGTCCTCAAAATAGGTACGAAAGTGAAGCACATGTGTAATAAATACGACTCATCTAAAAATTAATAATACCCTATAATAATTTTTATAGCTCTCAACAAAGTCTGTTGCTCGATTATCAGATTTTAGGCAGCCTTTTGTAATGTAACTGAAAGCATCCTTCAAGATAATTAAGCCACTGCCATCTGTGTTCCGTAGTTCTAAAACATTTGCATGCCTTCATGTTTTTCTATGTGTGAGGAAAAGTACACCCAAAAGTACCATTATTTCTGAAAGATTTGTAATTTTTTGTCACTTTTTCTGTGATAGTTGATGTGCACGCTTTTCATAATATACCAATTAGTGTTTTGTCAATCATCGACAGTTGTAAATTTTAAGAATGCTTCAAGGTGAATGGCCATGTTTCCGGAATTCTTTTAGGTCTAGGCAAGGCGTATATTATATTTTTAAATCTAGGCTTATCTGAAATTCCAGTCAGAATACTACTACAAATAGTTCATCATTCTTGCCTGTGAAAAAGCTATAATCTACATTTGGTTCCTCAACATCTTCAAAATCATAAATACGTAAAATATGAAGCTATTGACAGTGAAGCAACAAATATATACAAATATAATAATTTGTAACATAAAACTTCACTTGTAAGAAATGAAAGTTTTCTTATTAATTTATATTACTATTTCACGATATCACGATCCTCATCAATTAATAAGAAAACTTTCATAATTTCTTATAAGTGAAGTTCTATGTTACAAATTATATTTGTATATCTTCAAAATCACTTTCTCTGCATTGCTCTGAGTTACTATCATGCTGTCTTGTTCAACTACTTTATCTTCTCCATCAAATTTTTCTGAAAAATCAGGTAATTCTTCCCCTTTCATTACCTCGTTGATGGCTGCCACTATCTCTTCTGAAGTACAAAGTACTTTGGACCTCAGATCAATGAAAAGAAGACATAACTTCATAGTTCCTAAAATGTACATAAGACAATATTACCTATTCATAAATGCTTACATATCCAGGTGTTGGGGTATGTAGTGCTGCCAAAATATAGTCTTCACAGGTTAATTACTTTTAAAATCAATAGTCACTCTATGCCCATGTGTCTAGTTTCCTTGAAGAACCCATGATCAGCTTATGGATATGCCTGTTCACCTCATCACAATATTTCATAAACTGAAAAGGTGGCATCAAGCTGTGCTGCACCTGCTTAAAGTAATAAAACGTTTAAACTAGTGGCAACAAGTACATCTGTTAGCTGTAATCTTGCTCATATCACACTCATATCTTGCTCACATTGTCCAGGCTACACTACCATAACTTAATACTGCTCTTGGAAGGATCCTTAAGGGCAGTCTTATGTTCTTTTGTACTAAAGATGGTTTTATAATACTATTAATTATCCCCATTGTTCTCATCAGTTTTATAACTTTATTTGCTATTTCAACTTCAAAGGAAAAATTAAAACCAAATATTGACCCTTTCTAAAATAAGATTGTCTAGAACAATTTACTAGACACAGGATATTTTCCACAAAAGGCTATCACTTTGGTTTTATTTGTACATATTGATTTCTGCATTTATCTTCCTGCTGTGTCTTTTTTAATAATTCTATCCATGTAGATTATCAGGGTAAGACTTGTCTTACTCCAGTATTAAATTGATCCACTCTTTTTATTGTTGGGTCAAACTTCAGTTAAATTTGTTTTGTAGATATTGTGTGTATTTAAAATGCATTGTGATAACTATAGTTGGCCAACAGTTCTGTTATTGTTCTTGATCCTATCTAAGGCTTTTCTGAAATCTAAGAAGCAAGATGTGTTTCCATATTATACTCTCCAAGGTGTTTCTGCTATCATTGTCATTGAAAAGTATCCATTGCATGACCTTTGTCATGAAGATTATGAAACTGCATTTTCTATGTTAGCATAAATTTTGTATTCAATTTTTAATAAACTGATGTGTCTGTGATTATTAGCTCATATCTTTTTTTAAGTATTGGAATTAATTTAGATTTTGACCAGCTCACTACGATTTCTTTTTCGTACCTACTGTTAAGTTTGGTAGCAAGGAATGCAAGGAGGAAGCTAGATAAATTTGAACTTATTCCTACTGATAACGGTGATTACTTTACATATTGCTACACGTTACAGTTATGTGTCGGCAATTAGCTTGCATAAACATACAAACTACCGAAACTAGCAGCATAGGATACTGTCAAGTATTAATTTGGTCTAGACCTTTGAATGGCAACAAAATTTTTTGCAAGGAATAAAATTGCACTAAAGGGAAACATTATTTGTAGAAACTTACTCTGTACACAATGCACAATAAATTTAAATATGTATTCCAAAAATGGACAGCAAGAATCACCTGGATCATATAATACATTACTGAGTAAGAAATCAGAATTTTTAGATTCACATTTCAAAACAAAATCAAGACATTTGTTTATTCGCTTGCATTTCCATCAGAATTTATGTGATCTTAATCATAAAAGAGCATTAAATGTAAGAAAACAGATGGCAAATAAAATGCAGTTGTTGGTCGATGGGAACGGTTTTACGGCAGATACGTGGCAAATCTAACTGTTGGTGTTTTTACTCCCAGCGGTCAAGGCAACAACCAAATTATCTTACGATGAACACTTGTCTTATCTTGGAGATCATAAGCCTGCAGAAATAAGGTATAGTAACCTCGACTGTTGTGCAATGTTCAGCGATTCTTCACACATCGCATTGTGGAATATACTCCTGCATTTGCACTTGACACTCAAAAATGAGCACAAACATGACGTAATCGCCGGAAAAGTGCCCAACTCTGGCATGCGATGTCGTAGGTAAAGAGGATTAAGCCCAAGGTTAGGACATCCAGATATAGGTGTGCTGGGGCATTGACTTAAACTTATTGGCAGTTTGTATCGTAATGGGAATGAAGACTTATGAATTGAGACTGCAGACTCCAAGGATGGGACATCAGTCATTCTGAGATTTAGCAGAAAGGAAATGCGAAGATAGTTCCATGCAAGCTTCCCATACAAAGCAAGCTGTCATGATGCCAACATGGATGTTAATACCTGTGCATGGAGTGCATTGATAGAACTGAGGGCGAGATGAAACGTGAAATCATTGATGGTTGCGAAGCTGATTTCTTTTTTTATATAAGTCCTTCAACTTTATGTCCTATTGGATGATGAATGGAATTGGTGAAATATATCCAGTTAGAGTTATTCAGACGTTCATCTTTCAGAATAAGGGAGAGCTCCGGGGGGAGAAAAAAAAACTTATCCAGAAAACTCGCCTGGTTGAGATTCCAACTTGGCACATTGAACGTGAGGCAGACAAGCTATCGAGGTAGGCGCTCGAAGTCGATGGCTAATGACTGCCCTGCACTTCGCGGTTGGTATGAGGATCTTGCAAGGTTAGTAGCAATTAGGCAAACGGTTGTATTGCTTTCCGAATCCGCCCGACGGTCGCCATTCTAATGTAGACTTTCGGCATTGAAGTTGCCAACCATATGGCTCTAGGATGTAGGGAAAGGTTAGAAAGGTTGTCCTTGGGTACTAGCTCCCTACCGGATGGACGATATACGAAACCTACAAAATCCCCAAACAACTGCTATGGTCCCTTTTAAGATTTGTAAACTAAGGAGTTGGAAGAGACGATTCAGGTTCTGACTCACGAACACCGCCATGCCACCTCCAGGACGACCTTTATAATCTGCCATGTGGCACATGTAACCTGGCGATCCAAAACAGATTCATGACAAAGATGTGTTTCTCCACTAAAATTATGTCTAGGACATAGAAGCTGTCAAAATCCATCAATCCCACTCCCGGTCGATTAGATCGGACACGTTTCACGAAGCAAATCGATACGAAATATGAGACCGAATTCGATCATTCATCATGCCCCCGAGGTATGAAGGTCCAAAGGGCAAGACCCTCCACTGCGACATGCATTTTGCCACTGGATTGGTTACGGAGAGGAATGTGACTATGCCCTCACGGATTCGCTGTCCGTGGTTCTCCTAAGGGTTTTTGCAGCCACTTCACCTTTGTGAACTCAAAAGCCTGAGGTTTTTGTTTGCTGTATGAGTGGAGGTGGGCATTCAAATTCAGACATGCTTCCCGCCCACCCTGTCGTCCCTAGTTAACGTCGAAACATGGAAACTCTGCGCCTGTCCGCCGCTTCTGGTGTCGACTCGGATCTGATTTATTTTCAGGGGAGCTGCTTCGATCATGTTTCTCAGTAATCGGGCCGTATATATATATATATATATATATATATATATATATATATATATATATATATATATATCCAGAGTGTGTGCCTGTGTTTTTCCATAAGACATCCGCATAGCACGTGGGGCTTGCACAATTTGAATGAGTATAGGGTTTTGTGAATAGTCGTTTCTGTCGTCTATTGTGTAGCTGCTGAAGCATGGGGAAACTCTGGGCGGTAGAAATGGAGTGACGTCCTTCTACCCTTCTGGTTGCTGGTTTTGCCTTTGTGGAGGTTGTTTTTCCCTTGGTGGTTGTGGATATCTAGCTGATACATGCCACTCACCATAACTGAACACATATTGTGACTTAGTGGGTTCGTGAAATCAAAAGTCCAAGTTACAAACACAAAAACCTGTACTTTATTTCCGTAGAAATATGCTTCGTACACATACACAATACAACATACAAGCTCAACAACACAGCCGCTTACCCGCACGCGTTCATTTACCGACTGACTCACTCTCTTTTGGCAGGCAGGCTGCCTTTTTATAGTTTTTTTTTAACATTCCAGAAATTTCTCAGACAATCGAGACCAGCTAGAACAAAGGCGAACTCTTGCGAAATCCGTCTGCTCCTGCTCATCATTTCGGCAAGCTTTTGTCTCCACACTGCACTGCCGTCTCTTTGATCTTGTTACCCGCGCTGCCTCCAATAAACAATGACCTAGCGACACTATTATAACGTTTATGCACATGGATACATCCTGGGGGTATATTGTCAAATCTCTTTGTGGTGAGAATCAGCGCATCTAAGGCAAAAATAAAGCTGGAGAGTAGTTAAACTACAAACAGCAGTAATAGTGGGGGGACTCCCCAGAGTTCCAGGCTCCTTCGAATTTTGCTGGAGCTAACAGAAGTATGTGACCGATCTCTTTTGGCCTGCCGGTCGTACGCTCCATCACAACTAAGAAGAGAATGAGAGTGTTGGCTACTTGGCATTGTGAAACCTGCTTGTTGAGCTGTTTTGCCAGACAGAGGTAATGTCATGGTGGCAACGGTCAGCCTTAATGTTCGCCCACAAGAATTTCCGTAGGAAGCCCTGTAAGACAATTATCAGGTAAAGTGGGATATATTTCTTTTATTTGTGTTAATGGGACGCTGGTAGTCCTCCGCGTTTCTTGCTTGGAAAACAGCTATTTTTCCGCTTCGTCAGCATACACGGTCTAGAGACGGTCCGTATCACCTAAAGGAAACACGCTGACCTCCGGAAGTCGTGCATGATATATGGGTTATGCTGCCTGGCTGGCTCCGGCCTAAAGCGTACAGCTCCATCCGGCGTCAGACGAGGAGTACGCTGTCACTTCCGGTAATTGACTGCTTCGCATAATTCAGCCTCATTGATATCTGTGGGGATGTTGGATGAAGGAGGCGGGACTTCAGTCCGTCAGAGTGAAACAAACCTGCTTTCTGTTCATCGCTGGTGCACTCCGAGCGCTCCTTCTCGGAAGTTTTGCTTGTCGGGAAAATATCTTGGAAAGGAACCTGCTTTGTAGTTTAAATGAATGTAGACAAATATTTGCCCTTGCCATGGTCGCGGTGACGCCGTTTTGGGCAAGGTCAAGGCCAGTGATGGAGAGTGATCACCTTGTCCAAAGCTGCAGTGCATTCATTTTAGTCGACCCTTACCTGTAGCAGCCATCCATTTGGGTGCTTGATGAGTAAAGTTGTAAGTTCATGTAAGTTAAATAATAATGTCATAGAAATAGGTACTGGACAAAATAATTTATATTCTGAAAAATATATGGAGTACTATAAAGGAAGCAAATAATTATAATTTCAAAGACCCAAGACTATACATTGTTATTAACGAGAACAATGGTAACATAAATAAAATGCACCCAATGAAGTACGTCTCAGTCTAAGTTAATATACTATTCGATAATTTAGAATAAATGAATTCCTGTATTTCCTAAGCGGAACATACGGCCTGCCGAACCGTGCAACCTAGAAGTTCCTAGGCAACGGGTTAGATCAGAGGTTTCCTGATCAGAGGGATTCCGAGATAAGCGATCATACCAACGCCGGAAGTGAAAGTACGAGAGAGATGAGGTGATAGGAAAGAATGATGGAGCCATCAGTGGAATGCTGGCGGGGGAAACCAGATGGTCCGGAGAAAACCCGCCCCAGTTCCATGTTGTCCACCACAAATCACACTTTGCGGTCGCTTGGGATCGAACCCGGACCACCTTGGTGAGAGCCAAGCAGTCTAACCACTCAGCTAAGACACTTCAGAAGAGATTAATATTCCGGCAAAAATCATCAAGATCATTGTCAGTCTTATGACAAACAGAAAAATTATATTACAAAATTACATTTTGATGATATTAGAACAACAAATCTAGGCCTATCTCAAGTATCTTCATTTAGTCATATTTTGTGTATTATTTACACCTGGAAACTAACTCAAAGTCTTAACTCCATATGCGAAGGTTTTGGCTTTTGCTGATGATTTGGTGTTATATTCAAGGTGCAATCCAAATGCTGTTGAAAACAGATTAATGAGTTGGAAAATGATAAGGCTTCTAGGATCCATCTGGATAAATATTAATCTTAAGAAAACAATTGGATTATTTTCAGAAAAGGAAAATAAAGTAAATATAAAGATAAGTAAAAGATAAAAATAAGTAACAGTTTAAAATCTGGTGACCAAGAGATAAAAGTTAAGCAGGTATTCACATTTCTAAGGATGCTATTGGAATACAATTAATCTCGCGAGAATCATAAAACTCAAATAGTTAAATAAACTTAACATTTAATTTGTATTTACTGAATAGCAGGGAGGAAGTAGCATATGTTTGTAGGTTACATACGTTACATTTGGCAGTTGGGTTTAAGTCGCGAATCTGGCGAAATTAGAATCTGGCGTTGCGTTATTCTTTTTGAGAACATAATCCTATACGTCTTAATGTAACAGTACTATATTTGAATAACAAAATCAATAGAAGTAGTTTTGGATTATTATATTATTTTGAGTACATTAGGTGGAGTCAGCTTAGAATGAAGTTTTAGCATAATTGGAATGAAAATAAAACAGAAAATCTACATCACCGAACAGGAAGGATTAAATATCAAATTAATCTGTATCCCTGGACTGTAAAGTGCATCTATTGGAAAGTGAGGCTAAATTTGTTAATTTCCAACCATCTTTTCAATATATGTGTGCCAAATTAAAGAAATGTCTAAGTTGTTATACAAAAAATGTTTACATGCGCCTATTGTAATTACTAATATTATAAATGACAACCCTAATTTAAGTCCTATAAAGTTAAAATATTATTACAAAATAAAAAATATAATTCCAAATCAGAAAATTCCAATAAGGATATTTAATGAAAACGGAGTTTCTATCTGTAATAAAAATATAAATTATCAGGGAAAGAATTTAGATGTGAATTTAGTATATGCACTTTGACACTCATATTCCAACAAATCTGTTTTAAATTTTGTAATATTACTTTTACTATGTTTACATAATATGGGTCTCTTTTACTTCCAAGGGAATTAAAAACATTTTTGACAGCATTGCAAGCATCCTTTTCTTCTCGACTCATAGTATTATTGAAGTGACTTCCATCATAATTTTTCGAATTTGTGGGCCAACGAATACACCAGCTTTGATCTTTTCATAGGGTAGTGAAGAAAATGTAACACAAAGGTATTTAAAACACTCACTGTTTTGTCTACAGTTTTCACACATTTTTTCTTTAAATCTTAATTTTACATGAATTGGATAGGTGACAACTATACTTTTGAGGGAGATGTCTTATCGTCGGTTAATTTTTAGGCGAAGGCACACTTTTCTACATACCTTAGGGTGGATATAGTTAACAGATTTTAATAAATATAAAAAAATATAGAAATACAAAATGTAAACGCAATAATGGTTATATTATTTCACAGTTAAAAATAAGTAATACAGTCGAAGTTGTAAGCTGTTGAGCCTTTTTAACAAACGATAAGCACACGGTAGTATTACTACAGTACTTAAATTACGAAAAATATAGAAATACAAAATGTAAACGCAATAATAGTTATATTATTTCACAGTTAAATATAAGTAATACAGTCGAAGTTGTAAGCTGTTGAGCCTTTTTAACAAACGATAAGCACACGGTAGTATTACTACAGTACTTAAATTACGAAAAATATTCAAAATACATCATTTTGAATTTCCAAAAAAATCTGACGTGGTACGCGAAAACGGATTTCAATTTTGCAATCAATGTGAAAATGTAATTCAGAAGCACTCATTCACATGAAGGAACAAAAAAGACAAAATCCTTGCAGAACGGTGACCTACACACAGATCATCTCTAACATTGAGCTACACAACGATTTTGAACATGACTCCTATATTCACACGTAAACTGTTTCGCTGTCGGTTCCACAGGTCGGTGATCCCTGGTGATCCCTCATCCGGAGTCACACTTACTGAAACTTGAACCGCTTTCTGCCAGTTCCACGCCCTACCTACTCCTTTTCGCGGATCTTGGAACGTATCACGATCACTGTACAACTCACACTGACTCTGACTTGGACCAACTCACTACTCACTGTGATGTTGGTTGCATCGGCTTATGATATAGGTATATATGCTGGGTGCGGGAGATCTTTCTTAAATTGGATCCTTCTCGAAATATGGTCTAGAAACTAGTTGCGACACAGTTCCACCCCGGCTTCATGACGGCAGCTCGTGACTGGCCTTGAGGGCGTGCCACTTTCACTCCGCCAGCTAATAACCAACGAGACGACGAGACAGCAATGATGACGTAATCTCTCGAGAAGACACGCGAACGCCAATGTGGCAATATTGTATTTCGTAATATCAATTAGTGTACATTCTTACCTTTAGCAACGACAACGTAATAAAAATGTACGGTCCTGTACATTTCCCGCCCCCATATTTCGTGATACAATAAATGTGTTAAAGAACTATTTGCATTAGCGTAAGAGTGTTTGGTTTGGTTTCTGACCAGCAGAAGTATATACGTGTGTTTGCATTAGTTTGAACCATGCTGTGGTTTGGAATGGAGAAACTGGGATTTGTGCATGAAAAAATAAGCAAACGAAACGTAACAAAACGAGAGACATAATATATTGTTTTGGCCAAGGCCTTATATCAGTTGGGCTCTATTACAGGGCTCTATAGAACAGCTGAAAACAGCAGATCGAAATATGTTTCACCTTGACGACATCTGGATGAATGAGAGACATATAAACAACAAATTTTGGTATAACAGTGGAAAGTGAAATACAAGCACTTCTACAGGTTTGTCTGTTGGATTAAAAGATTACAGCGGAAAAGGAGAAAAGATTTGCTGTAATACACAGGTGCAATGATATAGCATTTCTGTAAAGTGTTCTTTTGCTGTTTGAGCAAAAGAAAGCAGGTGATTATCGCGAGGAATTAAACAGCAGGTATTTCAAAAGTAGTTAGAGTAGTTTGCCAAAGTTATAACCCAAGAACATAAGCGTGCGTAGTGCTTCATACATTAGTGTTCGTGTATACAGGAAACCAAATAATTCAAGGAACAGGTAAAATATAGATAAGTGTATAAGCGCACCACCTGTACTTGTCAGATCCCTTGTTAAGATGGAGGTCCTCGAAATATTGCAAAATTATTGCGTGTCTCCGATAAGTTCGTCTTTGAAGCAGCAAAAGTTGCTGGCAACAATAACCCTTGACTTTCTCAAATCATATGGTTTTCAAATCATATTGAACGCATTTGCTGCCTAATTAAGAGCTTCAAGGCGAGAAATAATACCTCGTTTAATCTGCTTGAGATTGGGGAACTGCTTACTACATCACTGTCACAAATTGATATCAATTGGATATAAGCAATTGGGTGGACAAAGAAGGAAACAAAATTTGAGAGCTATATAAACCTAGCTGAAACTTTATCGGACAGCGAAACAGAAATCACAGAACAGATTCCGATTTGGAAGGAATTGCTCCAGGATCAGATACTTCGTAATTGTGAGTTAGGTATTGTTTATACATTTGTGTTTACAGAATTTATTTCCCATAATTTACGTATGCTTTCTTCTGGTATGAACATTTGTCTTATAAAATGTACGTCAGTTCACAATATACAAAATGATTATGAAAACTACTGGTGTGTAAGAAGACTAATGACTTCATTGTCAACCCTCTGGAATTAGAAAAAAAAACCTTACGGAGGGAGTAACCTTAGCTATATCGGCTATATCAACAGCACAAATTAACAGAAATTAAATGCGGATGGGTACATTAACATGTGCTTACATCCGGAGCAACCTTGTAAAAAATATTAAGTGACAGTGAAAATAGTGAAGTGATGAAACTTTTCCAAATAAAGAATAATTCAGATGGAAGATTTTCTTTAAAATATTCGCGTTCTATATTTGGAATATACTGAAACGGTAAGTTTGGTATCTGCGCATCATTTTACTTTCTGCCGTTCACAGGCACATTTCGCTATTTTTTATTTAGGAAACCTCAAAACACACATTTCATTATTACCTTGATATGTTTTGGTTGGAATCAATGCCATCTTGAATACCAGAACTTTGGGCGATAAACATCTTTTCTTTTCTGTGGGTAGTGCGTACTACGTCTACTACACTCGGAAGTTTGACTCTCATATGTTGGCATTAAAGGCTAATGATTTTGTTATTCCGTTTGGGTGGTTAAGTTTAAGGAGTTTAAGTAAATAAGTGCCTACCAAAGTGCCTAACGTTTTAAGGAACTACAGTAAAAATGGCTGGAAGTATTAGTTTGGTACATGTGTTTGCCGTGGTTGCTTTTCTTAGTTGCATATCTGGAGGTATGTTTAGTGTTACTTCAATTAATAATGACGATAGTATGGTTTTCTGACAACGCATAATAGGCGTGGTTATTGTTCTTTGTAGTATATGAAATTATGACTAAAATACTTATTTATGAGTATATTTTGGTTGGAATTTCATTATACCGCTGTTTAAAGTGCGTTCTCCGTTCTAACACATGCTAACATATATTTACTGTGTAAGTGTCGAAACAAAATACATGAAAGAAAAGGTGTTTCATATAGTGAAGTAGTATTCGTTCTTTGTTATGAATAAATTTCTTAGCAACACACTTCACTACTGATCTGTTAGTAAAATCGAGGTAAGTAGTGAAGTATGTTGCTAAGAGTGCTTAATTTATACATAACCATGATTGCTTCACTGACAGCAGCTTTAGTTTTTTTACATAAAACTTTACTCGTAGTGTAAAGGTTTGATTAATATGAAGAAGGAACAAAATATATTGCATTTCCAAGTTCTGGCGTAGTTTCCTGATTTTCATTTTATTAATAAATAAATATATAAACATTCCAATATTTAACTTTTTCTTCTGCGTTATCCCCAGAGTTATTTGACATGTATTTAGCAAAACACACCAAAATTTTTCAAGGAATTTGAATGTCGATAGTAGGAAATAAACGTTTGAGGTTTTACTTAATTTCCTCATTAATATTTCGCTTTTCGTGACCTGACGGAATAGACGTTCTTCATGTTAAGCCTAGTAAACTTTTTAATAAATGACATCCTTTTACAACTCTCGTCAAAGGACATCAAACATTTTGTTTAGAATTGATTTAATGGTGTAGATTTGTATTCAGTGCAAATGAGTAAATCCTTATGATTTTTAAGTACAAGAGATGTAAACCTCCCTGAAGAAGGATCTAATGGTACTAAAACAATGAGTTTTAAATAAAAATGACATGTGCACTGGCTAAAAGTTTTAATCATGAACAACGGTCATGGAAGTCTATGCTTAAAGGTAGTTTCATTTGCTATGCATATTTTACTTTGAAATTTCTTACCCTTGGGACTGTGCATTAAAATATATATAGAACCACCTAATTTTGACAGCTTCGCTAAAGAGTTGTAATTCCTTCCAGAGCATGTTTCAGAAACAACTTGCTGCTATTTTCAGCTGTGTTCAAATTTATCACATTTTGCTAATAGAAGCTTCCATCTTGGCTTAATATATTTGCAAATAAGCTAGAATCTTAAGATATCTCAACATTTAATAAACTGTGTTTACTTTCTCTATGAATTTGTTCCATAGTGTAAGTGTAATGGTTTACTTATTGCTCGTAACAACTTTTGTCATTCATATTTGAGCTAGTAGTTATCGTTTTTGTTAAGGACAACATTTATGATATGGCAATTGCTGCATCCTTTCTCAATCTTTATTAAGCATAAAGGAATGCTCCTACCATTTGTCATTGGGTACCTCAGACCTAGTTGGAAGGTTCAATTTCTTAACCACCAGCTTTTTCCCACATTCGCAAATGTGAGTCAATTATTGTTTCATGGCAGGTACAGAACATATAAAACATATACATGTAGTAAGAGGTTGAGATTAGAATGAAGATAAGGAATGATGTAAGTATAAAAGATTCCTTTGCCCTGGAATACTCAAATACCTTTGGGTCTGAAAATAAATCAAGAGTTTAATTAAGGAAGGATAGGATATTTGAAAGAGAGGATCTGATAACGAAAGAAGGTATACCAGATTTGGTCAGAAAATTCATCAAGCTGACTAATGCTGAATACATTGATGACAATGATTTTTGCTTCTTGTAAAGTATTTGCAGTCTTATTGTATGTCCAAACATGGGAGGTCAATTTCTTGAATATTACCTTTTAATTGTTATTGAATGGGGTAGCTTTTTCTATCCATTAACTTTTCATGAATTTTGGGATACTGGCATCTATTAGCGGTTTGGTGAAGCCATTCTTGCAAAAATTGAAATAATATTTTTATTTATGGACATTCTTTAATTGCTGTGCACAGCATCCCATTCTATATTGGGCATGAAAGACTTTAGCTCTTTAAGAAGACCTTTTTATCAGGCTTGAGGTTCTTTTACCTGCCGTAACTCTATGATTTAGTACTGCCAATTTCTCTTCTGAAGGAAACCTTGCTGAGGATTTTTTACACCCCCAAAAAACAATGTCCTCTGCTGGGTTTGAACCTGCAACCTTGGAAATCAGAGGCTAGTCATTCTTACAGGCTGTATTATAATCTCTGAGTGCTCTTGGTTGTATTCCAATTGCGCCAACCTAATCAATCTGTATGAAATACTATCCGCGCTAAGACAAAAATTCAGATTTTGCTGAAACTGATCCATGTGGAAGGAAGAGAGTAATGTATCTAATATAACAAAGAAAACCCCATATTTTTAGCTCAAATAGTTTTTCTAATACAAATAAATAAACCACTATTACCTGTATTATAACAATAAATCGCAACGTAATCACTGTATGAATTTGGCATGTATGTGTGTACGTATATCTGTAATTACTCAGAATTGAAACGTAAATGTTTGACATGATGTGATAAAAGAATTATTTTGAATAATCCAATTCGAGTGAGAGGAAACAATACATTTCTTGCTGCCCTGGCAGAACTTGTCTGGTCACATTATATCTTTGTTTATGAATGGTTCGTAATCTCTATTTACTCTAGAGAGTTCAAAGTGGTTGGTGCGTATGTATGCACATATACTTTTCATTACTCAGAACTGAAATTTAAACTACTGACATGGCGTGATAAAAGAATTACTGTGAATAAGTCAAGGTATAAAATTTGAGAAAGAGCAAACACTTCATTCTGTTAGCCTGTGGAATGCTATATGCTTATGTTTATGAATGAATGCTGGATAAGAACTGTTTACTGTGGAGAGTTCAGATCAATGTTATTCAGTTCTTTACACAACAGTAGAGTAAGAGTTAAATAGTACAATGGCTTCTTGCGGTGAATTTAGTGGCGAGTCAAAAAGGCAGGTATTGCGAAGTCAGGCTCGAAGCATTATTTTTAAGGTGTACAGATTCTTCAAAAAATTTTCGGAAACAGAAACTAAAAATGAGCTATTGCAAAGAGTACTTACGTTTAAAAACACGGAAAAAGTGTATCAGCTGGATTAACTTGCAATTGAAATGGGACACGAGGTAATAACCTCCTACCCTACCACTGCCAATAATAATCTAATTGAGTTGGTGTGGGCCCAATTAAAAAGGGGGATTGCAAACAGAAATAATACTTTTAAACTGACGGACGCTCACGAAAAAATTGACAAGGTAACAACAGGACTGGGAAAACTGCGTAAGGCATGCAAAAACCCTTCAAGAAGACGATTTTAAGAAAGAAATAGCACGTGACGAGATTTTGGAACCTATAATCATAAATTTGCAAGACTCAGACGATGAAGACAGTGACAGTGACAAATTGTCTCTTAACGGAAGTGACATTGACAGCGATATGGATGAGCCACTGGCAGTTCCATTGGATTAGAAAAACGGGTAATTCATAAACTATAATTATAGTTATGGTATTTTAAAATATACATAATTTGCAAAAATGCTTTATCCAATTTTGATTTTGGCAATTGCATCATTGTAAAAGTTTGTAAAATATAATTTACTTACCCTTACGTCTGCGGCAAGCAGACTTGCATGTTGTGTGAGTGTGCAAGAGAGAGGGAAATATAAAAGGAATGGGGTAACAAGCTGGCAACTTGAGTGTGATACGGCATCTGATTAGCTGGACTCCAGAACCCTTCCCATTTGAAACATATAATATATGAGAGGATACTTATTATTGCATTTTGGGTCATAGTTTTCTTTAATGAAGTTGTCCAAAAGTGTCTCTTTTCAAAGTTACCATTCAAATTTGTTGATATGCTTTACTATTTTAATATCTAGGAATGGAAGAAAGTTTTGCAATTCTTGTCCAGCATAAATTTTACTGATATATCATGGTTGAATTTTGTGGCATAATTGGCTAGTTTTTTTTTTTTGTACTATTGCAAAATTGTTTTTATCATACACTATGTGATCAAAAGTATCCGGACACCCCAAAATTATATATTTTTCATATTAGGTGCATTGTGCTGCCACCTACTGCCAAGTACTCATCCACAACCTCAGTAGTCATTAGACATCATGAGAAAGCAAAATGGAATGCTCCGCGGAACTGACGGACTTCGAACATAGTCAGGTGATTAGGTGTCACTTGAGTTGGAAGTCTGTACGCAAGATTTCCACACTCCTAAACATCTCTAGGTCAACCATTTCTGATGTGATAGTGAAGTGGAAATGTGCAGGGACATGTTCAGCACAGAAGTGCACAGGCCAACTTGGTCTGTTGACTGACAGAGACTGCGGACAGTTGAAGAGGTTCATAAATTGTAATAGGCAGACATCTATCACTGTATCAGGATCCACTCCAAGTACTATGACAGGCGTGAGGTGATTAAACTTGGTTTCCTGGTGGAGCTGCTGCTCATAAGCCACACATCAAATGGGTAAGTGCCAAACTATGCGTTGCTTTAAGGAGAGTCAACATTGGACGATTGGACAGTGGCAAAACGTTATGTGGAGTGGCAAATCATGGTACAAATGTGTCAATCTGATGGCAGGGTGTGGGTATAGCGAATGCCCGGTGAATGTTATCTGCCAGCATGTGTAGTGCCAACAGATAAATTCGGAGATGGTGGTGTTATGATGTGGTTGTTTTTCTTGGAGGTGGCTTGCACCCCTTGTTGTTTAGCATGATACTATCACAGTGCAGGTCTACATTGATGTTTTAAGCGCCTCTTGCATTCCATTGTTGAGCAATTAGGGGGTTACAATTGTGTCTTTAAACAGTTGAGCACCTATTCATAATATATGGGCTGTGGCAGAGTAGTTAAATGAAAATAACATCCCTGTGGAACTGCCTCCCATGTTCAAACATTTCAGCACCTGCCAAGGACATTTCATTACACTATACAGTTCCCTCTGAGAAATGGTAGCATTGTCTTGACTAATGTTATTTTTTAGATAATCCAAAGTGTGTGGAGTGGTTCTTTTACACTCTTGGCTCTCAGAGATAAAAATTTCAGATGGTTAAATCTGTAACACCACCACCTTATGTTGTTAGTGATAACTAGAGCCCGGAAGTTGTTGACCCAAAAATTCTCTAAAAATGAGTTATAAAATATAAAAAAATTGCACATAAAATGTAAAAAAATGACCTAATAAAAATTAATTTCTTTCATAATAATAAATTAATAATTGTCAGACAAATAATTAATATAGGTTTGAATAACCACATTTTAAAATTAACTTTCGTAGAAATAATTCAATTATTGCTAATAAATAATAAATTCAAAATCCATGAGGTCATTTTCAATTTCATCAAATATGAAAAAATAAGTGACTGTACCCATTAGCCAAAACATACCTTACTTAGCGTTGCAGTACACCATCATGGTCATCTTCAGTTATCAAAAGTAAAGGAATGGCGATTGTCAGCTGAAACTGTTCTATACTTTGATACTTCTCTCCACTTCCAGAGATGTTATAGGTGCATATTTGAAAAACACTATGTCACTGCCTGTTAAATCCTGTTCAAAAATATCAGTTCTGAAGTTTTCTCCTGACAAGATATGGGCAATCTGACAAACTGTTTGGTATCCTTTTTGTCCAACACAAATTTTAGTTTCTGGCTAATTTTGTCCCCTGTCTCACCTTTTACATTTTGTATACTCTCTTCCGCAATCCTCACTAACTCAATTGACTTATTCAATGTCATGCCACCTTCAAGGCAGGTTATGGTGTCCGTCAAAAGTGCAAAATTTGATTTAATGAAAGCTAATTTACCTTGGATTTGAGTATCAGAAAACAGATCCTCTGCGCTCTCAATTGCCTTAGAATCTATTCACCACTTCTCTCACTATTGGAAAATTGTCACAGTGGTATATACATGCAGTTAACCATGTACCCCAGCGCATTAAAAGTGGTGCCAGGGGCAAAGCTATATTAGGGATTTTTTCTTGGAAATACATAGTTCGGGTTGGCGCTTTCAAAAATATTTTTTTTACTGTGGAAATTAGTGTATCTACTTCTGGAAATGTTGATCTGACCTGTTCTGCAATTCGATGAAAAACACAGGCCAAACACGTAACATGCACCATTTTACTGTAAAATGATTGGATCGATTTTGCCACCTTTAGGAAGAAGAGCAAGTTGTCATGCTGTATTCCACAAGGCCACAATAAACACATGCATTTATAGAACAGTTTGCATATCTAACAGTGGTTAACAGCTTCCATAACCTCTTGAGGTCAGAAGAAACATTTGTCCAGCACTAGTAGCTTCTAGCCTACTTATCACTACACTTGCTACATAATGCCCCTCTGAATCGGTAGTCTCAATCAATTGATACATAAATTGATTTCCCATTCACACATTCACATATTCAGTTTAATGTGTCTTCATAACATTTATGTAGGTAAATTTTATGCAAAGTTGATTCATCTGGAATTGTATGACCAGTGCGACGTTCAAAAAAATCTCATAATTTGGAATTACTTAATTTTCCTAGTGCAATATTTGCACTAACAAACACTTCACATAATTCTTTATAAAAGGAAGATGACTTGTTCCTTGACGTCATAGCCGTTTCTCTTAACAGTAACTAAGACACTTTTTTTTTCTTCACATTTTTAAGAGCTCGCAAATCTTTTTCCCGCCCAACATGTTGTATGACGAACTGTTTGTCTGCAGTGACTTTAATTTTGCACACTTTACAGAACAATATAGTTCCATCAGTAGAGAATATGTTTCCGCCAAACTCTGAAACATACTGTTTCAAACAGTACTAAGTTGACTGTTTTTGTTTTTTGGCATTGCAATTCCACAACACAATAAATTTGCGCACCTCACAAACTACTCTCTTGCTGCGACACTTCTAGCTCCGGAAGTCCTGACTGATGCAATCCACAGTACTGGATGATGTAATCGGCGATTCCTCAAGTGATGCGTCATTATTTCACCTGCACTGTTAGGACACTGACCTGTGTTAATTACATGTTTACCACACTTACAAAGTTATGACTTTATTATAAAAATGTGGAAAAAATGCATTTTGATGACCTATAAAAACCATATATGTTCATAAGTACTGCCTTCTCATGGGTCTAGTAGAAGCTGCTTTCTGCTTTGCTCTGCACTCCATCTAAAAATAGTGAAAACTATACCCCATGGATACTGGAAACATTAGATATTAATCCAATAACATGCAAATACAGTCATATTTAAATACTTGTGTATGAATAGTTTAGCAATAATGTGCTATGTTCACTACCAACACTTAACTCTATTTCAGGTCTCTGTATAAAATGCTGGGTTTGTCGCTCAGATGCAGATCCAAAATGTGCAGATCCATTTGACAACTCAACTGTTCCAATAAGTGATTGCACACAGGAACCAGAGTTGGAACACATTCCAGGAGTTAGACCAACAATGTGTAGAAAAATACGCCAAAAAGGTAATATAAGAAAAGGTTAAATCCTTTCATGGAAGTGTTGAAAACAGTGTTGTTGTATAAATTAAATTAATTGGGAGTCGATTAATGACACTAAACAACACTTACTTTTAAATTTTCCCGGAACTAGTTTCAGAGGCCTTCCCTCTATCTTCAGCCGGACATCGACTGGTTCTCATTGGTGTAGCTGGCAATATTTTGTCATCGGTCTCCTCTGGTGGCGGTTCGAGGAACTTGCTGAACAAATCTTTCTGGGGGTTGTCGAAATTGAATACTTTGTTCCTATTTTTTGAAATAAAGATTTGTTCCCATGTGGACAGTTCTTGTTTTCCTGTTGTATGTTTTAGTAATTTTGGTTCTGGATTTATGTTGTGGTTTTTTTCCCAAAAATGCGTGGCAACTGCTGATTTTTCTAATTGTTTATATTTTATGATCCTAAAGTGTTCCTTTGCTCTTGTTTCTAAATTTCTTTTGGTTTTACCAATATAAATTTGACTACAGTCACAGCATTCAATTTGATATATACCAGATTTTTTGTTAGATGGAATGGCATCTTTGATGTTTGAGCAAATTAGGTTTTTTAAGGAGTAATGGTTCACTGGAGCTAGTTGAATGTTTTGTTTTTTTGAAGACTTTTTTGAATTTATCAAAGGCCCATGGATGGTAAGTGAATTTTTTGAAGATCATTTTAGTTTCTGTAGCTGAGAGGGTTGTGGTTTCCTTTAGTAATTTCTTCTTATTTGCTAAGTTCACTTTTTTGTCTACTAGTGATTTGGGAAAGTCATTTTTCTGTGCTATTTCAATAATTTTGTTGTATTCTATTTTGTATAATATCAAACAAATATACAGTTAAACCAGATAACCCAACCTTACCTAGACTTTACCCAAAATACACAAACCATCCATAACAATGAGACCTATACGTAGCAGTATAAATTCACCAACATACAAACTTGCAAAGTAGCTAATACACAAATTCAACTCCTTTCCAAAATTCGATAGCCTAAGCATCAAAAACACCTATGAACTTATAGAACACATTAAGGATACTGAACTAAATGAAGAGGACACACTAGTCTCATTTGACGTTAAATCACTGTTTCCCAGCATACCAGTTAAACAACTCCCAACGTTGATAGAAAAATGGCTCAAATCACTTGGAATGTCATCACTTGAAATTTCAGATTACATCGAACTAACCAAATTATGCATAGAACAGAATTTCTTCCAGTTTCAAACAAAATATTTCCATCCAACTTCTGGTTTAGCAATGGGCAACCCCTTATCACCCTTACTGGCCGATCTGTACATGAGTGCACTAGAAATAAGGATTACTAAAGGTTTCCCATGGATGTTCAAACTCTGGCAAAGATATGTAGATGACATATTTACCATAGTGCCAAAAAAACACATCAGTGATGCACTAAAACTTTTAAATATTCAAGAAAAAAGCATCAAGTTCACTGTAGAAGTTGAAAAAGATGAGTATTTACCATTTTTAGATCTAAAAATAATCAGAAATAAAAATAGAATAAACTTTGGCATTTACAGAAAACCAACACAGACAGACAACTACATAAAAGCTAATGGCTACAATCCAAGATCCCACAAACAGGCAATCTTTAATAGTTTAGCACACAGACTGGTCAACATCCCTCTCACAGCAGAAGAATACGAAATAGAATACTACAAAATTATTGAAATAGCACAGAAAAATGACTTTCCCAAATCACTAGTAGACAAAAAAGTGAACTTAGCAAATAAGAAGAAATTACTAAAGGAAACCACAACCCTCTCAGCTACAGAAACTAAAATGATCTTCAAAAAATTCACTTACCATCCATGGGCCTTTGATAAATTCAAAAAAGTCTTCAAAAAACAAAACATTCAACTAGCTCCAGTGAACCATTACTCCTTAAAAAACCTAATTTGCTCAAACATCAAAGATGCCATTCCATCTAACAAAAAATCTGGTATATATCAAATTGAATGCTGTGACTGTAGTCAAATTTATATTGGAAAAACCAAAAGAAATTTAGAAACAAAAGCAAAAGAACACTTTAGGAACATAAAATACAAACAATTAGAAAAATCAGCAGTTGCCACGCATTTTTGGGGAAAAAACCACAACATAAATCCAGAACCAAAATTACTAAAACATACAACAGGAAAACAAGAACTGTCCACATGGGAACAAATCTTTATTTCAAAAAATAGGAACAAAGTATTCAATTTCGACAACCCCCAGAAAGATTTGTTTAGCAAGTTCCTCGAACCGCCACCAGAGGAGACCGATGACAAAATATTGCCAACTACACCAATGAGAACCAGTCGATGTCCGGCTGAAGATAGAGGGAAGGCCTCTGAAACTAGTTCCGGGAAAATTTAAAAGTAAGTGTTGTTTAGTGTCATTAATCGACTCCCAATTAATTGAATTTAAGAAAAGGTTATTTTAATGACTATTAAACTAAAGAAAACTAGAACATATGATTAAGGATAGATGTGTGAAATCATATTGTGACTTTGTGGGTTCGTGAAATGAAAAGTCCAATTTCACCACTCAAAAATGTTCTTTATTTCCTCCGACTTACAGTTTAACACTTGCCAATTACACAGTATTACGTGCTGCACACAATTACAATTCACCAGTTCGTCCGTTACAATTTCACGTAAACTCCGATGCACGTACACAGTCTCGTTCGTTAACACGGCGCTCCTTTCCACGCACGTCACTAACACTGACTGCCTGTCTCTCTGAAACCCTTTTTATAGGAATGTCACCGTCCTTCTAGAAGTCTCTGGTTTCCCCCACGAAAGTTCCGGAGGGCAGAAGAAGGGGAGAGAAGCGCCTAGGGACAAGCGACTTTTCCCTAACCACCCCTCAGTTAGTGACAGAGACTAATGGGAGGCGTGGCTGGTTTCCTCACAGCTGTGGGCCTCATGCCTACCGCTAATTGGGTGACACTGCTCCCTCCTCAAAGCTGGTCGTCCCGAACAGCACCATCGTAGCGGGCTAGTCGATCCAGGTGTACCACCAACATCTTTCCTCGGGGAACCTTCTGGATGCGGTAGACCACGTCGTTAATCCTCTTCACAACCCGGTACGGTCCTTGCCATGGCTGCTGGAGCTTCGGGCAGCGTCCCTTGGTCCGGGTAGGACGGTACAACCAGACCAGGTCACCTTGCTGGAACCCTTGGCTGTTGGCTTGCCTGTCATACCTGGTCTTCATGCGGTCGCTCGCCTTCTGGATGTTCTGGCGAGCCATCTCGTGCATGTGGTGGAGATGGTCCACCAAGTTCTCCACATACTCGGTCGCTGGCTGTTTCGCTTCCGGAGGGCTTCCAAAAGCCAGGTCACAAGGGAGGCGTAACTCTCGGCCGAACATTAAGCTGGCTGGCGTCATCCCAGTTGTGTCGTGTGTAGTCGAGCGATAGGCCAGCAAGAACAGTGGCACCTTGACGTCCCAGTCTCGCTGATGGCTGGCAACGACTTTCCTCAGGTGTTCCTCTAAGGTCTTGATGTACCTTTCGACCATGCCATCCGATTGGGGATGTAGAGGCGTAGTGCGAGTCTTGTTCACCCCAAGCCTTTGTGGTGCCTCCTTCATTAGGTTGGACTCAAAGTTGGTACCCTGGTCACTGTGTAGCTCTAACGGCACCCCAAATCGACAGAACACTTGCTCCACGAGGCAGTCTGTGATTGTCTTTGCCTCTTGGTTTGGGATGGCACACACCTCCGGCCACTTGGTGAAATAGTCCACGACCACCATCAGGTACTTGTTGCCTCGGTCGGAAACTGGGAACGGTCCAGCAATGTCAACGGCGATCCGTTCGAATGGCGCTCCGACGTTGTACTGCTGCATGCGACCCCGGCTCCTAGTCTGGGGGCCACGACTCACCGCGCACACGTGACACTGACGGCACCATCTCTCAGCATCTGCTCGGAGTCTCAGCCAGTAGTAGCGCTGCCGTAGTTTGTCAATTGTTTGGTTCGCTCCCAGGTGTCCTCCCGAAGTACCAGCGTGCACTTCCTCCAGGACTTCCGGGACCTTACTCCGGGGAAGTACCAACTGCTCTCTCTGCGTCTTCCCATCGGGTGATTCCCATACCCGGAACAGCACGCCCTCTCTGATCTTCAACGAGTCCCATTGGGCCCAGTACGACTTGTAGGTGGCGCTCCTCGGTGCGATGTCCTCCCAGGTTGGTCTCATCCCTGCCTCCACTTCCCTGAAGAGTGGTCCCAAGTCTGCGTCCGCCAGCTGCTCCCTCCTCAGGCCTGCGCTATCCCAGCCTTCAGCAGGCACTGCCACAACTACTCGGACTGCTGCGGCACGCTCCTTCTCTTCCACTCTTGTGCACTGGCCGCACTCTTCTGGACAGGGTCTTCGGGACATGGCGTCTGCGTTACCGTGGCTCTTCCCTCTACGATGTTCCGAGGTGAAGTCGTACTCCTGCAGCCTCTGGACCCAACGTGCTGTCTGGCCTTCCAGGTTCTTAAAGGTCAATAGCCAGGTTAGGGCGGAATGGTCAGTCCTCAGGTGGAATGGCTGACCGTACAGGTACTTGTGGAAGTGCTCCAATGTCTTTACTACCGCCAGTAACTCCCGTCGGGTGACGCAGTAGTTCTTCTCTGCCTTGGATAGCGTCTTGCTGTAATAGGCTATCACCCGCTCATGGCCGTCCTGGATCTGCGACAGGACACCTCCAATGCAATGGTCGCTGGCGTCGGTGTCCACAATGAAGGCGCCACCCGGTTGTGGGAAACCCAAAATTGGAGCACTGCACAGGGTCTCCTTTAGGTGCTGGAACGCGTTTTTGGCGTCCTCTGTCCACACATAAGGCCGGTGTTCCTCTGTCAGGCGGGTGAGGGGTTTTGCGATGTTGGAGAACCCCTTTATGAAGCGGCGGTAATAACTGCACAGCCCCAGGAAACTGCGCAACTCTTTCCTATCCTTTGGGCGAGGCCAATCTCTCACAGCCTGTGTCTTCTCCGGGTCTGTGGCCACTCCGGTTGCCGAGACTATGTGGCCCAAGTAGTTAACTTCCTTGCGGAAGAGCTGGCACTTCTTCGCGTTCAGCTTCAAGTTGGTCGCTTGCAGTCTCTGTAGCACCTTACTCAGGTTCTCGAGGTGATCTTCAAAAGTCTTCCCGACGATGATGATGTCGTCCAGGTATAGCAGGCAGGCATCGTAAGTCAGCCCTCTCATCACTGACTCCATAAGGCGCTGGAAGGTAGCTGGTGCGTTGCAGAGGCCAAAGGGCATAACCGTGAACTGCCAGAGCCCTTGGCCTGTCGAGAATGCAGTCTTCTCCTTGTCTCTCGGGTCTAGAGCTACCTGCCAGTAGCCCGACTTCAGGTCCAGGGTCGAGAACCACTGTGCACCAGCTAGCGTGTCCAGGGTGTCGTCAATCCGGGGTAAGGGAAAACAGTCCTTCCGGGTGGCGGCGTTCAACTTTCTGTAGTCTACGCAGAAGCGCAGCTCGCCGTTCTTCTTTGTCACCAAGACTACAGGGGAACACCAAGGGCTGTCAGACTCTTCAATCACTCCCCTGGATCTCATGTCCTCCAGCATGTCTCGTACCGCCCCTTGCTTCGCCAGCGGAACGCGTCTATGTGGTTGCCGAATAGGCCGGGCGTCCCCGGTGTCGATGCGGTGAAGCACTTTGTCCGTGCGGCCGTAGTCACTATCACCTTGGCTGAAGACGCGCTGATACCGCCTTAGCAGTTGTCGAACCTTCTCCAGCTGTTCTGTGGTCAGGTGGTCGGCCGCCCTCTCCACCAAGCCTTCTAGCCGGGGCCCCAGGTGTTGCTTCGGCGCCGGCTCCTGTGTTTCGTCGATAGCTGTTACGCTCACCACGGGCTCACACATTCCCAACTCCGTCCCGGCCTGGACGTCGTGATCGGCGTCCGTAGGATTTAGCAGTCTCACGGGCACCTCCTCTCGGCACGGCAGCAATGCCCTGGCTACACACAGTCCGTTTACAGGCGTCTTCTGGTCCAGCATCATGTTCCTGGTTCTCTGGCCCTCCAGTCGCGCCGTCACCACCACCTCGCTCCTCGCGGGGACAACCACGTCTTCGTCCAAGACGACCCTGCAAATTCCAAGGCGCTCTTCGGGTTGACGGAGTATAACCTCTTCTCCGTTAAGCCGCAGGACCTTCTTGCCGACGTCGACCGTCGCCTCGTGGCTCCTGAGGGCATCCAGTCCCAGAATCACCTCCTCAGCCACCTTCGCGACGAACACCCACAGACGCACGGCACTCCGTCCCAAGTTCAGCTCCAGCAGGGCCTCCCTCTCCACAGGCAAGGTGTCGCCCGATGCCGTGACAAGCTGGTATGGCCGGCTTGGCTTCCTTGTCGGCAAACCCTTCGCCACGTCAGGTCTGATGATGGTCACGGCCGCCCCGGTGTCCACCAGCACGCGGCACGGCTTTCCTCTTATCCAACCGTCCGCGATGAGGCTGTCATCCATACGTCAGCTGACGGCGCGCAGTGTCACTCGAGGGGATGGTGGTGATGGCGCCGACGTGCCCCTCTCCACGACGGCCCTTACTCGTTTCCCGGCTGCTCTTCCTGGTGTGGGCAGTCTCTCTGCAGGTGTCCGGGCTGTCCACACCCCCAACACAGGCCACTAGGTGTTCGCCGGCGTCCCTCAGCTGGTCTTCTGTCTCCGGCGTAGCGGACACTCCTCGTTCTCGACGTCGGGATGGATGTTATTTTGGCCGCCTCCATCCTTAATGCCGCTGTCAGCGCCTCGTGGATGGTTTTATATTCCCCGAGCATTAGGCGCTGACGAATCTCTGTGTCCCGTACCCCGTCGACAAAATTGTAGGCGGCTTCCCGGGATACGAACTCCAGTGGCAGGTCAACCAAGGCCTTGCTAGCCAGCTGCTCGATCGCAATGGCGAACTCCTGCAGCGTCTCCCCCGGCTGCTGTGACCTTGCCTTTAGCTGGCTGCGGTATGCTGCGGCTAAGCGGTGGTTCCCGAAGCGATCCTCCAGGGCTTCCCAGATGTCCTTGGGCGCGGCCGTCGTCTGCACCGCGTTTAGGACTTCCGCGGCTCTTCCTTGGAGGCTGGCTATTAACTGTGTGGCCTCCTCCTCCAGTGACCATCCGTTGTGCCTGGCCACTGTGTCGAACTGGCGGCGGAAGACCTCAAACGTTGACGCGCCGTCATACTTGGGAGGTTTGACGCGCGCAGATGTTGTGTCGCGTCCCGGCGAGTCGGCCTTCAAATCCTTCAGCTTCCTGCCGACGACGTCCTCCACCATGGCGTTCAGGGACTTCACGCTGCTGTCGGCTTTCCCTTCCAGGTCGTTAACGCGGCTCGCCAGGTCCTCGACGCGCTCGTCCACTTGGCCCATCCGCTTGCCCAGCTCCGTCACGTCATCCCTCACGCCGGCCAACTGTTCTTCAAATTTGGCGGCGAGAGCCTCGTTCGCCACCTTCATTTCCGTGGTCAGTTCGGCCATTTTTGAGGTCATTGTCGTGGCCAAGTTGCTGTTAGCCGTTTCCGTCTTCGCTGTTAATTCGGCCTTCATTTCTTCCATCTTCCCGGTGATGTTGTCGTTTGCCGCTTCTGTTTTTGCAGCGAGGTTTTCGTTTGCCGTCTTCATTTCTGTCAGTTCCGCCTTCATTTCCATCATCTTCTCCAAAATTTTCTCCAATGCCGCGTCCATGGTTGTAATGTTCGGTGATGTTATCTTCCCGCTTCCTGACACCAGTTGTGACTTTGTGGGTTCGTGAAATGAAAAGTCCAATTTCACCACTCAAAAATGTTCTTTATTTCCTCCGACTTACAGTTTAACACTTGCCAATTACACAGTATTACGTGCTGCACACAATTACAATTCACCAGTTCGTCCGTTACAATTTCACGTAAACTCCGATGCACGTACACAGTCTCGTTCGTTAACACGGCGCTCCTTTCCACGCACGTCACTAACACTGACTGCCTGTCTCTCTGAAACCCTTTTTATAGGAATGTCACCGTCCTTCTAGAAGTCTCTGGTTTCCCCCACGAAAGTTCCGGAGGGCAGAAGAAGGGGAGAGAAGCGCCTAGGGACAAGCGACTTTTCCCTAACCACCCCTCAGTTAGTGACAGAGACTAATGGGAGGCGTGGCTGGTTTCCTCACAGCTGTGGGCCTCATGCCTACCGCTAATTGGGTGACAATATACATAGACAATTAATTTGGAGCTCTAGTTCAAATCTTCTTTAAACAGTAAGTAATGACATCACAAAGAACTACCATTTGATCACTATTGCTGTCTTTTCTGATTCTCAGTTTCCTAATGGGAAATAACACTTTGAATATAATTTTGAGTCGAACTAATACTCAAAATTATGTTAAAGCCATGCTTCCTCTTGTAGGTACTATCTTTCAAGAAAGTAAATGTACACTTTTCGCGGGTCAGTATCACTCAGGCGTTCCGGTACTAGGTGGTATGAAAACTAAATCAGCCATGCTTGTAGATGTATAGTGTCGTGGTCGCCATTTTAACCTGTTACTCACTTCGAAGATTTCTAAGGCTATATTAACCCAGTATAACAGAAGATTGAGTATTTATCACAAAGTAAGTAATAATTATCTTGCAGCTGAGCTATTAAGTACATGGCGTTGGAAAATGTGCAAGAAAACGGAAAACACGGGGATTATGATTTTAACAGAACTAATATATATATGTGTGTGTGTGTGTGTGTGTGTGTTATATAAGGCAAGTGATCTTAACTGCTGTCGTAGCTCAGGGGCAAAACATGGGCTGAGATAAGCGAGACTATGCTTCGAGGTTTGAACCCTAACACGTGGGCATAATTTGTAATTCCTAATTTCTTAGTTTGTTGGATCCAGTAACAAACTAATTTACAACTGTTCTCTTGTAGCTAAGCTGTTACTAAATGACATTGCAGAATACCAAAGAAATTGGAAAACACATGGAATGCCGATTTTAATAGAACCAACAGGTATATATTGTACATAACCAGCGCTATCACATCTGTTGGCGTAGCTCAGTGGTAAAACGCTCGCTGTGTCAAGTAAACTGAAGATTTGCGATTTGAACCCTCGACTTTTTTTTCTGCCTTGTATTTCTTGCGCATGTGCAAAATATTGCTGGCAGTAATGCACTGCATTGGTATCTTTCACTAAGACTTCATCATAGTGAAATAGCCTGCTACATCCACGAGGTTGTGTGGAGCTGACTGCAGCTCAAAAGGGTGAAGTTATAGGCCGTGCTTCTCATGGTGAAAATGCTTCACAAATTGCCAGAGAACTGAGTAGCGACCGAAGAGCAGTGAAGCAGTGGCTGGACGTATCATGAGGGAGAAGTTGAATGGGCCAAATCACGCAGGCGTTCAGGTAGGCCTGGTGCAACAACGCTTGCTCAAGATGAAGCCCTGGTAGCAGATGTGAGGAATCAGCCTTAAGACACAGGTTCATCTTTCTAGATAAAGCAGTGGAGTATGGTTGCTCATATGAAACCATACGCCAACAATTAAAGGATGCTGGTACTAAGCTCTTTCTTACAGAGGCAAACAAAGCAAGACGATTACAATAGGCACAGTGCAATTGCTACCTTCCTCATGCTTATTGGGACTTGGTAATCTGGAGTGACAAGAAGGTATCGATCTGACCAGTGAGGGACCCTATGTCTGTATAGACCACGAGGAATTAGATATGAACCTCAACACGTCGTTCGAGCAGCATGTTTGGGAAGAATTTCAGCACAATTCTGGGCCTACATGACAGCATCAGGTCCAGGGGAGTTAATTCAAGGGCCAGAGAGAATGACGAGTGCAGTCTATGTAGACATTCTCGAAAATACTTTGCTACCATCCCTTCGTACTAGGTTTCCAGAACAAGAAGAGTTTATATTTATGCACGACAACAATGGTGTGCATACTGCAAATATCACCCAGGATTGGCTAACGAGGCATCCAGAAATAATCTGCATGGACTGGCCACCAAAGACTCCTGATCTAAACCCCATTGAACATATATGGGCCTTCATGGTGAAAGAATGGGAAGAACATTGACTAGACAGGGTTCAAGAAAATTTGGTTGCTCACATGATGGAGCTATGGCAACATCAGCATAATCCAAACCAGTGTTCTGTATTGGTTGCAAACATGCACAAAATATTAAATGATGTAATCATAGCTGGGGCGATTACACCAGGTTTTAAATCACAAGATTTCATTTCTTTTTTCCATTCTTTGTTTCCACAAATCATTGTTTATTCTTGCGAAAATACGTTTTCTATAAATCTCAAATGTTTCATAATTTAATTCATTTGTTAATGTATGATGTTGGCCTCATGAAGAAATGACAGCTTTTTACTTTGTTTCCTAAGCAACATTATCTTTGGATATCGTCTTCTTTTTGTAATTCCTAATAATGATTATTTGTAACTATGGCTACACAGAATATCTTTTCAGTTTTATGTCTTATACTCCACTGGATTATACAGTTATATTGTCTAAGTTTGTTTTTCTCAAGATGAGAGTTATTCAATTTCTTGTTATTTATATATTAGCTTATTGTTAGAACAGATGGATGGTATACAGCATTTAGGAGTTGACTCCATTAAAATTATCATTCAACCTTCTGGAAACTTCTGGCATTCTTTTTGAAAACATGTTATTAGCTTAGTCGCAAGAGAGAAAGTATAATTTCATTTGTTACGGTGCCTTACAAAGTAAAAACATTGGAATAAAAATTATGGCTACATACTAGGTTTTGAACCATGAATCCTCGGCTTAGTGACAGCATGTATTTTGCCACTGAGCTATGATAACATGTGTTTATAGTATGTTATATACAACAAGCTGTTGGCTCTATTAAGCCGCCATTCTTCCTGGCATTCGTCTTCTTGCTAATTCTCCAATGCCATTAGTAACAGCTTACCCCAAGAGAACAGTTGTAAATTGGTTCATTACTTAATCTAACAAATTAAAAATCTAGAATAAAAAACATATCCACAGGTTGTTACTCGAACCATGAACCCTCGTAATATTTAATCACAGCACACGCTCTCTCTGTCATTGAGCTATGTGAGCACTTAAGGAAGCTTGCTTTATATACATTATAGATATTGGTTCTGTTAAAATTATAATTCCACGTGTTTTCTGTTTTCTCGCACATTTTCCAATGCCATATAGTTAATAGCTCAGCTGCAAGAGAATTATTACTTTATGATATACTCAATCTTTTGTTATACTGGGTTAATATAGCCTTAGAAATCTTCGAAGTGAGTAACAGGTTAAAATGGCGACCACGACACTACATCTACAAACATGGCCGATTTAGTTTCCATACCATCTAGTCACGGAACGCCTGAGTGATACTGACATGCGGAAAGTGTACATTTACTTTCTTGAAAGATAGTACAGAACTTGTATTAAATTAGAGGGTAGCGCAGCTTATGTAGCATTTGGTTTTTAAAATTATGTATTTCCTTACAGCAAATAATCAAGAGTATACTGTACATAAGAATGCATGTGTGACTGAATCCAGTAATAATGGATAAGTTTGGTAAATTTAGAACTGCAAACTATGTCCAACTGAAATTAAGTATGCTCTTATATAATAAAATTAAAATACTTTAAAGTTCTCATACTTTAAAATACTATAAACCTTCAGTGCATCTTAATTTGTAAGCAGTTTTTTGTGAAAAATAGCATCATTACATTGCAAAGCCAGACTAAAAATGAAATATTTACTCATTTGTAAAGCTTAAGTGATAATATCACTCACTATAAATGTTTTATCCACTGATACACTATCTGTGACACACTTATGAAGCATCATTCTTCTTGAATTCAGGTTATGTTTCATCAGTCATCCGTTTTTTTCAATTCCTCTCTCATATGCACTTTGAGTTAATTGAGACATCAAGAAAGTCCTCCTGGAAAACAGCTCTGAAGCAGAGATGGAATTGCTGTGAATCCCTGGAATGTTGCATCTGTGCGCTGCTGCTCATGCTAGTTGTGTTCAATGTTCCTGAGTACAATAGGTTTCCTTCAGCTTTATGTCCATTTTTAAGACAGGTGGGAATTTAAATCAAACATTGGACATTTTAATATCAATTTTCTGTATAAGATGCACTGAATTGGTGGCAATTTCCCACAGAAAAGGATGTCTTATGTGGGAAGTTATGATAAAATAAATATCACAGCAGCTTTCAATTGCAAGGACTGTGACAAATTCTACATTGGAAAAACAAAAAGGAACGTGAACATTAGGCTTAAAGAGCACTTTAGGAACATAAGGAATAAAGAAATAGATAAATCGGCGGTAGCGTACCATTTTTGGAAGGAAAATCATGACATAGAACGAGAAATTCACTTACTAAAAAGTGTCCAAGGTCCAGCTGCATTAACCACGTGGGATAAAATCTTTATAAAGAAATATGAAAGTAAATTGTTTAATTTCGATACTACCTTTGAAGACAACCCCAATTTCAAGTTCATCAAGATACCGACAGAGACGCACCTATCACCTCCGAGGAGTTCACTGAACCGGCATCCATTAGTCGACAACAGCTGATGATGTTAGGAAGTCCTAACGAAACGCGTTCTAGGTAAATACTAGCAATAAATGGAGCATTGAGTATTAGTTTGACTCAAAATTGTATTAATCACAGCAGCTAATTAACATTTTCATCTGTACTTAAATTAAACATCTGTATCTGAGATTACTTGTATTTCTACAGTAAACGGTCACTGGCGATACTTCAGAAGCTGTGCCTATCTTGGCGAACCAGGAATCCATGGAGATGAGCGATTTTGTTTGATGCGCACTGGCACTTACAATATTTTCATGGAATACTGCACATGTGTCAGCAAGGATGGTTGTAACTCTGCACCATCGCTTATGACTGTATCTATGCTTTGGCTATTTGCTGCACTTGTTCTGAGTCATCTTGCTCTTAAGTAATGCAGTTGTATGATAATAGGTGAGTAATGTCCTTAAAAATAAGAGCACAGAACATAATAAATTAACGTTATTTCATGTAGAATTTTGTGTTAAGTTTAATATCACCAAAATAAAACAGAAATTGGATTCCCTTAATTTATTACATCAGTTAAGATAATTTGTACATCACAAGGTTATTTATAGGCTGTAAGATATTTTCAAACTTTTCATGTCAAGGGATTTAAAAGTTCAGAAATAGAATTCTTGTTTTTTCCTCAATTTTCAGTGTTGATTTTTGGACATTATTATGAATATCATGGGAACCTAACAAACTGTTCTAGGAGTTAAAAGAGCAAGCTTCAACATAACATATTCCATATCTTAAGTAATGCTTGGTGATTTAATGTATAAATGTTGTGTAATGCTATAGTAAGGCATTTAGTATGTAAATAGGATACTACCAAGAAATTCTGTTATACAAATTAAGCATTTGTTACTGAGCGGGATGGCTGTGGTCCACATTCAGGAGGCCCGGTTTCAATTCTTGTGGCTAAGCTACCTGACCCATGTTCTTTTTTTTTTGGGGGGGGGGGGGAGTTTCCCGGGCCGCCAGGCAAATGCTGGGTAGGATGTCACCGATCACATTGTTGGTTGGAGCTGCCGCAAAGCCGGGCAGACAAATAGTGGCGCACAGCGCTAAACGCTTGCCAAGAGAGAAAGAGACAGAGATAGTTCCGTCTTTCTCTAGCTGTGTTGCAATTGTTATGGAACAATCGACTACTTTCTAGAACAATAACTGGAGATGTAAAAATCCCACAAAGTGTTAGAGTGGAGGCAGTTGTTTATTGAGTTGTTAGTGATGTAGTTGTGTGATGGTTATTACGACAGTGGACATTTGAAGTGTACCGCAGTGATTTCTTTAGTTTACGTACAGCGAGGCGAACGAGACAACCTTGAAGACTGCTGCACTCATCTCTCATCTGGTGGTCTCTTTCAGTAGAAGTGTCGGCGGGTGTTTCAGTGCCTTGGGTTGCTCTCTGTCTTCCCTTGCCTCATCCTCCCTCCCGGGGATGCCCCATTTGGGGCTTAGGTACAATAAAACATAGGTTTTGGTGCCGAATCCCCTTCATAGTAATCCTAGTCCACACTGAAGTGCATGCAGCACTGTCAACTTTAACATTTGAAAAAAAAATGACAACGAATATCAAAATGGAATAGTTAAATAAGGTTTCATTTTGTCCAATCACTTGTTACCTCATTTCCTACATATTCCAATAGGAATAACATTTTTAACATTGACCCATCCTAAAGCAATATGTGAATGCATTATAAAACATTATTTAAATCTCTTTTTTTATTATATTTTACAAATGTTATGCTTACCAGATATTTCGGAACTTCAGCTGACATCTAAGCTTTATCCTGGAAGAATATAGTCATTTTTATTTTCTTTACTGTGTACATAGAATGTAAAGAAGGTATTGCATTCCAGCCAAAATTTTTGTACAGCGAATTCTCTTGAAATATTTGTCCATATATCCCCCCCCCCCCCAAAAAAAAAAAAAAAAAACATAAGAAAAAGATCTGTATGTGTCCATGTGTCTGTAAATAGCATAACTCAAAAACAAAATGTTAAACCCAAACTTGGTTTTGTGATATTTGGAGGAATATTATCCAAATCATAAAACTATTTGTAGTTTGTTTTTTCACAATACGTCACTTACATTTTAATTTTTGAGGGACTAGTTTCGGGAGCTATTGCTTCCATTTTCAACCTTGAAGATCTGACATATCTGTTGCTTGCAGTCTTCTCTCTGATGCTGGAATAATGAACTTCTTTATCAAATTGTCAACTTGTGGGATTTCAAATGTATTAATCGGTTATACTTGATTGGAGGAGTTTAATAACAGTGACATCAAAATTAATTGAAAAACTATTTGTAGTTCTGGGTCAGTTTTTTGACACTTCGCCACTTACATTTTTATATTATCAAGTCTCTAGTTTCAGGAGCTATTGCTTCCATCCTCAACCTCTCTCTAGTTAGCATCTGTTGTCTGTGCAGAGGATTTGGACTCCCCCTTGCACTGGCCAATCAGATTTACATTCTTATTTACAAATCACTATTTGAATTAACATATTTAAAAGACAAAGAAAATATGAATTACATGATACAAACTGAACCAACAATCTTTGGTATCCTAGTTTTTGGCATTACAGATTGGACCACCAAGAACACTTACAGAAACTTCACTAGAGTAGGCTACATGATGCAAGAAGGCTGTTAATTGCCATTCAGTGTTCACTGGCAGGTGATTAGTTTGAGATTTGAAAGATCTTTGGGGCATTAAATCATGAAAATGCAAATAACGAGCTACTAAGAATTGATATTTCTATACTCAGGAAGCAGTTTTAAAGATATTCTAATCCACATTGTTTAAATACCAACTTATCAGCATCTGATGCCAATTAGGTTTAAAGCAATTAACTGCGTTATGTTTAGTTACAGACCATGCCATGCCTATCTCAACTTGCTTATATTAGTCACATCTGCAATCTTTGAAATTATTTTGGTGTACAAAAATTAGACAAATGAGTCAACCTTGTATACACTTTTCTCCACTTACAATTTTTTTTATAATGAAAACTAGCATCTGGGAACTTATTCCCTGTTCTCAGTTCTGTGGTTGACTAGATGGTACAACCGGTGTCTGCGTCTAGCTTGGTGTTGTGCTGCCATCTGATAATCTGGTAAGTTTGATGACGTCACCAACGCGGGAATTTCAAAATTCATCAAGAGATTCTGTTTCTTTGTGATAAATGTTTTCCCTAATCTGCAGCTCTAGAGGTTTCTTTGCTTGTTTGATCAATTCTATTCCTTGCTTTATGATGTGATTCTCAGACCAAAAGTGAAGTTCTGTGGCAGACTTGTCCATGTTTTTGAATTTAATATTTTTGAAGTGTTCTTTCATTCTTGTTCTTAGTCCTTAGTGTTTTAGTCTTCCCAATGTATATCTTGTCGCAATCCTGGCAGCTCATTTGGTAAATGCCTTATAATTGAGTTTTTGGTGTGCTGTTTTTCAGAGGATGTTTTAGTAAATTGTGGATGTTGTAAGTTTTTGTTTCTTTTGTGTCTGTAGAAATGTCTTAATGAAATTTGCATTGTAGTTCCAATTTGGCAACCTGGTGTATGTCAGTGTACTCCTGTTTTTGTTAGCAGAATTTGATTTATCTGTGAACCAATCTATGGAAGACTGCATATTGATGTTGTAATGGGTTACATTTAATGTAATTGTCAACATGTGTTGCTTTCCTATATATTCCAAATTCTAATCGTGTTTGTGTTTTTATGATTTTCAAACCTAGAAAAGGTAGCCATCCATCCTGTTCTACTTCAGTGGTGAAAACTAGATTTTTCTTGTTGGTTTAGCAACTTTATAGCATCATCGGTTAGTCTTCTAGAAACTATAGCAAACACGTCGTCGACATATCTATGCCAACATTTGAAAATCTGTGGAAAGGTTTAGTAATGTGTGTTTCTAAATTACTCATGAACAGCTTAGCTAACAATGGTGAAAGAGGGTTACCCATGGCCAAGCCTGCAGTTTGTTGGAAGATCTTGCTGGAGAATGTGAAGCTGTTTTGTTCAGTACATAGGATGGTTAGTTTGATGTATTCTTCTATTTTATCATCTGCAATGTTGCTTTTGGATAACCAACCTTTCAATTTGAAGGATATAAAATCTCTATTCGCAAGCATACTAGTAGAAAAAATACCAAAATTGATATTATACTATACTGTACTGATGCTATATACGAGGTACGTCCAGACAGTAAGTGTACAGATACAGAAAAATTATTTATTGCACAAAATTCTACAACCCTAACTTTTCTACATAACTGCCGAAATTTTGCTGGCATTTGTCATAGCGAGGCACAAGTTTTTGTATACCTTCTTCATAGAAGTTTGCCGCCTGTGTCTTCAACCAGTTGGAAACATTTTCTTTCAGCTCTTTGTCATTGTTGAAGTGTTGACCGCCAAGGAAAGATTTGAGATGCAAAAGCAGATGAAAGTTGCTAGGAGCGAGGTCAGGGCTGTACAGGGGGTGGTCAAACACGTCCCAACCAAATCCATGTAGGATGTTTTTCGTCGCATTTGCAGTGTGTGGTCGTGCGTTGCCATGAAGAAACACAACACCTTTTGAGAGCCAATAAATTTCAATTGGTTTCACTTTCCTAGTATTCAGAAAATGAATCACAGATTTGATTTCACAAGCAGCGGGATTTTCAATCAGCACCGACATTGTAAACAAGCACAACAAAGCGTACTTGGCTGACAGCAATCTCACAATGACGCACGTTTCTTCTCCTTGATACAGAGCATCTACCGCACATGTGCAGAACTGCGATCACAGCGCTGCAGCGGAGATAAATTGAAACAGAACTTACTTTCTGGATGCCTCTTCTACTAGATACTATATTTCCATATTCCCCGTGCACCAAAAAGAAAATTGATAATAAATATAATTTCTGCAAATTTTTATCTAGATTAACTTGAATTAAAGAAATATGTATTTTTAAGAAATGTTTGTACAGTAGTAGAGAAAAATGTGTGAACGCATCACATCAAATTTTTAGTATTATGCTTCAGTTAATTTTTTTTTTTTTTTTTTTGTTTCACAGGTCTGAATGCTGAAGCTTGCATTTCAATCCAGCAGTCCATGTTTTTTCAGTTACTGCAACATTTTCCTTCTCTGTGTTGCATAAACTGATGTAGAGGACAGCATATATTGTTAGGAATTTCAGAGAACTCATTGTATGTTTCTGCATAAGAAGCTGTCTGAAATTCTTCAGGTTCTCCTCAGGTATCATTTAAAAAAACATACTGAAGAAAGACTGCCTACCATTTTCTCCCTCTCCCTTTGAAGCATTGAAATTAATTACTTATTCTGAAAATATAGTAGCAGCAGTATTGTGAGAAATATATTTTCAGTACAGAATAATTATATAAGTATACTAAGTAGCTTTTTGATATACACTGCTAGTATGAAGAAATGATTAATTTCCATCAATTAACTAAAATATTAAGTAGCTTCTTGGAAAAAAGAATCTACATGGTTAGTTACTGGTTATGATTGTATACCAATGTGGTAAATACACTACCAGTCAAAAGTTTTGGATCACCTATGAAAAAAACTAAATACGTACTGTATGTCAATGTACAGACATGCCGTAAGAATTAAAAAACCATAAGAATTAATATTTTCTCTCTTTAGTATTAAGTACAATACAATATGGTTTAGATTTTAGTCTCTTCAAAGTATCCACCCTTTGCCCTCAGAACTGCTGTACAAATTCTTGACATTCTGGAGATAAGTTTGCATAGTGTTTTTGAAGATATTGCAGTCCAACACATCTGTCAATTATTCCATAGATCTTGAACATTAGATTACCTCAGTTTTCTTTCTTCCCTGTCAAGTTTGTCCTATAACAGTTCAATGGGATTTAAATCAAGTGATTGACTTGTCTCAGTTATATTTTGCAGTTCCCCACATTGCTCTTTTCTATTGATATACTTCTGCACAACTTAGAAGCCTGTTTAGACTATTGTCCTGCTGCAGAATAAACCCATGACCAATAAGTCTCATGCCAGATGGAACAGCATTTTTTATCAATATCCTGTGATATACTTCCTTCTTTAATGTTTCATTAATTCACATTAGATCACCAACTTTATCATCTGAAAAACATCCCCACACCATAACCAACTCTCTATCATCCATCGCACATTGACTCTTCATATGCTCTCTACGGAGTTGACGAACAAACCTTTTATGATGGCTTCCAAACACTTGAAACTGAGATTCGTCCATGAATGGCACCTTGGCTCATTGCTGCACACTCCAGTTTTTATGTTGCTGTGCCCATTGTAAGTGAGTGTGAGTGTGTGGTGTTTTAGGGTCCGTCGACAGCAAGGTTATTTGGGCCATGCCCATTGTAATCTTTTCACCTTATTTTTTCGCTTAATAAAGGTTTTTTTTGCTAACTATGCATCCCTTTAAACCTTGTTCACAAAGGTGATGTTCCATTGGTTGAGACAGATTGGAGCTGTTCACATACTATTAATTTTCTCACAAATTTCAAGTGCTGTACAGGATCTCTGACATTTATTCTGTACACATATGAACTGAATTTCCCTATATGATGTTACTCAGGGTCTTCCAGATCGAGAAACACTTACATTGGCACCAGTTTGAACCTCTGCAATGGTGACACCACTGTAAATTAGGCTACATCAGCTTTTCTTGGTATTGTCGTACTAAAATACCCTTCTTCATGCAGAGCACTTTCTCAATTTGTCACCTTATTTTGTCCCATTAGGAGGAATTATGGTGTGAACTTGATCAGGTATACAAACACACTTCTAGATGTGCATAGTGTTCTGCAAACGAATGGGAACTGCTTGGTGCATAGACTGCTGAAGGAATGAGTCCTATTCAAAATAGTTAAGCAAAGGATGTCAGTGTAATTGTGGATAATCATTACTCCTGTATGCGAACATCCAAATACACAACAGAAGCACATAATGTATAATGTTTATATATATTATCAGAACGGGGATATGATAGAATATTACAAACGAAATCCCTGTATTACCCACAAATCCATAGTTGTGATAGGTGATCAAAAACTCTTTGACTGTTAGTGTAGTTACAGTGAAAGTCACTCATTTAATTAAGCGATGGTCACAGTGAGAAGTAAATGGAGACACAAACATTAACACAAAATCTTTCACCTTTGTTTCAGAACAGGAGCACTCACTGTGAATGACATGAGCATGAATAAGAATAAATTTAAGAGTTTGAGGAAATAATTTTCAATGCATTTCTAATTTGGTTGAAATCTGCAACTAAATAGTTCAGTTATTTGACAATATAACTCAAAACCTTTGTATTTTTGTCCAGCATATTTCAGGGAGGGGGGGGGGGGTAGATTTTTTCAGTACGAACGGTTGCTTTTGCATGTTTTAAAACGTGCATAATCACATTCCATGTTATACATGTAATCTTTGACTGCTCCTGCATACATATCACATTTGTGTTGAGAATGATCTTCATGCAGAATAGGAATTGTTTAATCTTAATCTCTCATTTCAATTGTTAATGGAAATCTGCTTGCTGAATGGATGAACCCTTCATGTGTCCAGCTAGATATTCATGCTTTCAAAGCACAAAGAGAAAGTAATATAAGCTGCAGATGCTTATGTATAAATTGTTATAATCTCCATAGTTTTTTAATTTGCTGCTTTAAAAGTATTAACATCTTATTCAATAGGTTTTTGGATTACGTTTTGATACTGTCAATTTTTATGTGCTTTTGTTCATTGGGCAGTATAATCACCTAACTTTCAACTATGTTGTACAGTTACAAGTGATTTATTGTGAAAAGCCCATCAATTATTATTATTATTATTATTATTATTATTATTATTATTATTATTATTATTATTATTATTATTATACTTTAAAACATTTGTCAAGTTTCCTGTGACAGCAGCACATGATTACATTGTATGTATTGTGTACATATCAGAAAATAATTGTAGAAGATAGAAAATACTCATTGAAAAATAGAATTCATGCAATAATTGAATTTAAAATTTTTTAATTACATGTATAATTCAGAAATTTGCTGAAAATTACATACACAGATATAATAATATCTTGGCAGCATTTCTAACCAGAAGGTATGCTCGAATGGTCTTCAGGTCATGGATTTCATAATTGGAACCTCCAAAGAATAATAACTGACTGCATAGCCATTGCATCCTCTTCCTCTATTCTTACAGGACATCAAATCAAGAACAAAGTATAGAGTAAACATCCTAGCAGGAGAAACTTCCCTATGCTTATATCAGGTATCAAACTCTGGTTTCTTTGCTTAATTGCTAGGAACAATGATACAGCAGGTTTGGACTCCCAAGAAAAATGCTGATGGCATTTTTGTGATAATGTTGGCTAATGCATTTTGCATTACTACTTCATCTCAAAAGTTCTGTTGAAATTTGCTCCCTATTTTGCTTCCAGTGCAACATTCAAGTAGGTACTCATGGTCATCCAACCTAGACAATTACTTCCCTATACCTTAAATGCAGTATAAGCAACTATTTTGTTGCATGCAATGAAAGGCTTGATACTACCCTTATTAGTGTTTTAAGCATCACAGTGCTTCTGCTAAACATTTGGATATTCCATACTTATATGCTCATAAAACATGCCAGATATTGTATTCATGGCATCCTCTACTAATTCTAATGGAGATAAATAATGCTGGTATATTCTACTGAGCAGTAAAGATGTTTATCAGCATAAAGCACAAAGAGAAGGTTTTAAGAATTGCATTCTTTATTAGTTTGGCAGTTTCACACAACTGTGATTTATTAAGAGTTGCATTTGCAAATTTCACATTTACAAATAAGATGTCTATATTAACCATTATTTGCACAATAGTGTTTCTTAATTTTTATTTTCTTCTATAAATGTTCCTGGCTTTTTAATACAAATCATCTACGTACAGTTTCCATTTTTGAGTTTGATTTATGAGTCACTATGTTTACACTCAAACTTCACTTACTTGTTGTATAATTGAAACGTTTTCAAGATCATTCGATCTCATCCTCAGCTGTTTGGTGACTAAACGAACATTCCTCTTCTTCCACTACTACGGAGCTCCGATCACTCTGCCATCTGGTGTTAGGGGCACTAATATAGTTTCCAGTTCATTACTTAGGGGCTGCCATAGAAAACAAATTAAAATCTATAAACTAAAGAAACTAGAGTATGAAGAGAGTACTTAGAGATTGTCAGATTCCATAAGAGATATGTGGGTAAATGGTGATATACTTTGTAAAACAACTGAAGCTAATAATGGTGAAGCAATACAAATATGACAATAAAATATAATAGTTTGTTACAAACTCCACTTATCTTTTTAAGAAGTTATGAATTCCTCACAAATTTATGAGACTAATTTTTCAAGTACTTGTTTGCATTGTCACATATTTTATTGTAATATATGGTGATATACTAGCTAAGGAATGCATTGCACTAGTAATAATAGCTGGCTCTGTACTTTGCACGCAATTCTTAGCCATGTGTTAATGTATTCCTTGCTTTTTACAGAAAACAGCCCAAACCCTGTATGAAGATATGCATTAAAGAATTATATATGTATATCCAAAGCAGTTTTATGTAATGAAGAAATATACTTTGTAAGTTATTTTTATTATTTGATGCAAGTTGTGATACACTAGATTTTATATGTATTTTGCAGGCAAAGTTGAAGCATTTTAATGAAGATTTTCATGTGTATAACACATTGGTTTAGCAAATATATTTTTCTATGCTGTGTTTTTCATACTGTCATGTAGGCAAAAGATTGCAAATCAAATATTTAGTAATTCCTTAAGAAACATGTAACATATTACTAAAATTAGGCAAGTGAGTCAACCTTGTATATACTTTTCTCCACTTACAAGTTTTTATGAAGACTAGTTTCTGGGGACTTCTCCCCTATCGTCAGCTCTGTGGTAGACTGATGATGCATCCGGTGTCTGCATCTGGCTTGGTGTTGTGCTGCCATCTAACGTCCTGGTAAGTTTGATGACGTCATCTACGGCGGGAATTTCAAAATTCATCAAGAGGTCCTGTTTTTTCGTAATAAATATGTTTTCCCAAATCTGTAGTTCCAGAGGTTTCTTTGCCTGTTTGATCAGTTCTATTTCTTGTTTTATGTTGTGATTCTCAGACCAAAAGTGATGTGATACGGCCGACTTGTCCATTTGTTTGAATTTAATATTTCTGAAGTGTTCTTTCATTCTTGTTCCCATTTGGTCTTACCAATGTATATCTTGTCACAATCCTGGCAACTCATTTGGTAAATGCCTGATAATTGAGTTTTCGGTGTGCTATTTTTTAGAGGGTGGTTTAGTAAGTTGCGGATGTTGTGTTTGTTTTGAGGGGCTAATTTTATGTTGAAGCTCTTAAATATCTTTTCAAATTTTTTGAAGTATTTTGGATGAAATGTAAATTTTCCATATCTGGTGTTTGGGTTTTCTAGTTTTTTTAACGTAGTAATGTCCTTTAAGTATTTGTTTCTTTTGTGTCTATAGATCAGTTTTTTGATGAAATTTGTGTTATAGTTGTTCAGTTCGGCAACCTGGTGTATGTGAGCGTACTCCTGTTCATATTCTGCTTTTGTTAGCGGAATGTTGATTAATCTGTGAACTAAACTATGGAATACTGCATATTGATGTTGTACTGGGTTGAATGGGTTGCATTTAATGTAATTGTCAACATGTGTTGCTTTTCGGTATATTCCAAATTGTAATCCTGTGGGTGTTCTAATGATTTTCAAATCTTGAAAAGGTAGCCATTCATCCTGCTCTACTTCAATGGTGAAAACTATGGATTTTTCTTGTAGGTTTAGCAACTTTATAGCATCCTCGGTTAGTCTTCTAGGGACTATCGCAAACACATCGTCGACATATCTATGCCAACATTTGAAAATATGTGGAAAGGCTTTAGTAATGTGTGTTTCCAAATTACTCATGAACAGATTAGCTAGTAATGGTGAAAGAGGGTTACCCATGGCCAAGCCTGCTGTTTGTTGGAAGATCTTGCTGGAGAACGTGAAGCTGTTTTGTTCAATACATAGGGTGGTTAATTTGATGTATTCCTCTATTTTATCATCTGCAACGTTGCTTTTGGATAACCAGCCTTTCATCAATTTTGGAATTTTTTCTACTGGTATGCTCGTGAATAGAGATCTGATATCAAAGGACACCATCACCTCTTCAGTTTTTATAATTGTGTTTTCAATTTTCTTTACTAAATCAAATGAATTGTTTATGCTTAGAGATTCAAACTTTTCAAACTTGTCAAATTCTTCCAACAACCATTTTGCCAGTTTGTAAGTCGGGGCATCTATATTGTTAATAATGGGTCGCATGCTGTTGTCTGTCTTGTGAATCTTAGGTAGGCAGTATAATTTTGGCAAATTAGGGTTGTTTACAATTATACTATTTTTCATCTTATGTGGCACTACTGTATTTTCTTTAATTGCTTTTTTGGTGGTTTCTATGTATTTCTGATCAAACAGGCAAAGAAACCTCTGGAACTACAGATTTGGGAAAACATATTTATTACGAAAAAACAGGACCTCTTGATGAATTTTGAAATTCCCGCCGTAGATGACGTCATCAAACTTACCAGGACGTTAGATGGCAGCACAACACCAAGCCAGATGCAGACACCGGATGCATCATCAGTCTACCACAGAGCTGACGATAGGGGAGAAGTCCCCAGAAACTAGTCTTCATAAAAACTTGTAAGTGGAGAAAAGTATATACAAGGTTGACTCACTTGCCTAATTTTAGTAACAATGGCACTCCACTTTCTGAAATACTTCTTTTTATTCTATATAATGTAACATATTGTTGATAGCTGAAAAGTTTGTGATGAAATACTCTTTATTGTTCCACTGTTCTCTTCTATAAAGTACATTTTTAAAACATAGTGTTTATGTTACATTACGAAAATAGATAACTATTGTACCTGTGTATCATATTTAATCCGCAATATTTACGTCTTATCACAATAGTGCACACTGTAGAATAAAATGTGCTTTTTGTTGAATCATTAATGGAACTTACAAGCAAATTATTCCCATCCACATCATTTGTTTCATAGAGCTTTTGAATCTTAATGAGTATGAGCTATGATACAATAAAGCACAAAATTAATATAATTTTGAGTGAAACTAGTACTACTACAACCATGCTCCATATATTGCTACTGTTTGCCTAGAATATTGGATCCTGAGCACTTTGTAATAAATGAATTTCTTGTTCTATACTGTGATTCTCGTTCTAAAAATGTTATGCTAGGCTTTATTTTAAAAATTGAGAAGGGAGCTCTAATACATGATTAGAGTATGTTATAAAAAAACAGATCAATCGGTAATGTTTTAATCCCATTAATGGAAGGATATGGACAGCATAATACCATCAATGTTCCTTTTGAAAAAAAAAAAAGCACAGTTTATTAATATGAAAAGGTGCTGCTATGTTGTAAACAATTGTGACATCTTTAGTTCTTATTTAATTTTGATAAATGTTCCTTGATGAAGGAAGAATATGTAAGACATAATAGTTTTAAGAAATATAAATATTTCTTGGGAAGTTAAATAATATACTTAAGTTGTTCAGTTAGGATGCAGTTCATTCAGATAGGTTGGCAACAGAATCCAGCTGAAATAAAAAATGTGTCCACTTGTGGATTAGCAGCCCAGAATCAGTTCAAATTGTGCATAATTTAATTTTACTGAACCATTTTCATTTGCTGCTATAATTTATTGTGCATGTACTGAAACTGTATTTTGTTTTGCAGTGTGATAACATTTTTTATTTCTTCTGTATTTTTTATGCCTTTTAACAGCGTTTGCAGTGAACACGTACACATACATGTTGATGCATTTCATGTAGTAAATATATGTAAAATTTGTGTACTCTAATATTTATTTATTAAGTCCAAATAATCTTGTGTGAACATCATTTATATATGTTAGTATCTGACGTTTTACATAACAAGGGATGAAATTTCATGAAATTCTTTGCTGGCATTGTGTACCTCACTGTTTATATATATGGGGGGATGCAATAATACCACAAAAAAAAAAAAAAAGAAAGAAAGAAATCCATAAGAGCCAGATTTGAGGATATTGGTGCCCAGTCAATCAACTCCAGTTATCCTATCCATCTGTTTAAAATTTTCATTGATTTGTTTGGACTTCTAAACATCTAAAATTTCTTTTCAAACATTTTAAAAGTGACTGATCAAACAGTTTTTGGCCTCAAAGTATAAAATTGAAAGAAGTGTAGAAACAGTGAAGCACAACTTAGCACAAAAGTGAATCGAGAAGATATTGACACACTGCTTCACTAACAGTTTTTTCACAGGACATGTTTCAAGAGCTTTTGCTCATATCATCAGGTGGAACTCGACTCAGTTCCAATTGCAGTTTTCTGTTTGTTTGTAAATTCAGATTCTTTAGTCAAATTCTCAACCATCACCATGCAGGACATTAATGACAAGAAGACTGGAAACTTGAGATAAGTAGCCATAAACAAAATGGCTCATCACAATTCACCAACTGTACTCTGTATATCTATATATGCTCCCCTCTTGTATATCTCCAGAGGTGGAGAGTAATTTAGTGAAAAGAATTCAAATACTCTTACATTTGAGTATTCAGTGTCAAGAATCTGATAAATTTGAAACCCAGCTGTGCATACCAAGGATACAGGCACTTCATAACATATAGTGTTTATATAATTAAATGCATAATTTAATTACTGATGCATAGTGCTGATTCAATAATTATGCTTTTTCTGATTACACCAGAAAGTTAAATTATAATCTAACCCACTTACTGGCTTGCTCTGCGCGAGATGGCTGGCAGAGGTAGATGAGAATCCTTACCTTATAATAGATGCTGAAAATGTTGACCTGCTCTCAAATAGGCAGCATATCTTGTGTAAATATTCTCGCTCACTCTCCAAAATTCAGGAGCAGGTATTCTTTTGACTTCTTGCACAATGTAGTGCAAGCTCCTGTAGTGTTTGAGGATTGGAACGATACACTTTGTCTTTAAAAAAAATAAAAAATAAAAGTCACAACTCGTTAGGTCAGAAGAATGAGTGTTGAACACAAATCAACACTAATTATTCTGTCATCAAATACCTCTGTTACTACATTTAATGATTTGGCAGAATTTTACTTGAACCAGCCTTACAATTTGTGTTCTGTTAGGTGGTTGAAAAAGGCCTCAGAATTAACCTCAGATATTACTCTGCATTTATTATTTCATCAAAGAATATGGGCTCTATTATTTTTCTAGCACTTATTGCACACCACACTCCAATTTTCTAATCATAAGAGGTGTTTCATTCAGTAGATTTTTCATAGAGTATTTTTTTTTATTAGAGTATTAAAATATCCAGTTAAATGAAACCAAGATTCATCTATGAGCAAGCTATGGGTCATCGAAACCCCTTTCTATGGCTTGGAAAAACCAGTTACAATATATCGAGATTTAACTGTATTGGAACACCACAGTGAAGCGAAATAATTATTAATTTATAGATGAGTCGTATTTATTACACATTGGCTTCACTTACATGTCCTCAAAATAGGTACGTAAGTGAAGCCAATGTGTAATAAATACGACTCATATATAAATTAATAACCAGTTACAATAATTCAAACGCTTAGCAGGATCATCTGGCTTTAAAGCTTGCACATGTGTGTAGTGGTAGGGCTTCAGTTTCAATAGATGTGTATCGTTCCAATATTTGCACACTATAGGAGCTTGTGGAAAACACAAGGATACCTGCTGCTGAGCTTCAGAGAGTGTGCAAGAATATTTACATGAGATATGCTGCCTGTTTGAGAGCAGAAGATCGATATTTCCAGCATCTGTTATAAGGTAAGGTTTCTGGTCTGCCTCTGCCGGCATAAGTTCCGTGGTGATTACTGGCCGTCTTGCACAATAGAGAGAGGTTGTGAGTGAGTTCATTTATAATTTAACTACCCTATACTTCCATCTTCTGCATTCAGTTGTATTATAACATTAATAGGCATATTATATCTTTAAAAAAATAATAGTAATAAAAAACAACTTTCCACTTTGTCCCAAACTACCCTAGTTTTGAATCCAAATGTTACCAAAATTTGTTACATATCCAGTATAAATTCTTCAGTAGGTAAATGAAATAAATGAAGTAAATATTAATGTTTCATTGTAAACCAACCCCTTTAAAGACAAGTGCAAAATACCTTTCTCATGATTATGCTGAAAAACAAACTTAAAATCTTAGGAATTGAATGATTTAAAGGTAATAACAGGATAAGTTATTGCATCTTTCAAAATACAACTATACAAATGCCAACCACTGTTTTAATACCTGTACCACAGTAGTACAACAGCCAATATAACAAACTATAATCTGCTGATTTTGATTTAACTTTTTGCACACTATTTGTATTTAGTATATAGCAGGTGTAAAGGAGCTAGCTTAATGATTGTATTTTGAGAAATGCATTTTGTAGAACTTGAGTGGAACAGAATGTTTGTGCAGTAATTGAAGAAAAATTAAAGCTGAACTGCAGGTATCTAGTGAAATGTATGTTACTAGAGTAATGCAGTGATATAAACTGGTTTTAGTGTATTTCCTGACACTGTGTTTACAAAAGGAAGTAGTAAATCTTCTTCAGTTCTTCATGAATTCAGTAGTGATTCACAATAGTCATCTCCAAAGCCACAGCTGAACAGAGTTAACAAAGTTAAAGCATAATATATATATATACTTTATCATCCATATTTAACTCGTTCAGGAAAAATATGCAGTCAGCAACAGTTATGTCATTCCAATAAATAATTGCATGAGAAAATGTTTTGATGTAAATAATAAGATTGCGTGAAATACTGGGCTAAGAGTAGTGTAACATAGGTACCATTAAATGCATAATTTAATTATTTAATGTGTTAGAAACCTTTGCAACTTCTAACAGCACATACTCCGTCCATAACATTTATAAGGCAGTGTGAGTTGTTGGAACAGTTGTTTGTAAAGGTTTTAAAAGGCTTTGTAATTATCATATCTGTTACTTAAGAATCATGTTATCACAGACTCCCACTGTTTTGAAATGGAAACATACTCAGCAGAAGGCCTTTTCTGGTTATTGCCCAAGTTCTTCTGGTAGTTGATGAGTCTGTGATTACACACATTGTTAATTTACTAACATCATGTTAATTTCATTTTTTCTTACTAAATTATTTATTTTTAAATAGTTTTAACATTAATGATAAGATGAAATGGTACTTTTAACTTTTTTACAAGTATTTATACGTTGATCATTTATATAATGTCCGTCCATTTTTCACTAAATAACATATGACTTGTTAAACATTTCAGAGCTATTTGAAATAAAAACAGATTTTGAAAATTGTGTGTATTTTATTACCTATGAAATTTAACCCACAGTTGGAAATTTCATTGAACCTGTTAGATTGACTTTTATTCTTGAGCTACCTGCATTGTAGCAATATGGAAGTGTGAGGGATGTTCAGTTAAGACTGGTACTAATGCTAATACAACAATTTACTGTAAAAAATCACTCATACAGACTTTAGTTCCTCAAAATAATTTCTCCCAATGCAATGTACTTGTCCCACTCCTTTGCCATTCGTGAAAGACGTACAGGAAGCCATTCCTTTTATCCTCATAAGGATTTCACTGCCTTGGTCTCGTCGAACCGATATCCCTTAAGTTCCTTTTTGGGTGTTGGGTTAAGTAAAAAGTCACACAGAGCCTGGTGGTGACTTAAAGGCAGGTGGGCTACCTTAGAGATACCTTCTTGAGTTAGGAACTCAATGACAGCATTAGCACTATGTGACTGGCATTGTCATGATGAAGCTTCCATTCTCCAATGAGGTTCCTTTGTTTTTTGGGGATGAGAATCCTTTACCAATTGCTTCAGGGCATTCTTATAGTAATCTGCAGTGACTGTAGGGTGTCTTGGAACTGTGTGTGTACAAGATCCTTTAACAATGTCTTTTTGGCAGACTTCTGTGCTCATGCCTTTTCTGGTGGAGAAACACCATGTTGCACCCATTCTGTGCTGCTCTGCTTCATCTCTGGGTAATAATAGTACACCCAGTGTACATCAGCATGGATGCTGTTTTGCCACCAAGCATCACCCTTGCGTTCAACACATTGTTTCCAATAGTGACAGACATTGACACGAGCCTACATATGTTGTGGAGTAACCAGCCATGGTATCCATTGTGCATACATCCTATACACTTGCAAATGCTATTTTAAATTGTGTGAGGGCTTCTAACTGATATCCCAAGGATGTGTACAAGCTATCTAAGTGAGACATGAGTCATCACGAATGATGGTACCTACTCTGTTGATTTTTACCTCCATATGGCAGTAATAAGGTGCACCTGCTCCTCCCAGCAATTCAGCATCTTCCCGGCCATCTTTGAAAGCATGAGCTCACAAAAACTGTTTGACAAAATATTGCAGAGTCCCCATAAGCTCTTCGGATTATCATAGGTTACAGTAGTGTTTTTCTTCAAGAGAATACAAAGCTTTATTGCATAAAGCTGTTTGTAAAAATCAGACATGTGTTAGTGGCAAATATGAAACACTTTCACTCTCACAGGCTGCCAACACTCAATAGACAGAATATGAGGGACATAAAGTTGAAACAAACAGAAAAATCTGCAGTGTCACACCATTTTTGGACAGAAAACAACATTGGCCACCATTAAACTGTTAAAATCTTTAAGTACACCCATAGAATTGGATATTTGGGAAAAAATATTCATAACAAAAAACCGTGATAAAGTTATAAATTTTGAAATCCCGGCATTAAATGAAGTATTAAAACTTAGTGCCCCTAACACCAGATGGCAGACAGATCTGAGCACCGTAGTAGTGGAGGAAGAAGAATGTTCATTTAGTCACCAAACAGCTGAGGATGAGATCGACTGATCTTGAAAACGTTTCAATTATATAAGTAAGTGATGTTTGAGTGTAAACATAATGACTCATAAATCAAACTCAAAAAAAAAAGTGAAATTTTAACTTTGGGAAATATAGTTTACCATGGATTCCATCCCCCTGTGAAATCTCTGGGAATAAGCAAGTGGATATGTTGGCGAACAAGGATTCCAAAATTGTTGAAACCTTGAAACAATATATCCCCTATGAAACAGTTAAAATATTCATTAAAAACCTCAGCACGCCAAGTGACAAATCTAATTAAATTTAAAGGGAGTCTATTAATGACACTAAACAACACTTTTAAATTTTTCTGGAACATGTTTCAGAGACTTTGCCTCTATCCTCAACCAGCCATCGACTGGTTCTCATTGGTGTAGTTGATATTTTGTCATAGGTCTCCTCTGGTGGCAGTTCAAGGAACTTGCTGAACAAATCTTTCTGGGGGATGTCGAAATTGAATACTTTGTTCCTATTTTTTGAAATGAAGATAAGTTCCCATGTGGATAGTTCTTGTTTTCCTGATGTATGTTTTAATAGTTTTGGTTCTGGATTTATGTTGTTTGTTTCCCAAAAATGCGTGGCAGCTGCTGATTTTTCTAATTGTTTATATTTTATGTTCCTAAAGTGTTCCTTTGCTCCTGTTTCTAAATTTCTTTGGTTTTTCCAATATAAATTTGACTACAGTCACTGCATTCAATTTGATATATACCAGATTTTTTTGTTAGATGGAATGGCATTTTTGGTGTTTGAGCAAATTAGGTTTTTTTAAGGAGAAATGGTTGACTTGTGCTAGTTGAATGTTTTGTTTTTTGAAGACTTTTTTTTAATTTATCAAAGGCCCATGGATGGTAAGTGAATTCTTTGAAAATCATATTAGTTTCTGTAGCTGAGAGGGTTGTGGTTTCCTTTATTAGCTTCTTTTTTGCTAAGTTCACTTTTTTGTCTACTAATGATTTGGGAAAGTCATTTTTTGTGCTATTTCAATAATTTTGTTTCAGGTGATGACATTCCAAGTGATTTGAGCCATTTTTCTATCAACGGTGGGAGTTGATTTACTGGTATGTTGGGAAACAGTGATTTAACATCAAACGAAACTAGTGTGTCCTCTTCTTTTAGTTCAGTATCCTTAATGTGTTCTATAAGTTCATAGGTGTTTTTGATGCTTAGGCTGTCGAATTTTGGAAATGAGTTGAATTTGTTTATTAGCCACTTTGCAAGTTTGTATGTTGGTGAATTTATACTGCTAACTATAGGTCTCATTGTTATGAATGGTTTGTGTATTTTGGGTAAGCCATAAAGTCTAGGTAAGGTTGAGTTATCTGGTTTAACTGTATATTTGTTTGGTATTATGCTTGATTTTGCTATTTTTTCAAATGATTGTATGCAAGTTGTTAGAGGATTTTTGTTAATGATTTCATATTCATTGTCAGTTAGCATTTCTTCCATTTTTTCAATATAATCTGATTTTTCCATTAGGACTATCTTGTTACCTTTGTCTGCCTTGGTGTATATAACGTTTTTCTGCTTCAAAGAATGGATAATATTATGTTTTCTCTTCTGAAAGGATCTGTTTTTTATTTCCTCCAAAATATTTTCACATTGGCTTTTTACTGAATTTTCTTTGGATACTGGTAGAACCTGTGTCGAAATGTTGATATCTGCAATGTAGTCTTCAATTTTGTTTGAGAAACTGACACATGCTTTTAATCCATTATTTAAAAGACCCAATTCTTTTTTGGAGAAATTTTGACTGGATAGGTTTACAACGTTTTCAAAGATTTTGCATGCTCGTTTTTGCATTTACGCTACTTATTTCACTTTTGCATTTAGCATGTGTAACGATTGCTGTTGAACTTACGTTGCTATTTCCAATGTTTTTCAACTTTTTCCCGGTATGATTTCGGTGTGAAAACATGTTGCACAAATTAGTTTGTATTTTAGTTTTACGGTTTTTTCTTTCATTTCCTTGCTTAGGACTGCCAAATAGTTTTGTTCGAAGGAGACCTATGACAAAATATTGTCAACTACACCAATGAGAACCAGTCGATGGCTGGTTGAGGATGGAAGCAAAGTCTCATAAAAACAATGTTCCGGAAAAATTTAAAATTAAGCCTTGTTCAGTGTCATTATCGACTCCCTTTAAATTTAATTTATTATAACAACACTGTTTTCAACACTTCCAAGAAAGGAAGTGACAAATCTCTTACTTTCTATGAAAAAACTTTTAGAAGGATCTCCAAAATAAGCTTAAAACAATTCCAGATCTACCTAGAAAATTAACTGTTGCAGTGTTCAGATTCATCATAGGCCTTGATTATCTGAATGTACATTTGTTCAAGATTGGATTACTGGCTTCCCCACTGTGCTTTCTATATGGTAAAGATGACATAAACATTGTATGAAATTCTCAAAAATCAAGATCCAGTCTCTAAATGCTGGGAAGCAAGAAGAATGATTTTGTTAACAAATTCTAAGCATTAAATACACTCACTCACTTTAGAAAATGAACATTCATCAGATACGATGTCGGAAAATGTTGGATGGCAATTTCCAGTTTGGGAAGTCATTTTTAACATGTATAGATTGTGTACAATAAGAGCTTTGGTGAGCGAAGAATGGTGAAAGCATCTACAAAAGGCTAGGGTTCACACAGAGCTGTCATGCCAGTGATGATGAAGACAATGATGTAGCAAACACAAGTGCCTACTTATTGATCTATTGTATTTTTTATAAAGCATTTGATAATGTTAATGAAATAGTCCTTGAGTGAATCCTTAAGGATTTATGCTACCTAATTGCAATATGCTGTTCACAAAAGCACATCAAGCATATAAAAGTGCACAAACATACATATCTAGCCTGAAAGGGTTCTCTTGTAGTGAATCATGCCGAAATTATGCAGAATGTGTACACAAAGTGTTTGGCTTTGGAGGTGTCTCCCTGTACTATTCGATGTAACAGAGTTTCTGCTCATGAAGTTGCAGCTCATTTTGTCTGTGCATCTAAGAATAGAGATGGAAGGGATTTTTTTTTTTACGTCCTCCAAAGTTAAGTCATATCGGGCGGTGAATGAAATCGGTGAAATGATGCTCAAATGTGTCCAGGGTCCATGGAGCTTAGAGCTACACGACATTCGTCTGTAAGGATAAGGGAAAACCCTGGAAAAAACCTTATCCAGGTAACTCACCCTGACCGAGATTCGAACTCGGGACCTACGTGACACAGACATGCTACGCTACCGAGGCAGGCATGGAAGGGATTGAACAGTCATCTTCTTCCTGGTTCAAGAAGAAGATCCCAAAATGGATGCAGAGAGGAACCCTTGTCAAATTGCTTGTGAAATGAGGGCACATTCACAATTCCCTGCATCAGCTCTAAATCTGTAAACAGTCAACAGGCTTCTTGCATGAATGGCAGCTAAAAACCTTCTGAGAGACAATAACAGACTGTTCCACTTTATGATTGTAGAAGAAAGTGCCAGCTGTGACTGCATAATACAATAATATGGTATTTTTACATGAGGTGATATTTTTTTTTTCCACATTGGGAAAGGTGATTGTTTACTGATGCAAAAAGTGGGGCTTCACAATTTCATCATGGTCATGTATCTGGTGTGTTGAGGATGCTATTAAATTTGTAAAGAACATATAAACCTTTAGTTTCAAGTTATTATAGTATGCATGTCCTGTATTTTTATTTTTGTCACTGATTTTTATTAATATTAATATCATATATAAGAAGTTTATTTACTTTTTTTTCCTTCTCAGAAAACATTGTATAGTACACTACTGTGAGTATGAGTTAGCTTGAACTGGAATTCAACTTGAATTGTTTAATTTGTGTATCCTGTCCATGCATGATCAAAGGTTTCAAATTGATTCTCAGGGAGGCAGGATATTGTGATAACTGGCCTCCCTGTTCACTAGGTTTGAACCCTATTGAAAATGTGTGGGTTGAGGTAAAAAAGAGTTTTTCTCTCTTTTGCACAATGCACAAAAGAAGGTTTACGGGCACGTATCCAAGAAACCTGGGATTTAGCTTCTCGTCCATGTTACTGCAGGTATTTAATTTCATCTATGCTCTGAAAATTGGGGACAGTTACATGCCTATGGGGTTCATGCATCCATTCTTAATTTTGTTTAATTTATAGGTGTTTTAAAGTTTAAAAGATAATATATAAATTTATTTCTGCAGTTAATTAAAACAGATGTTATAGTAGAATTATGTTTTTGTGTACAGAGGTTTGGAGTTCATTAGTACTTCTAGCAGTTTCAGCTCTATTATATGGGTCTGAATTTCGGACTCTAAATAAGGATGCTTTAAGACAGAAGATGCGGAAATGAAATTTCTGAGGTTTGTTGCAGGTTATACTTTAATGGACAAACAGAAGAGTGCAGATATTTGAGAACAATTGGGAGTATTTAAACTAACGGACAAGATAGCAGAGTACAGGGGAAGATGGTGTAAGCATGTCTGCAGAATGAAACATAATATTATTCCCCAAAGAGCATTAAGTTACAGGCCAAGAAGATGGACAGAATGATTTTAGTTTGGAGTCGGAATAGATCATTCATGGTCTGAACTTTGTTTGGATGATGATGAAAATGTGGGGGAGGAGGAGGATATATCCCTAAATTTTAAAATGCTAAAGCTACATTAATGCAATATTATCTGCTGCACATCCACATCAACTCATAAAACTGACTGCCTACAAACAACTATAATATAGTATTTAGCTCAGGGAACTTATGAGAGCAAGTAGTGGCTTCTTAACCCGTTGACAGCTGAAACATTGTACTATGCTCTATTTTTGATACTTTATAAACATTATAATGCATTATGTTTGCATTCACAGGCACAGACCTCTTTGTAGTTTCTGCATGTACATTGTGAACATAGTTGTCACAGAGTAACAGGAAACCCTCCTATCTGCACACGAAATCTGGGGATGATTTATTTATTTTGGCCATGTTATAGTTTTTTTAAAATTTAAACCTCTCAAAAATATCTTAAAATATTTGTTTTATAGATAGAAATCAAAGTGTCTATTAATGGAAAGAATTTTTCTATTGTGAACTTAACTCTTTAAGTCAGTTTTTTGACACTTCTTCACTTACCTTTTTATATTTTTGAGGGACTTGTTTCTGAAGCCATCACCTCCATTATCAACCTCTTTCCAACTTCTGGTCGACCACAGAACTGAGGATAGGGAAGAAGTTTCCAGAAACTAGTCTTCATAAAAAAACTTCTAAGTGTAGAAAAGTGTATACAAGGTTGACACATTTGCCTAATTATAATAAAAATGGCATTCCACTTTCTGAAATATTTCTTTCTATTCTATATCGTCAACATATATCTGCACAACATTTGCTTTGTTGAATAATTTATTGAAATTTATAAACAATGAATAAGAATCATGTAACTCATATTTCTCTATTTTCTGAAAAACAAGTTAACTGACATTCCTGTGATATGCAGAGTCTAAAAGCATAATCTAAAGCTAGATTTCTTGACGAAATGAAGCATCTTGTATTTTGATTAAGACAAGTAATATGTAAAGATTACAGAATCTGTATCATCGCAAAATAGGGTTAAATCTTGCTTGCCATCTAAAGATTTCTTCATCTTTGCAACCATCTCTTCCCTTCTTTGCAAGGGACATATTCCTGTTGATTAGCCATGGGGATTTCTCCCAATCCTATGCAACTTATATATATTAAAATACAATATTTGAAAATATTTTTTAAATGACCTATTTTGGTTTATTAAAACTATATAGTATATTGAATATTATAATATGTAATTATTAATTTGGTTTAATAATATGAGTGGAATAATTATTAAAATGAATTTATGTTTAAAATAAAATAATAAATAATAATATTTTTATGTATTAATAGCATTAACCTCACCTGCAACATACTTCTTAAGCCAAGTTCTAACTACTCGGTATCCATCTTTTCAATTGGAATATTTGCACTCAAGAACAGTTTTGTATCTATTACAAACTCCATTTTTTCTTGTTTCTGCTTTCTTCTAAAGATCAAACAAATCAACAGGTGCCTATCGTTTAGGAGCTATGCTTCTTTATTTAAGCTGCAAATACTCTGTTTTTAAATCAGTATTTAGATGTGTCTCATTTATCCGAATCTGTCTACACATTACAATTTACATTACAAAGTTTGAATCAGATACATAAAGAGCTTTTCTAGAAACTTTTTTTGGCGTTGGAATGAACTGTTGTTGATGTATCTCAAATATCCAGTTTTATATTTTGTACTCATAAATTGTGCAAAAAGGTTTCAAAGTTTTCTTTTTAACCTTTCCCTGTTAATTTCATATTATATTTATTTCACAATATTTATGCATGTACTTCTCAAGGTAATAGTTTGTTCAATTTTAAGAATCTAGCATAAAGTGATTTAGAGCTTTCTAATACTTGAAAAAATACTTTAAAAAAACTATTTTATATATACACTTCATCACTTACAAGAAGTATTTAAAAAACCAACTACAAATAGTTTTTTCAATTAATTTTGACATCACTGTTACTAAATTGCTCCAAACACGCATAACTTTCTAATACTATTTACAAGTGGCAATAAAATTTGCTAAAAGTCATATAGAGGCAAAACATGGGGTTTAGTAAAATAGTGTTTTATTTTCAAATAGTGTATTTTTGTTTCTAAATAAAAAAATATATCTGCTGACTAGGCACATGTTTGTACAACATATAAAATTTCACTTACTACCTGGAAACCTGAAATGTTAAGAACTTATATATGTTGTCCATATTATGACTTAAATTCATATGAAAGCATTAATAGGTCTGCTATATTTGTATTTTATTAAATATTTCTAGCTTTCTGAAGTGTCTGGAATAGCATGTAGATCCCATTTTTGTGTTATACCAAAAGGTTTCATTCGATAGACAAAGTAATCAATAATCTGCATCTGTGCAGGTGAGACATAGTGAAAAGAAATGGCTGTGTCTGAAACCCACTCAGGACCCTGTAAAAAAAATAAAACCAGATAAAATGCATATTTCAGTATGCAACCAACCTTTAAGAAAAATATAAAACAATTTCTTAAAATAACTCCAAAGACTGAAAGAAAAGAATACATGAAAATAATTTGTAGCTTATAAGTTTTCTTTAGGTTGTTGACTTCTCATACTAAATCATGCTCCTTGAGAAGTATGTCTCTTGAACCCTTTCTCAGAGACCAGCATAGCTAAATATCAAATATTTCTGAATACAAGATCCTCCCAAGCGCAAGGTGACCTATTTTTTTCCGAAATTCATTTAGAACCATAACGTGTTATTAAAAAAGACAAACCAAGAATATTAGTTTAATTTGTAAAACAAAATGTTAAACATCAATGCATATTATTTTGCATACATCGAATCAAATGAAGATAATGATGAAGATGATGATACTTTTTTCGAAAGTACAAATTTCGCTCAGAGTCGAGAATTAACGTTACAAGCTTGTCACGTGAGTTCTCATTCTGTGACTAACATTGTTAAAGAAGGCAAACAGTTTACCAAATTAGAAGTTTTCATATTTAGATCTCCAGGGAAACATCGGGCACTAAAAAACGTGCTACTAACTTAGACAATTTTCAAAAATGTGTTTCACGTAGAACAATTTATGATTTATATGACAAGGGTGAATATCCAACTGCCAAAAGGCTGACCAATTTATTGAGAGGGAAAATAGAATATACGGATTCTGAATCTTCTATGCATAATATTCTGAAATCTCGTGGGTTCAAATATAGGAGAACCAATGATGGTTGCAAATTTCTGCTTGAAAAACGCGATATTGATGCTGCAAGACTAGCAATTTCTGTGCACAATGCACAAAAATAGTACAGGAGATTCATGGTGTAAAAATGCTTCATAAATACTCGTATCTTCCGTATTTATTGAGTATTTTAATGAAGCAAAATTTGGTTTTAAGTCCATTACAGGCATTATACAAATATGGCATAATTAAAATAGAGACTATATTCACAAATCGTTGAAATATCACTATTTTTGTTTCATTGTAGCAAACACCTGTCGTAGAACGCATCTAATTTGAATAATTATGTTTTGTGTGCATATGAACGATAGCTACGTAAGCGAACTGTTCTCCAGTTCAAGGTTTTAAGGTTCAGATTATGCGATAATCATTGTATATGTTCTCACACACATGCTGAAATATTAAGCGAACTTTTCTGTTACCATCTGTATCACTGTACATCTCGGTACATATATGATACTTGCTAGGTGGATTCGGTGAGACAAAGGCAGATATATCTTCCATTTCTGTCGCCCGCTTGCCATGGAACTGGCAACGCCAAGACAGTACGATAATCGTATTGGCTCAACCCATGTTCATTCTTATTTTGTAGCTACGCTAATCGAGTTTTTGTTCTCATGAACCGTATCTTCATATTTCGGAAGAAGTCGCAGGAGCCAGGCCGGGCCAATATGAGGACGTGGCTGCTGCAGCAATTTGTAATGCAATTCATGCAATTTGGTGGTAACAACACCGAGTATATTTGCTGTGGAGTTTGGATGAAACAACACTTTTTTCTTCGCTGAATGGGGCCATTAAATCATTCTAGAATTGTCTAATAATCTTCCACTTCTTTTCCAAGAAGTCAATGTGTATAGCCCTTCGCATCTCAAAAAAGTTACCATTTACTTTCCCGTCTGATGGGTTCGCCTTTTCTTCTTTAGAGAAGGTTCAACAGAAGTAACCCATTGTTTTGTTTGTTGTTTGGTTTCCAAAGTATAATTCTAAGTCTCATTGAGTGTGACAATTCGACGCAAAAGTTCCTTTGGGCTTCGCTTAAATAGCTCCAAACACATCTTCGAAGTTGAAAGTCGCACCCACCTGTTTAGCGAACAATTCAGGTCGACAATTGTTTCATCTCTAACTTGTCATGCAAAATATGAATTGTCGTTCCCGTCGACACATCTATGGCCTCTGCAATTTCGTAAAATTTCGTTTGACAATCAAGGTGAATCGTGTACTTTTTCTGTGACTTCCTCAGTAATTACATATGCCAGGTGTCATGAGCAATCCTTATTAAAAAGGATATTTGACCGAGCTCATTTGTAGTCGGTGAACCAATATTTTACTGCCGTCAAAGTCCCTATAAACAACACCAATGTCGCTTTTATCTCCTCGCATGTTTTCCCGTCCAAAAGAATGGAACACATCACTGAACCATATTGCACTTTCTCAAATTCAACGAAAGCATGTTTGAATGGATTATCTGAAATGCCTGCCAAGTCCAAACTAACGTGTTAATCAGCACCAAATTCGTATCGATCTGGTTGAATCGGCTATGCTCTGACCTACTGATCCCAAGCTCGTGGGTTAAAAATGCAAATGGTTTTTAAGTGTGTTTAAAAGTGACAGCCCCATGTGGGCAGGTTGGCATTTAAAAGAACTGCATGGCGAAATTCCGATATGCCGGTGGTGCTGATATAGTCTTGGCAATTTAGAATGTTGTTAACAAACAAACTTAGCTTTTTGCCCGCCTCGGTAGCATAGATGGTAGCATGTCTGCCTGGCGTTCAAGAGGTCCCGAGTTCGAATTTCGGTCAGGGTGAGTTATCTGGATAAGGTTTTTCCGGGGTTTTCCCTTATCCTAAAATACGAATGTTGGGTAACTCTAAGCTCCATTGACCCTGCGCCCATTTGAGCATCATTTCACCTATCTCATTCACTGTCCGATATGACTTAAAAAACTTAAAGGACGTAAATTACAACAACAAAAAAACTTAGTTTTACCAGATATGTTTTGACAATGTGTAACAAATGGCAGTATATGATGATAATACCTGCTTGCCTTAGAAACATCACTTTGAAGCTAGGGTATTTATTGAACCGCCCTTGTAGCTCAGTTGACCAAGCACAGAAGTGCGCTTTAAGTACCTTTCGAGAAAACTCTTTATTTTTAATTTACGTCATTTGGTGTTAAATCATGTCGAACAATGGATGAAATGAGATTCAAATGAGCCTAGGGTCTATAGAACTTAGAGTTACTCGACATACATCTTTCAGGATAAAGGAAACCCTTATACAGATAACTCACCCTGACCGAAATTTGAATTCGGGACCTCTTGAACGTGATATGGATACGCTACCACCTAAGTTACAGAGACAGATTTGGGAAGTGTACAGAGACAGATTTGAGAGTCAAAATGCCAGGATGCAACACGTCTATTCACATGTCATTCAAATACCATGGCAAATTCATTGATGTAACCGATGCACATTAAAGACAAAGAAGGAAAACATACAGCTGATAGGGACCGGTAGCAGAAGCTCTAAACGCTATCCCGATGTTGGTAACTATGGACAAAAGGGAGGCTCTCGAAAACCATTCGGGAACCATCGCTTGGTCCCAGTTTCATATAAGCATCAGCAATGCTTGGAATGCTTGGAAAATGCAATGCTTGGAAAACGCTTTTGCCGCAGCAATAGTGTAATTGGTGAACCTCCCAGAAGGCTACGTCTCTGAAAATGGCGAGGATTTCCAAGAGGGATTTTGGAGTGTAGCCAACCGAAACATCTGGTGAAAGACTACTTGCCCGCCTCCGTAGCGTAGAGGGTAGCGTGTCTGTCTCATGTTCAAGCTTTCAAATCTTGGTCAGGATAAGTTATCTGGATGATGCTTTTTTCGGGGTTTCTCATTGTCCTGAAAGTTGAATGTCACGTAACTCTATGGCGTATGGATCCTGGACTCATTTGAGCATCATTTCACCCATTCCATTCATTGTCCGATATGACAACGTTGGAGGACGTAAATAAAACAGACTACTCAAGCAGCTCCTGAGGGGTAAAGCGAATACTGGCGAGGTGAAGAGCATGTTGACGACGTTACTACCATCCCTCAAATGGCACTGCATGCCTTTAAAAGAAGAATCAATGACAGCCTCATTAGAGATAGCTGGGTACTTTGGTACCGCGTATTAGTAGACACAGGTGCTAACTGTCCTACCAGTCGAGATGGAGAACTAAGTTTCAAGAAAATCAAGCGGTAACCAGGCAGCAGCTTGCCATTAGAGATGGGGGCACATGATGTTGATTGTAGGCTGGAGCGTAATGAGTCTGTGAGTGTTTGTCGCAAGTGTGGTTGAGGATGTCATACTGGGATTGAATGCTGAGGTGGACAATAAGGTCTTAAGACTCAGATGAGACAAGGCATTGACAGACACATTGTAATTTAAACATCCAAGTGGTTTTGAAGAAGGATGTACTTGTACCTACAAAGAGTTAAAGAAAAAAGTAATAGTGACAGCAGGTCTGGGAAACCAGCAGCAGGGAAACCTGGTTTTGGACCAGAAAATATAGATTATGTGTCTCTAGGGCACTGTTATTGTGCCAAGAGAAGTGCCCATGCAACTGCTGAGCCTGCTATCAAACAAAATTCGGATATCCAGGCTGGGACAGAGCTGGGAACGTGCAAGCCAGCTGTAAGTCAAGAGTCCAGGAACCTTCGCCTTTGTAAGATTTAGGGCCTTGGCTGGAAGACACTCAGGAGGCTGGCCAACAATTGTCTGCCATCTGACAATTATTAAGACAATATCATAGATAGAGTCAACATGAAAAATTCAATGCCGTGGCCGGGATTTGAACCTTAGCCTATATACAGTTAGCGTGGAGAAATGATTAATTTCCATTAATTAACTAAAAGACAATATCATTTTAACTTCAGCAATGACAATGGCAATTATACATGCACAGTTCTAGACTCCATTATGTTAACATCTGAAATGGCCAACAATCATCTAGACTAGACATTCCTTTGGCAAAATATGTGGAATATACCAAAGGATATTGAATCCAGAGGATTTATTCTTTGTACTTCTATATCTGTTCCTTGTATTGTTTTGAAATCTTGTATACTGTGGCAAATTAAAACACTGGTTAACTTATAACAAATACAAAGACATATAAGAAGTTTTAATTCATGAAACTCAAATTTTTCAATAAATTGCCAGAAAATATTAAAGCTCTATTAAAATCAGCATTAATGATACACCTCTTAGATCACCAGTGCTACACAATAGATGATTTATGAGGATGTAATTTAATTGTCAAGATCCTGAAATCATATATGCCTTTTATAATATTACTTACTTTAGTTTTAAGAATTATTTTGTGAATCCTTTCATGGAAGTGTTGAAAACAGTGTTGTTGTATAAATTAAATTAATTGGGAGTCGATTAATGACACTAAACAACACTTACTTTTAAATTTTCTCAGAACTAGTTTCAGAGGCCTTCCCTCTATCTTCAGCTGGACATCGACTGGTTCTCATTGGTGTAGCTGGCAATATTTTGTCATCGGTCATCGGTATTCAATTTCGACATCCCCCAGAAAGATTTGTTCAGCAAGTTCCTCGAACCACCACCAGAGGAGACCGATGACAAAATATTGCCAGCTACACCAATGAGAACCAGTCGATGTCCGGCTGAAGATAGAGGGAAGGCCTCTGAAACTAGTTCCGGGAAAATTTAAAAGTAAATGTTGTTTAGTGTCATTAATCGACTCCCAATTAATTTAATTATTTTGTGATTCACCTGTTTATGAGCATTGCTCTGTTACATTAATATAATGTGATGATACAGCTGCTTTTTCTATTCATAGCCACTCAGATGGGCTTTGTGTCCATTTACATATTTTTTAGCTAATGGTCTTCAAATAAATTAAGGATCAAATAAATATACGGATCTTAACATCACTGGATTAATGCTGAACATAAATGATTTCGAAAGAATAACCTTCTTTGAATTTTATAAAATCCTTATGGAGCTAGAGGTGAATCTTTATTAATTAGAATCACAAAACAGAGAAATAAATATTCTAATCCAGTAAGTAACAAGAAAAAGAAAAATGTAATAGATTGGAATGGCATGATTTTTTTTTTTCAAATAAAAAGTCCTGCAGGTATATATTACCTGATAATTTTGTAAACAAATTACAAACTGCTGATAGTTAAAAGATGTGCTGCATACCTCATTATAAGGGTAATATGTAACCTCCCAGAACCAGTCAGGAAGGGAGTGGTTGCGTGTAAGATGCTCCTTTGGAATAAATGGGAAAAAGCGCCCTCTTCCAAGTGAATCTCGAGTGTCCACTGCCTTCACACCTAGATTTTCCATGCATTTTCCTAACAGATAAAAATTATTTTGTATAGCTAACTGGCTTAACATGAGCTGAATCACTTTTGTAAGGAAACTAAAATAATAAAAAAATACATACCAACCTCTACATCTTCTGTGCCATAATCCCCCTGTAGACATACATCAGAATTAGAAATTCCATTCTCTACAAATCGTCTTAATGCCTCTCTGCTGAGAACATATCCTGCTCCTCCACTCATGTAGCCCTGTTTCACATACGCGGGGTCTCCAAGGAGTTTGAATTTGCAGCCAAAGTACAGAGGTTCTGCTGTATTAAACCCAGACAGTAAAAACCTTAGATTCTCAACTACTGCATATCTGCAAAAGGAGAACATTTTAATAATATTCATTAATTATTTTATAAAATCTGTTAAAAATAAAGAATTGTGTTACAGTATAACATAGAGGTATTATACATCTTTTTTATGTATTGCCTTAATTTTTCTTGTATTCAAATCACTGAAGCAGGAAACAGAAGGAGTGTAGGACTAACAAATCTCAAATTTATAAAGTACTTGGAAGAAGATTTTTTTTTTAAACTAAACTGAACCTACAGTAACATGACAGAAATAGCAGTGAAGTATGAAAATAGAAATTTGATGCATTTAACAGTTCTTGAAGTGAGCAGTTGATGTGCCTGCCGGGTTCTACAGCATTGGTAAACAGTTCTGTAATGCTACATTGTAGACTCTCACGCTGATTTGTATTCCTTGTATTTTTCTCATAGTAGAGGGAAGGTGATTATGGAATAAATTTTTCTGATGTTTTAATTTTGTGAGTTTTTTAAGTACTTAAAATCACATACTTATCTTTTATAGTAATAACAGTGGTGATTTAATGTTGTATGCTCTAAGCATGTCAACTAGTTAAACCACCTCAGAAATCAGTTGTTGGAATGAGGTTACTACCAAAGGTCATAGATCTGGGGAGGAACAGAAACAGTAACAAAGATTTAATTATTATAAAGTTATATGGAATATGGTAAACGTAAAATAAAATATGGAACATCACTAAACATATGACAAATTGCTAAAGCTAAACTATTCTTAGTTTTTGAATACCTAAGTACTGAAGAATATTTTGAAAGTAGCATGATTGAAATTGTAAACAAACTTATCGTTATATGTTTTTGTTGGAAGTTGGTGATAGCGACGTCCTCATTAATTGATGAAACTATTTGTAGTCTTTATTATTAATTTTTAGATGAGTCGTATTTATTACACATCTGCTTCACTTTGGTGTTCCAATACAGTTAAATCTCGATATATTTGTAGTCTGTTTGCCACATTACATCACTTACATTTTGATTTTTTAGGGACTAATTCTGTTGCTTCCATTTTTATCCTCGAAGGCCCTACAGTCATCTGTTGTTGCTGTTGTTGCCTGCAGTCTGCTCTCTGGTAGTGGAACTATGAACTTCTTTATCAAATTATTATCTACTGGTGGGATTTCAAAGTTTATTACTGTTACTGTATATTTTAATATTAAGAGGTTTTCCCACGTCAGTTTGTTATGATTTATCACATTTTTTAATAACAAAGCAAAAACAGATGACAGTTGGGCCTTCGCGGCTGAAAATGGAAGCAACAGCCCCCAAAACTAGTACCGCAAAAAATCAAAATATAAGTGATGTAATGTGAAAAACCAACTACAAATAGTTTTATCAATTAAACTTATATCATTAATTTTTTATTTACTGAAATCATAAAAATGATCTAAACTTTAATCAGTAGACTTGGCATTATACTAGATCATTGCCAGAATTTAAGCAGAAGCACAATTTTGATTGGGAACTTAAATAAAAACTTTAGGAACACAGTAGTATTAATTTTGCTGAATATATATGGTTTGAAACCAATGATAAATGTGGCCAACAAGAGTTACTAAAGCTTCTCAAATATCCCTAGACCAAATAGCCATTGGTGATCAGATACAGGTCACTATTGCAAATATGTATTTTACTTCTCTGCTGTCAGAACCTATGTCACTCGGTATGTGAGTTAATTACTAAATTTTATTCTGCATATAGTACATAATATGCCTGTTTCATTAATAAACATAATAGTTCAGTAGTTTGCAAATTATGCCAAATATTTACTAATATTCACATTTATAATTTATACATATAGTTTCATTTTATTAATTGTATCTTGTTATTTGCTTTGAAAGCATAATATTTGTGAATATCATGTTCCATTATGTAATTCTTGAAACTTACCAACACTGATGGTAGGTAACATGCAGTGCAATCAGTGGGTAATGCCACATCGGTGAATGCCTACCTTATTTGGTCCAAGTTGATACCTTACAATATGAAGATGGCTTTCAGGAATTTCTTGAAATTGATTTCGGATGTGGGGAGTATTCCTATAATATTAAACTTAGTTTGTATATTTAATACCTACCTATATCTTACTATTCAAAATATCCAGCCATAATAGTTTTAGAAATTCAACTCTGAAAATATTCTTGCAGATTTGCAATTGTTCTCCAGGTGAACTCTAGGTCATTTAATTCAGTGATGTCCACATAAAGTGAATGTCTTGTTTGTATGCAATTTTGCCAAACGTAAAAGCAAACAGCAAACTAGGTTAAGGAGTGTACCCTAACTCTTCAGTATGAAACACTTCTTTTTTGAAATAGGTTTATACTATATTTTTTATTAAGGAGGTTCTGTGAAATTTCCTTAAACCTTTTTATGTCATTATGATGTCTTAATACCTTTTATATAAATACATTTATGTGCAGTTTATGGACATTTTCACTATATATATATGAAAACATATTAAAGCAACTACACTAAATTACAAATGAAAACGTGTTCTGCATGTGATTAAAAGTAGGTAATGGCTGGCCCCGTAGCTCAGTCGGTAGAGCACCTGCCTGCCGTGCTAGGGGTCCCAGGTTCGATTCCCGGCGGTGGGGGTGGAGATTTTTCTCCAACCAAGATAATTCCTCATCTTCCCCAGAGTCTGGAAGTATGAATGAGAGTGTGAATGTGTGCGTGATCTAATGATTAAAACCTAACGTTTGCGAGTTAACACCTTCAACGTGTTCCAAAGGAGAACAGCCGCCAATATGACCATTGTAGTTAAACAAATGGAACAAATAAAAAAAATAAAAAAAGTAGGTAACATTTACTAATTTAGCTGTAAAAATTAAAAACTGCATTACATTTTCCCAAGCATATCTCATTTTGGTAAAGTGACATTCCATTGTGTAAATTTCCATGGATACATGATTTTCTTGAGTTTCTCTGGAAGATTTTTGATAATCCCTTTTGCTGAAAGGTAAATTGATCAATATGTATACAAGATTATGGTGTGTTCATAGGGTTTTAGGTTGGAGCTATTTACTGGTATAATGATCCTTTTAAGTGAGTTTTCTATTAATTCCAAAATGAGTGAATTCTGTTTCTTTGTGATTTCCAGGTCTAAATATAGAAGAGATTCATAATACTCTACTTCAGCTTTGAATTGAATGGATTTGTCGTGTAGTTTTAGTAGTTTGAGGACACTGTGTATGAGTTTTGTTGGTTGATTACAAAAACATCAGCATATCTGCTCCAAGTTTTGAAGATCAATGAAAAGTTATTTTGTGATGTGTATCTCAAAATGCCTCATGAAATGGCAGATTTCCCATAGCTACCAAGATGTTTGATTGTAGAATTTGTTAAATAAAACAGTTTTGAAGAATACATAGATCTGTGAGGGCATGTTATCTTTTCTTTTTATGGATTTCTGATGTCTATCAGCCATTGTTTTAAAAGCAGCAAAAGTTTCTGTGTATGCACGCTGTGAAAGAGAGAAATGACGTTAAATGAAACTGTTGAATATATTCTGAGCTGATTCTGACAACTTTTAGTTTTTCTACTTGAAAAAGTTTTTGAAAGCTTCAGCTTTCTGTCTTTTTCACTCCCTGCTTCTCTCTGTCTCGTTGCTCGTCTATAATGCCTCGTGACAATAATATTGAAAATAGTGGCACTTAAAATTATGTAACCTCAATATATTTTTCTTTTGAAACTGAAACTTATTGTGACTATTCTTGTAATTATTCTTAACTGGACAATGCCTGAAACATACTTGTACCATGTCTATCTTTCATCAGTTCTTCTCTAAGTACCAAAATAGTTATCTTTCCCTGAATAAAATGTAATACCTACCTGATATTATATTGATTATACTTCTATCCCCTCTTTTATTAACTTTTATTTAATTCTCACTTCCTTCACTTGACTACTTTATTACTTTTCTTTCCCACTTTCTTTCAGGTCAAGCGATACTTTGTCAGTACACTTCCAATTCACTCATCACCCCTTTCCTACTGTTAACATAACTTGTATGAGGGAGCTTCTTTACAATTTACTGTTGTTTATTATTACAGTTTGTGGGTCTTAGCAAGTGCATACAATCTTGGTAGGATTGAATTATTACATTTATTCTTAATTTGTTTTTAAGAAAATTTGGATATTGTGATAAATGATATGTTTCTGTGATATGAATAAAATAATTAAATTTATAACAAAATCTAAAGTCACCTTCAATATTGAATTTGAGGCAGAGCAAAAATTAAACATCATTAATCAGTATGTGTGGTCAGTTTTTTTAATGCATTCCCTCTAAGGCACACCTTTGGATAAGATATTAATCTCAGTCCTTGAAGATTTGGATAAATCAATTTGAACTGTTGAAATAATTGAACTATCTCAAGTTTCTGCTAATAATATAGTATATGCACCAAAAAGAATAATAGTTTGGGAGTGATAAGATCCTGACGGCTTCATTCAGCATTTCAATAAAGCAAGAAAATCCTCACCAATGTAAGATAAACATGTGCACTTATGTAGGGATCTAGATAAAGAGAAGAAAGATATGCTTTCATACTAAATATTCCTTGAAAATATACTACAGTAAAATCAGGATGCTGGCTCCATAAAAAGATGCATTTATGGTCATGTCAGACATGTGCAATCTACCTCATAAGGTAAAGGGTCGGAAGATTTACAAAAGGTAATGCTATAAGTAATTCCTGAATGTTATCTTGTTTGGAATGTACAAATGCAAGACTTCAGCAATCAGTTTGGTACATGGTAGAAGCCAGAGAATTTTGATGACATCATGAATGCACAGAAGTTGAAACCCTCATTCTTTTGGATGCTGTGCAAAGAAAGAGTTGCTAAAATACTTGTCACCACCAGGTTCGCTCTGTAAGTTTAAGTGGAAGATTTACTAGCAGTTATATTGGATATTCTTAAGATGGAAAGAACATCACAAAATAAGGCAGACATGGCCATCAGCACAAAAGTAGGAAGAGGATTGGTGCTGAATCGTACAGCTTGTATGGAAAACAACATTCAGCAGCAAGAGCAGTGAGCAAAATAAAGAGACAATTTACTATCCATACATTTCTCATCTTGTGAGAGGTATAATATACCTAAAAATGTAAGGGAGGTGAAAGGTCTTCTTTTTTGTGGCTCATGGATGTTGTTACAAAATTCACCAGCAATTACCTGAAACTGCTTGGTGTGCTCATCAAAGATCTTTGGTAACTACATTTATTATTTATGTATATTCTATATTTTAAGTGTTAAACATATGTAGCTATATTTAGTGAAGTTGCACTTTTGTTGTTGTTTTCTTAACACTGTCACCACCACCGTCACCACTGCCACATTTTATTTAGCTGTAATTTTTTTAAGGTTTCAGATTTAGCAGTAACTTGTTTGTTATTCCTTTCTTAATTCCCTTTTTATATTTATTCTGTTTCTATATTTCAAATTTTTACTAACTAGGATATGCTATTTTTAAAATTAATTGTAAAATTATTTATTGTTGTGATGTCTAAGTATTGCAACAAATTTAAAACACTAGTTGTGCTAAACATACCTCATTAGTCATTTAAGAAGTTACAGAAGTGCTAACATTACACTTAGTTTGCTGTGGCTCCCCCAAAATAGACACGACTTGTGTATCAAAATTATTGTAGGTCTAGTGCTCACTTAAATTACTGCTGCACACATCAGAACACAACTCGCGCTTTGTATCATAGTCTTTACTCATAGAAAAAATTCAGATTAATTGATTACATATGCATGAATGCATGCACTTTTGAAGAAAGAAAAATAAGAAGGAACAAAAACATCACAGAATAGCTGAATCATAACAATTACACTCATTTAAATTAGTTATAAGAGATATAAGTATACCAAAATATGCAACTCCAAAGAGGTAACCTTGATTCATTTGAGTGACCAAGGAGAGGTTTTTAACATAAGCTCAAGCTTTTTATCCTGCTCTTTTGCAAATACTACAACAAATACTCCCATTTCATAATCAATCCATCATACAGTAGAGTACAGGTTTAGTGGATTAAGATATAGACATTACACATGGAACAGGATGTTGCTTCCCATTTTCTTAGTAGGATGCTATTTCATGGTTTGATTAGACAAAACTGTCACAAAATAGAGTTGGAAACTAGAGTCAGACTGAAAAATTCATTTCCATAGCCAGAATTTGATCCACGGATCTCTCAGCATCCATGCAGTTGCTCCAACCCACTGAGCTAATGACAACTTGCCAGCACAGTCTTAAATTCTCCAAATGACTTGAATTTTTCTCTTTAGTGTTAAGAATATTTTTTATACTTACGTGTCATCATCAGCTTTAAAAAACCAATCAGCATCATTTAAATGATACTTGTAAATATATTTGAAAGCTTCCTTTGTCTTGCCCCAAAGATAATCTCTGCCTTCCTTCACAGGCAAGCCAATAGCAGGTAATGATGTATCTGCAACATTTCTTACAATATCATTACAAGAAGGAAAACACCTCTTTAAAAGTTCTAACTGAACTAAATTTATACACAGTTTACTAACCATTTTGTGAGCTCATAAAAAGTAATGTGTTGCAACGAGGTCCCCATGTATCTTTAATACTTAGAGCCTTGCTACGATGATTCTCTGGCATTGTTAGAATCCAGCAAAGAACTCTTACTCTTTCAGATAATGTTTCAGCCAGTGATACTGTGGAATAATGCAAACAGTTTGAGAACTTATCTTATGTATACAACCTATCTGGTCTACAGGTTTTAAATATTGTCATCCTTAGCTTAAATGAAGACTCTAAATGGTGTATTAAATTAAATATGTAGTAGGATTTCACATTAAAACCATAGATTTCATACAATTTTCAGTTGAATCACCTGTACACTCATATTTTCAAGGTCTCCTACATGGCAAAATAAGGGAATGGCTTTCCTTTTGTTTTATGTTACACATTCATGGCCACTGTTATATACGTATGAGAGCCAAAGATAGGTCAGAGTAGCTGATAAGAGTAGTAACAACAAGTTGCAGTTAGGTGAAAATTGTAGGCATTTCTAACAATGAAACCAGTAGAATGCATTCCTCCATTATTTTATGCTTATTAATATATTTACTGACATATTTTTGAACAGAACAAGTGAAGTGTTAAATTTAAAGGGAGTCGATTAATGACACTAAACAACACTTACTTTTAAATTTTTCCGGCACATGTTTCAGAGACTTTGCCTCCATCCTCAACCGGCCATCGACTGGTTCTCATTGGTGTAGTTGACGATATTTTGCCATAGATCTCCTCTGGTGGCGGTTTGAGGACTTGCTGAACAAATCTTTCTGGGGGATGTTGAAATTGAATACTTTGTTCCTATTTTTTGAAATGAAGATTTGTTCCCATGTGGATAGTTCTTGTTTTCCTGATGTATGTTTTAGTAGTTTTGGTTCTGGATTTATGTTGTGGTTTGTTTCCCAAAAATGCGTGGCAGCTGCTGATTTTTCTAATTGTTTATATTTTATGTTCCTAAAGTGTTCCTTTGCTCTTGTTTCTAAATTTCTTTCGGTTTTTCCAATATAAATTTGACTACAGTCACAACATTCAATTTGATATATACCACCTTTTTGTTCGATGGAATGGCATCTTTGATGTATGAACAAATTAGGTTTTTTAAGGAGAAATGGTTGACTGGTGCTAATTGAATGTTTTGTTTTTTGAAGACTGTAGTCAAATTTATATTGGAAAAACCAAAAGAAATTTAGAAACAAGAGCAAAGGAACACTTTAGGAACATAAAATATAAACAATTAGAAAAATCAGCAGTTGCCACGCATTTTTGGAAAAAAAAAAACACAGCATAAATCCAGAACCAAAACTACTAAAACATACATCAGGAAAACAAGAACTATCCACATGGGGACAAATCTTCATTTCAAAAAATAGGAACAAAGTATTCAATTTCGACATCCCGCAGAAAGATTTGTTCAGCAAGTTCCTCGAACCGCCACCAGAGGAGACCAATGACAAAATATCGTCAACTACACCACTGAGAACCAGTCGATGGCCGGTTGAGGATGGAGGCAAAGTCTCTGAAACATGCTTCGGAAAAATTTAATTGTAAGTGTTGTTTAGTGTCATTAATCGACTCCCTTTAAATTTAATTTATTATAACAACACTGTTTTCAACACTTCCAAGAAAGGAAGTGAAGTGTTGTTAAAACTTAATTGAATATCAAGAATCTTAATAACTTGCTATGTTTAAGATCCTACATAGTTTAATTTTTAAACTTAGTATAATTTTAGTTTTTTGTATATGCACACTCATATGGGTTTTTGTTCTTAATTGTATGAATTATATTTCATTTCTTTTAATGCTAACATTGTTAGTAGGCTGCCATAAGTATCTTATGATATGCATAAATCATTTTCTAGTAAACATTATGACATGATGTATTGTAGTTGCATGCTTTCTTTCAATGTAGTCATTAGTGGTTTTAACATGCCAAGCACACTAGTGGTAAAATGCATTACTAAGCATTGCATAAGGAAGTCTACTGTAACTGATCCAAATTAGGATTAAATATATATATGGGTGCTCTTTAACTTTGTGATTCTCAGCATCCCACTCCATTTTGGGCATGATAGATTGCTTTAACTTTCCCCAGTGACCCCCCTTATCAGGCTTGAGCAAATTTTATGTGCTGTAAATCTATGGACAGAACCACTGGCTTTACTACTCTTTCTACTACTCATACTAAGAAATTTTATGCCCCAAAATTATCAGCATCTGCAGTTTTGAACCCACAACCTGCAGAACGAGAGGTCAGCATATTATCTCTAGACCATGGATGTACATACTCAAAAATTGCTACCACTTGAAAGTAGTTCAAATTTAGTGAAGACTAAAACATAGTGCTATAGAAGATACATTGAATTTTTCAATCTAAATTATATTAATGAAAACCCTCCAGATATTCGAGCTATAATAATCAGTACTGTCAACAGAAACTCAAGCCAAGATAGAAAACTGCAAAATCCATTCAAAAACTAAGAACATTTTGAACATTTGTTAGATGTTTATGCACTGAGATTTTATTTCCATTAATGAATTTTCATACTGATATTTATATGGAGTTATTTCTTGTTTTAGTGTGATAAACTTGTTACCTGAATTAATTAATTGATTAATTTGCATGTCACTTTTACTAAATTCCTCCAAATATCAGTTAACTGTCCCCTGAGATTTGTAAAATTATTTTTGTTACACCACTTCAATATTATCTTTCCATAGTTCATAATTAGAACCTGGATTAATTGCAAAATGTCTTATTTTATTGGTGACCATCAGCAAAATGTAAGTGTACAGATATGATATTGTGGTAATGAAGTTGTTCTAAACTCACTTTATTCATCATTAAAATTGTCAGCCTAATTCTAACTTACAAAGTTCAGTTCAGTGAGGTCTACCCGAGAATCCGAAGACCTCGGCCTCTGTTACCCAGGAGCGATGGAAAACTCCGGGGGTCTTTCCGTAGGGCAATACCTGGAGTCTAAAAAGCCCCCCATCGACAACAACATCAAGATGGGTGGAAGTGGATAAGCCACTTACGCGCGTCAACCCTGCAGGGAAGACTACCGAAAAACCTCGGTGGGGCCGCCTGGTGATCTAGCACACCTTCTACTAGCTCTGCAGGCTAGTACCCGGGACTTTTTAGGCAACCCTCTGCCCTCTCCAGGCAGCCGGAGCCTGGCCGGAGGTACCCAATTTCCCGCGGGTTACAGGAACACACTGCCCCCTCGAGTCCAACCCAATCCAAACAACTCCCATTCAGGGAGGGGCTCGAATGTTCGGCCCGAGGTTACTCTGGTAACGTCAGAGGTACCACGAGTGCTAAGGGTCCTCAGTGCTCGCACTAAAGCAGCTGAAGGGGATGGATCCTCTCCACTACGGAAATTCAAACTTACAATCACTTTCACTGTTTACAAATACACAGAACAAACACGTGTTTCTCTAATGTTTCTCTTATCTCTGTTGCGTGCACCAACTTGTGCTACCTACCTGAAAGTTCTCAAAGTTCACTGCTCCACTACACCAATACCGACTAGCTAGAAAGTCCTTTGGCAGCACAAGTGCACTGGCCACTAGTGTAGTGTAGAGCTCCCCTCCATTTCTCCGTTTTGATCAGAAGGAACGCCAGCACTGGCAGCCAGGGAGGGAAGGTGACAACTTTTGTTCACATTTCTAGCCCCTCTCACATCTACACTTCCCCTTGCCGGAGGACTTCCTATTTGGTCCATGCTCTACTCTACTTGACTTCCCGGCCCTGACAACTTTCAACAAACTTTGCTGTTCACTGCTTTGGCTACCCGACTCATTCACAACTGCACAACTGCTCTGACCAATTGACTTATAACAACTCTGATACTCACTGATCAACTCGCAAATGCAACTGTCTGAGGTTGACTTTTGCACCCCTTTTTACTTCCTGCCGTTCATGGGAGAAATGTTCTGGAAACAAAATCACTTGAATCAAAGGAATTGAGCACAGTCAAATTCTAGATCTGCTGAAATTGAATGGTCTGGAATATGGTACAACAATGAGGCACATATTTCCTGTTGTGATCTCTTAGGCAAACAGAAAAAGTGGTTACTCACACTTTATTCATTTACAGTAGATATTCGCTGTCTCTTGACAACTTTCTGTTCTACCAAACATTATGGGAAGGGTTTTACTTTTCCTTTTCTTGTACTTTGCATTTATTTTGTAGTATTCTGCCTTTTGTGTATAAATATGGAACTTTTTTTATCTTTGGTGAACAATTAGAAAGACTGATGCTTTCATTTTCTCTGTTACCATACTTAAAGCCTGTTTGGCAGTAATAATTGGAACTATTTGTCTCAGTGCTGCTGCTTTTTGATGGCAGATTTTACTTTATAAAGGAAATATGCTAACAATGTATTCAAATTTAAGTAATTTTCTATTTGATTGCCATATATGTTGGCTTATTTGAATTCTTACTGAGGAATTTCTGGTGGTAACTTTGCTATAATTGATAGGTTCATATTTCATAATATGCTCATTGTTAATATAAAGTAAAGTGTTTAGTAAATATTTTATAGATGCACTTCATTTTATATTTAAGTACAAAAGTATTAAGTGTGTGTAGTGTTTAATGCCCGCTTTTACTACATATGGCACTGCAGGCGGTGACACTGATGATACATGAGATGAAGATGGAGCACCGGTGGAATGAGATGGCGGGGGAAACCGGAGGTCCCGGAGAAAACCCGCCCCAGCGCCGTGTTGTCCACCACAAATCTCACTTTGCGGTCGCCTGGGATTGAACCCGGGTCGCCTTAGTGAGAGCCAAGCGGTCTAACCACTGAGCCACGGCGACAAAAGTATTAAGTACAAAATACTTAAGTATTTAAGTACAAACTGAACCAATAGGAAGCTGAAAACTTTCTGTTGATGAACATGATCTAACTGTTCTTGCACAGCTTCCAGATAGGTGAATTTATGAAACATCAGCATTTCAGGAGTGTGCATCTCTCCCAACTTCAGGATGCTCTCAGCAGGATGCACTCACAATGAGCTCTGCTGGAAACCTAAGAACACTTAGAGTGTTCTTAGACTGAACAAATCTTTTAAAGAGTTTAAAGGCAATATTGTTCAACAGATGGAAACCATCTTACTCTGATAAACCAAGAGAAGAAATACTTTGTAACTCATAGTTATAGTTATAAAGTAACTAAAAGAAAGTGTGTACTCTATCAGGCAATCAATCTTTTTAGTGGATTTGTGTAAGCCAGTTCTAGAGGCAGACATCCTTTTATGAAATAAACAAATCTTTGAATACATTTTTGGAGAAGTACATTAAAAGTCCATATCAAGTGAATCCAAAATTGGAAAATATTACATGCCTGATTGTTATGAAATTGTGATAGAAAGCATATAACATCAGGTTAGAAGAAAGAAAATGTTGATCTTCATCAAAGGGACAATAGTTGATATGCATACAGCCAACATAATCTTGAGAACTATGGATTCTGCAAAGATCAGGAGAGATGTACCTTGTTCCTTCTAACTTCTGAGACACTTGGAAAAAGTAATAATAATTTAACAATGTGTTGCTTATTTAGCAGTCTTAAATAATCTGTGGCTGGAGGGAATTCAGTGACATTAAGTTCTTCTATTTTTCACAGATGGCACACCATACATGAAAAGAACTAGTTTGTAAAATGAATGAATGAAAATCTGAATTAGGGAGTTATATATTTAAGTTATATTAGCTATATATTAAGGTTTTTGACAAGAATGAAAATGAAAGTATTTCTTGGTTTTATTTTGAAATAAGGAAATTGGGAAATGAAAGCAAAATGTGTTAAGGAAAGGTGGTCATTATGTAATGGTAAGGAAGATACGAGATCCATTTATGATTAGAATGACCAAGTACAGACCATTGGAGAAAATATTGATACATATGGCTGAATAGAAATAGAGAATTATGCGTGAGTGGAAGAATTTAGTAACAATGATGTAAAAATTAATGAAAAACTATTTGTAGCTGCTATTTTAACACTTCGTTACTTACATTTTTATATTATTAAAGCATTAAAAGAGTATTTTCATGATTCTTCTTTCTAAATAATATTGCTTTCTAAAAATTTAAATATGTTTTATTAGTACCAAAGTTACATAAATCTTTTAAGCGCCTTTTAGCTTCCTTTTTCTAACTTTATTAGAACCTGAATATCTGGTAAACATATTAAACCCTACTAACCAGTTATTTCACCTTGTTTTGGCAGTTTGGAAAGTTCATCCAAAATAACTTTCAATATTATGTTATATAAATCCCTGTACACCTTGTGCATATTTAACATTAAAATGTCATTCTAAGCAATAAAGTATGTATGGTAAATTAGGAGCAAACATAAACAAAACTATTCTGATTGCAAAGTATATATTTACACATTTACTTTTACTTTCTAATGCTTCTTCAAAATAATATTTTTATTGGACTGTATCACATATGTGGAAATTAATTCCATATATTTTTAAAACCAATATTTACCGTCTGCTTGCATTTCATATTCCTCACATGGTAGCATAAGAGCACTGAAACACATGAAAAGAATTGTGTAAAAAGCTGGTGGGAACTAAAACAGCTTAAACTTACTATAATTTTTCAATTTCAATAAACCAAAATTTTGCAGTCTTTAAATAAGTAAAGGAATAGTACTAAGCAGCATAATCTTTGTAAGTGTAACTCAAAGGTAAAGGCTATCTGTTGGCTAAAATTAAGACTTTAAGCTACAAGGAAAAAACATACATATATTAAAATAGAAATGATTAATTAGAGAAAATGATATTAATTATATAAGTGTTAATTTTTCTAGCACAGTAATGAATAGAAATAATAATAATATATATGATCTACTTCTGTGGTATGGGAGTTGCATGCCTGCATCATATTCAAGAGGTCTTGTAATCTCAGAAACTATTTGTAGTTGGTCTTATAATGCTTGTGTAAGGTTTTTATAGGGTTTTCCCTTATTCATAGAAGATGAATGTCACACAACTTTAAGATCTATGGCCCTAAGACTCACATGAGCATCATTCCAACATCGCAATAACAGGTATAGTAGTAATCCTATTAATATAAATATAAATGGTGAACAAATCGAGCAATTAGATAAGATAAAATTCTTAGGAGTGATTATTGATGAAAACCTAACATTCAGACAACATATCGACTATATATGTAAAAAGATAAGTACAAATCTATATTTATTAAGGAACCTAGCAAAATACCTAAATTCTGAATATCTGAAACTAACTTATTATGGAATAATACATTCATATCTACAATATGCAGTTGAGATATGGGGAAGCACTTGTATGACTAACATGAACAGATTGCTAGTTTTGCAGAAAAAATGTGTAAGATGTATATATAAGGTAAATAGAAGAGAATCATGTAGAAATGTTTTTGTAGAAAACAAAATCCTAACAGTAGTATCTCTATACGTTTTTAAAGTAATAATGTTTGTAATTAGCAAGGATGAAATGGGTAACTTAAATAAACATTGTCACAAACATGAAACAAGGACACAAAATAATTACCACAGAATAACTTTAAATAAGAAGTCAACAGATAAAGATCCCTTAATAATGGGAAAATTATTATTTAATAAACTACCAAATTCACTAAAAACAAATAAAGGTAAATTATTTAAAAATGAACTAAACAAGTTTCTAATACAAAAATGCTTGTATAGACTGGACGAATTGTAATTAAATGTATATAACTGTTTATTTTGACGTATCCGACAACATGTAAGTGTTATTATGGATGAAAATAAATTATTATTATTATTATTATTATTATTATTATTATTATTATTATTATTATTATTATTATTATTATTATTATTATTATTATTATTATTATTGTTATTGTTATTGTTATTGTTATTGTTATTGTTATTGTTATTGTTATTATTATTATTATTATTATTATTATTATTATTATTATTATTATTATTATTATTATTATTATTATTATTATTATTATTATTATTATTATTATTATTATTATTATTATTATTATTATTATTATTATTATTATTATTATTATTATTATTATTATTATTATTATTATTATTTCACCCAATTCTTTCAATCATCATCCATTATGGCTTACCAGATTCAAAGATGTTAAAACTTCAAGCAAAATAAAAAATCTGAAGTGTTGCACTCATATAATTTTTTGTTGTATAAACTATTCTTACACACATACTTTCCTTCTATTGCATGTTAATTGAGATAAACATTTGTAGAAATTAAATTTAAAGGGAGTCGATTAATGACACTAAACAACACTTACTTTTAAATTTTTCCAGAACATGCTTCAGAGACTTTGGCCAGTTGAGGATGGAGGCAAAGTCTCTGAAACATGTTCCGGAAAAATTTAAAATTAAGTGTTGTTTAGTGTCATTAATCGACTCCCTTTAAATTTAATTTATTATAACAACACTGTTTTCAACACTTCCAAGAAAGGAATTTGTAGAAATGTTTTAATGCAAATTTCTTTGTAGGTACAACTGATATAGGAGATAAACTGATTTATACTAATATAGATACAACTGATATTAGAATAATAAAATCTTTTAAGGGTTGGTTACTATGTGATAACTTTGAAGTTCCATTCTCTTTGCATAATCAGGAGAGAAACAAGTAAAAAGAGTAACAACTTCCCCTTTGAGAAAAGTATAAGTGTTGAATATTCAAATAATAAGGAATATCTTGGGAATAGTTAACTCCACAAAAAAGTGTGGCATAAATTGTATGCTTTAATGAGGTCTACACTTTTTGGAATTTTACAGTTTATTAATTATACAAAATGCATTAGAATTAAGGTGACTTCAGAGGCTATTCCTAGCAAATTCAATAAGAGATACCTATTTCAGAATATCAAAATTTACCCCCCCCCCCAAAAAAAAAAGGTAATTTGGAATGTGGAAATAGTTTCGAAAATTTTTGAATCTTTTAAATACCAGTTGTCTTGTCTGCACACTCTTTTGCACTTAAAGAGAAGTGTCATCATTTTAGTGTGATTTTTATAGTGTGCTGTAGCACATTAATACCCAATCAATGCCTGATCCTGATTATGGACATTGAGAGTAGATTAATTATATTGTTGTTTTCAAATGCTAGGCTTTGGCAATGAAGCCATTAGCTTTTATTATATTGTTAAATATGTTGAAAAGGTTATATTATTATAATCACTTTCAGTAACTTATCATGTAAGTAATTTCTGTGCTATTTTATAAATTTTACCCTAACTAATAATTGTTGGCAAAGCAAATTAGGCTAGCAATATTTTAAATTTTGTTAATATTTCATATGCATAAATGTAAACAATGATCATTTATAAGAGAGTGTAGGCTTTCACAGCCGGAGTCAATATAACTAAGAGTTATTTCCGGGCTGTTATGCCGTGGTCTGCTGGAGTTGGATTTTCCAGATGTTTCGTCCACTACTATGGTGGACATCTTCAGTGGTGTGGTCATGGTCGTAGTCTCCTTGGAGAAGTTCAAGTAATGTCTAGTAACAAAACATCTGGAAAATCCAACTCCAGCAGACCATGGCATAACAGCCCGGAAATAACTCTTAGTTATAATGTTCATTTAAATAGTATTAAATTTTACCTAAAGGTATATTCAAATCAAACTGAATAATTACAGTTTTATGATAGACATTATATGAACAGTTGTTAGAATATTTGATCAGTTCAGTTACACAAGGAAATTCTATACGAATCTACTTAGATGGCACTACTTTTTTTCCCCTCTGCTGTTTATGTTTGGCAGAGAAAGTAATGTATTCCATCAAAAAGTTATTTGTTTTTTCACTGGTAACAGAAAATATATAAATCAAATACAACATTAACTTTATTGATTATAGTTTGACCTTTTTTGGGATGAAAAACATAGAAAACTGAAAAATTGGTTAGGTAAAATTTAAAAAAAAAAAAGAAGAAGAAAAGAAATTTGACTGCTTTATACTAACCATTATCATCAAATTTAAGATTAAAATTTTTTAATTTGATTAAATGTAATGATGTTAATGTATCTTCCATTAACAATTTACATATATTGAAATAAAAATTTATTCTTATATTGCTGCTGTGTTATTTATTATATATTTTTACCTAGCAACTGTTTTAAACACTGTAATGGCAAGAGCTATCACATTGGTTGGGTTTCTGTAATTGGAGACCTTGTATTATCTTTTGTATGTTCACTTCTTAATGCTTCTGTCTACCCTATTTTTAAAATACAATTACTTAAAAATATGAAAATGTATAGTGTTTAATGCCTGCTTTTACTACATGCGGCATCGCAGGCGGTGGTACTGAAGATACATGAGATGTGATGGAGCACCGGTGAAATGAGATGGTGGGGATACCATAGATCATGGAAAAAACCCGCCCCAGCACTATATAGTCCACCACAAATCTCACTTTGTGGTTGCCTGGGATTGAACCCAGGCCACATTGGTGAGAGCCAAGAGGGCTAACCACTCAGCCATGGCACGGCCGTAAAAAAATAGGGATATAAGTACATACATACCTAAGAGATAATGTAAGCCCATTTAGAGTTGTAATTATAGATATCAGGAAGGTTGCCAGTAAAACTCCAAATGAAAAGCCTACAGTTAGGGTACCAAGGACCATTACTCCTAGAAAAAAAAGATACTTTAATTATTGGGCTTTGTCGTGTTCTTTATAATTTAGAAGACACACTGAAACGATTAATGAAAATAAAAACATTTGAACATTTTTCCATAAAAGGGAGAGTTTGAGATGGGGGACATTCTTGAAAATCTTTATTATTGAGATAAACCTTTGCAGAATTAGTTTTATCAGCCATTTTATTGTAGGTACAAAAGAGTGCAGGAAGTCACACTGATAGTGAAATGTTAAATGCTGGACGCTCATTCCGTAACATCACAAGTAACAGCTGATGCCCGCCTCAGTAGTGTAGATGGTAGCATGTCTCCCTCATGTTCAAGAGATCCCAAGTTCGAATCTCGGTCAGGGTGAGTTACCTGGATAAGGTTTTTCCGGGGTTTTCCCTTATCCTAAAAGATGAATGTCGGATAACTCTAAGCTCCATGGACTCTGGAACCATTTGAGCATCATTTCACCCACTCCATTCATCGTCCGATAGGACTTAAAAAGTTAAATGACATAAATTACAAAAAAACAGTTGAATGCCAGTGGCATTATTGTATAATCTTCTAGTAATGATAAGTAAAAATGAATACCGCAACATGAGAAATGCATGCACGCACATGCACACACACACACTCTCACACACACACACACACACACACACACACACACACACACACACACACACACACACACACACACACACACACATACACACACACATACACACACACAAGTACTTATTGGATGCAAAATGGAATGAAAATGTTGCATATATTGAATCTGCAAATAATAAACATAAATAATAAACATAAATGTTGCTGTTTGCAAAGTTATAAATAGAGAAAATAACAGAAACTCTAAAATGTACAACACCTAAAGAGGCTGGCCCCATAGCTCAGTTGGTAGAGCACCTGTCTGCCGTGCTAGGGGTCCCGGATTCGATTCCCGGCGGTGGGGGTGGGGATTTTTCTCCTACCAAGATAATTCATCTTCCCCAGAGTCTGGAAATGTGAATGAGTGTTTGAATGTGTGCGTGATCTAATGTTTAAAACCCAAGGAATATGAGTTAACACCTTCTAAATGTTCCAGAGAAGAACGGTTGCCAATATGAGTTAACAGCGGGGTGTAAATGGAACAATAAAAATCTAAATGGGGTTTGATTAGTCTGCAATTTACTTAAGTTGAGTTGGCACTTGTAACACTAAAATTAACTTTTTTTATTCACTGTTAACACGTTTTGGGAACATTGTTCCTATTTTCAGAACACGTCCATCTGGCCTGTGTTGGTGTATCTGTTGTGGTGGTTGTCTATCATGGCAGCATCATATGGTGGTGAAATTCATTTCCACAGGGGTTTTGGTGGTGGCAAACCAAACTTCATTAACTGTCATACGTGTTTCAAAACAAAGATCTTCTCCCATGTGTCCATTTTGCTGTATGACTGGCCAATTTGATTAATGTAATGCTCGATTTGATGATGTGGCTGGTCGTCTGGAAGGGATATGAAACTGCAGATTTGTTAAAAATAAAGTTGCAATGTTAACTTACAATCAGCCTCTCTTTTAAACAAACACAGTCTCTACCATGCTACCATTATTAGCAGCACCCCTTGTGCTGCTAATAATCTTTCTGACATACATATCAGTCCACTTCTTACACGAAACTACATGCCGATTCTGAACACAAATCCAATATTCACACAAAAATGTTTGCTACCTGTTCCACACCTCGCCGATTTCTCGTACAGAGTCACAGTTAACTCCACGCTCTGAGCACTAACCCCCAGTGGCCTACTTCGGTAGGTACGGGTTTGGCGCACCCGGGGTCCCGAGCCAACAGTCTCCCTCATGTGGGCTCCTCTTCGTGGTTGAGGGAGACGGTCAACAGGCCCACCCACGTGTAGGCCGTGCGTGGAGAGCTGTGGAGAAGGTTTTTAGATTCTTGTCTAGTTTAGAATTTAGTGAACGAAATTTTTAGTAGGTTTTGATTGATGTTTTCTATGTACGTGTATTTTTAATAGGTTTTGTTACACTTGTATAGTTTTTAGAAAGTTTTATATCTGGCTTTTGCCATGACTAGTTTTTTAAAGGGCGCTGATGACCGCCGTAGTTGAGCGCCCTTATACATATATACCTGACCTCTGAGCACTACTCTCACTATTACTACTGTCCTTGATTTCATATACTCCTGCCGGGCACAGTAGATCGTTCCAGAAACCGAATGTTCTGGAACAGTATCGAACGGTATCTGTGCAGTAATAACACAGTTTCGCCCCGGCCTCGTGACGTTTTCGTGACGTCAGCCATCAGAAGTCCTTGATGGCGTGCTTCTTCGTCTCGCCAGTCAATAAAAAAAACAAAGCGAGGCGATTCCCCTACTCCTGCTCCTTCGCGATGGCGGCTGAGTGGCCTACTCGATTCTTCCCCTTCAAAACAGCCTTGCGTTCACCAGTGTGACAGTAGAAACCAAATTTAAATTTTCTAGAAGAACACTAACCGACTTGATGATTATTTTAAAGATACAAAGAAACAGTTCCAGATGTTTCAAATAAATGCTGCCAGTGGCAATTTCCTATTTGTCGTTTAAGATTAGGATTACTACGGAAGGGATACGGCTCCGAATCCTCTAGTTTATTGTACCTAAGCCCCAAGTGTGCATCCTCGTGAGGAAGGATGAAGCGAGCAGGCACGCATTTAGAAGTCAGTTTCCAAGGAGGGGGTTCAAAAAGTACGTTGAATTATTTGCTTTTAATAAATAATTAATCAGGGATGTGTTTATGTCATGTTAATAAAAAATAAAAACACTAGTAATATATACACATGAGTTTCTGCACCCAAGGTTCTACAAATTGTTCTTAGAAAAGTTTGTTTCTGTCTTGTTTTCTTTGGATAAAGTCGGTAGAAAGGCCTTTAATTGCACCTTTTTTGCTCTTATTCCTGGGATAAAGTGATATAAGCAGTAATTAGATATTTAAAAAGCGAACCACTGATTGATGCATTTGAAGTATTAGTTCAACTTGAATGAAAAAGGGATTAGGAACTTAGAAGTTAAAAATTGCATACCTTTAAGTATCTGGGAATTCTAATCAACAAATTATAATATATCGGAATTGGTTAACTTTGCAATGCATTATTGTAATTGACATTATTTATGTATTTTAACGAGTTCTACAGCTGCTGTGCAGTAGCTTTATCTCTCAAATAACTTCATGTCTGCCTTACAGTGAATAGAGACGTTAAGATGAGAAGCTTGAATAAACTTTTTCGATTTATATTAAACTAAGTTTTATTTCAACTATTTATTAAAAATTTGAAATGATAATTCATTCGGGGAGTTCGGACCACCTGGACCCCCCTTAAATACGTCCCAGGAAGCGAGGTGAGTCAGAGGACAGAGGGTGGCCGAACCAATGAGTCACGATAGTGCTAAGATACCTGCCGACACTTCTACCCTGAAAGAAATCACCAGATGAGAGATGACAATGGAGATGGAATGAAGGGAAAGGAAATTTGGGGGATGTAATTAACCTACCCGGCATTCGCCTGGTGACCTGGAAGAACCCCCGAAAAAGCCAATGAGTTTGGTAGGTCGACCACGGGAATTGAACACGGGCCACCCGAATGCGGGCCACAGACAAAACGGCCTGAGCCATCCCACTCGGTATTTGTCGCTTAATTTTTTTATTTCGTTTAAATGTTTGACTAACTATATTAAGTACTCTTTATTTAAACAGTTTGTATTATCAGATTATCATCCGATTGACCATCTTAGTAGTAGTAGTAGTAGTAGTAGTAGTAGTAGTAGTAGTAGTAGTAGTAGTAGTAGTAGTAGTAGTAATAATAATAATAATAATAATAATAATAATAATAATAATAATAATAATAATAATAATAATAATAATAATAATAATAATAAATATATAATTCCCTCCTGAATCTACCATTCTCCAAGAGAACTAAAGTTATAGCCTTCGCGGATGACTTGGTCATCTTAACAAATGGAGACTTCAAAGCAGAAGCCGAAAATTACGCAAACCAAGATATAAAGAAAATAGAGAAATGGGCTCTTAAACACAAGGTGGTATTCAACACTAATAAATCAAAAGTGATGTTAATATCAAGGAAAAGAAGGGGCGACAAGAACGTCAGTATCCTCCTTAATTATAGGGTATTAGTACAAGTAGAGGAAATGAAATATCTAGGAATCCACTTGGATAGCAAATTTAACTTCAATGCGCATATAGCCCACACAGTAGATAAATCTCTGGGACTAATTAATATGCTGGCAAGAACAGCGAAACTTCAATGGGGTTTGGTCATAAAGCGCTCAAGACAATTTATGAAGGCGCGCTCGTCCCAATCTTAACTTACGGAGCTCCCGTTTGGAAGGAAGCAGTACCGAAGCAGAAAAATATTGCAAAATTCAAGCGTGTACAAAGACTCATGAATATTAAGATAGCCAAAACGTTCAGAACAGTATCATACGAGGCCTCGTGCGTGTTAGCTGGAGTTAAACCTATAATGATAACAATAGAAGAGAACAATGAAATATATGCAGCAACGAAATCCCTAAACCAGGAATACGACGCTCCATTAGAAGTGAAGTATTGGCGGCACCCCGCAGAAACAGCAATCATCCACGAAGTTGAAAAACACACTCTTTACCAGACTGAAATATATACAGATGGCAGTAAAACCGGAGGAAAGGTAGAAGCGGCAGCAATCATATACACAAATGGAGAAGTGACCCACAGATTTAAGTTTAAATTGGGTGAAAATTGCACAAAGAACCAGGCAGAGCAAATCACTGTATTGAAAATATTAGAAAAACTCCAAGAACTGGAAGGAGAAGCAGTCTACCAGAAAATATCTAAGGACGTAATTACTACAAGGGTGAATGAAGATGGAATCAGGAGGTGGCAAATAGAATGGGACAAAACATCCAAAGGAGCGACAACGAAAGAATTCTTCCCAAGCATCATCGAGCGTATCAAGAGCAATATAATAATTACGCCAAATTTCACTTGTATAACATCTGGACACGGCAATATACGAAGCTACCTGCACAGATTTAAAATCATGGACGAATCAATTTGTCCATGTAATACAGGAGAACAGACTGTGGCTCATCTCTTGTTTCACTGTCCTATCCTCGGCAAACAAAGGAAGGATCTTGCAGCAGCCATAATTCACCAGGGCGGGAAATGGCCGACTGCAAAGAAGGACCTCACAAGAAGATTCATAAGACAGTTCAGCAGATTTATAAATGCAATAGACTTTAAAAAGTTATAATAATTGTGATTTGTGAAAGACATTGAGATCACTCTGTGATTTTGCGCTGGCGAAATATCAATATATAGGAAGTCAACTTGTCATGACATTGTTAAAAAAATGTTATGTAAATTAAATTAATTAAATTAAATTAATGAATCATTGTGAACGACACATCAGTTCAGAAGCGCAGTACTAAGATATTATTATACTTAAAATAAGTGGTTCAACAGTATTATAAAAGTCGCAGGCTAAAAAATAGAACAATATACTCTGGCTAGTGCAACGCAAGTCGCTCTGAACCGATGTCTCGGAAGATAAAGCATGTAGTATTACATTGTAATGGGGCATGCTGCTCAGTCTTTCTCAATTAAAAATAATAATAATAATAATAATAATAATAATAATAATAATAATAATAATAATAATAATAATAATAATAATAATAATAATAATAATAATAATAATAATAATAATAATAATAATAATAATAATAATATAATAATAATAGCAATAATAATAATAATAATAATAATAATAATAATAATAATAATAATAATAATAATAATAATAATAATAATAATAATAATAATAATAATAATAATAATAATAATAATAATAATAATAATAATAATAATAATAATAATAATAATAATAATAATAATAATAATAATAATAATAATAATTAATAATAATAATAATAATAATAATAATAATAATAATAATAATAATAATAATAATAATAATAATAATAATAATAATAATAATAATAATAATAATAATAATAATAATAATAATAATAATAATAATAATAATAATAATAATAATAATAATAATAATAATAATAATAATAATAATAATAATAATAATAATAATAATAATAATAATAATAATAATAATAATAATAATAATAATAATAATAATAATAATAATAATAATAATAATAATAATAATAATAATAATAATAATAATAATAATAATAATAATAATAATAATAATAATAATAATAATAATAATAATAATAATAATAATAATAACAATAATAATACATTATTTATATAACTGACGGATCGTGTCAAAGAAAACATTAACGTATACTTCAACTGCAGCATTTTTATATAGTAATAATTTCGTTAAATTGTTTTAAAGAAACTCTTTATACTCATGATTGCTAACATCAGTACTCACCTGGACGCCACATCTTTGCCGTCTGATGAGATATCATACCTGTCAAGATAAATTTTCCTTTTGTTTGTTAATGATAACATGATGCAAGTTAAACTAATGGACTTTACCAATATAACAAAAAAAAAAAAACTATTGCTGGAATAAACGTTTAAGATTGAAGTCCTCGTACTTCATTATTTAACATATAAAAATGTTATAGATTTAAAAAATATCTATGTCAGTTATTTGTATTTAATTGGGTATTTACTTATTTTACACAAATACCCAAGATTAGAACAGTAGCGTCTGGAATAGTGCCTAGACTATGCATTGCGTTGGTAGAAAATATCGTGCGTGAAAAAACTTCCTTTTTCTGTTGTAGCGTTTTATGTTAAAGGAAATGAAGGCAATTGTTTTAAACATACTATGCGTGTAAGTTAGTGTACAGGATGTTTCAGAACGACATCGAACGAATATATAGAAGTAATTGCTCAGCTTCTATGTGACATATATAGATAGCTTTTACCGCCAATAGAGCCGCATAAAAACGTTCAAGAATGACTGTGGATTAGGCAGTTACAGGAACAACGCCGCGTGCCTCACGCTATCGAAGTTCACAGGTAGGTGACAGCTTGCCACCTGCTATAGCTGTTTGTAAACATACCGAGACTCCACTGTAGCTTGCTACTATTAAGAATATCTTGACTATGAAACCGCAATCATGAAGCTATTCTTTAGTTATTTGTTTCTGGGTGTTTAAAGTATTCCAAAATTCCGATGAACGGAACAGTCGATGACGGCAAATAAGCTGATGGACATATGCAATTTAAACCTTATAGAAGGAAGTTAATGTTAGTGAGATTTAGGATGGAAGCATTAAAGGATAAAAAGAACAGAACAATATCAAAGAATTGTAGATAAATTTAACCAGAACTAAATGCCTTATGCAATGAGACAAGCATTATATTATTATTATTATTATTATTATTATTATTATTATTATTATTATTATTATTATTATTATTATTATTATTATTATTATTATTATTATTATTATTATTATTATTATTATTATTATTATTATTATTATTATTATTATTATTATTATTATTATTATTATTATTATTATTATTATTATTATTATTATTATTATTATTATTATTATTATTATTATTATTATTATTATTATTATTATTATTATTATTATTATTATTATTATTATTATTATTATTATTATTATTATTATTATTATTATTATTATTATTATTATTATTATTATTATTATTATTATTATTATTATTATTATTATTATTATTATTATTATTATTATTATTATTATTATTATTATTATTATTATTATTATTATTATTATTATTATTATTATTATTATTATTATTATTATTATTATTATTATTATTATTATTATTATTATTATTATTATTATTATTATTATTATTATTATTATTATTATTATTACTATTGATAAAAACAACAAATAACATACAAATAACAATAACAACAACAAAACATACAAATAACAATAACAAATAAATAAAGCATTTGTAACTGAAAAGTAAGCTGTTGATTTTACAGTAACTGATTGAAAGCACTGTACAATTAAGATCACAGCAAAATGAGCAACCTTGGAACTGTGCGAGTTATTAGTCGATTTTTTCACAGGTAACTGCCCTTTGGCCTATTACCTGAAAGGTAGGCTAGGGTCACTGATAAAGAGCAAGCAGGCTGGCCCCGCAGCTCAATCGGTAGAGCACCTGCTAGGGGTTCGGTTCCCGGTGGTGGGGGTGGGGATTTTTCTCCGCCCAAGATAATTCCTCATCTTCCCTAGAGTCTGTAAGTATGAATGAGAGTGCGAATGTGTGCGTGATATAATGATTAAACCCAACCGAACAAGAGTTGGATGTGTTGCAAAAGGAGAAGGCTGCCGATATGACCATTGCAGTTAAAGGCGGGGTATAAATGGAACACACACACACACACACACACACACACACACACACACACACACACACACACACACACACACACACACACACACACACACAGAGGCTTTTGTTTTCGTGGCCGGTGTGTCCTAATAATTTTTGAGGTTCGCACACCAGTGGTTCCTGCGCTGCCTAATCACAAAATAATGCAATATTTAATACTGCATAAAATTCTACGTAAGAGAATTTCGAAGCTGTGACACCGAAGTTCGGACTAGTTAAGTTATAACTACGAAACGGCTATATTCGTTCAGTGTCGTTTCGAAACAACCTGTTTTAAAACAACTTTTGAAGATAATATAGTACCAGCGATATTATCAGTTGGTGAATTACAATTATTTATGATAGTTTGATGACGTGAACTTAATCCTTATTAAAAATAACACTCAACACGCAACATCATAATTTTATTACAAAGTGGTATCCCAAAGTGAATAAAATATACTTCGCTTTCAAAGTGGTCTTACGGTTCTCAGTATCACATTCTATATTGTACATGAAAATCCTCCCTTATTATACCCTTATCAGGCTTCTGGTTAATTCACGCGTTGTAAATTTACGACACGAATCATGAGCTTTACAACTGATCATGAGTACATGTCGGAATAGCATTTTATTAAAATTATAATTTCACAACCCCACTGCAAGAGCAGCAAGAGATACACAATTCGGAAACCAAATGCTAAACCGAGATACAGTACCATTTCAGAGCATTCTGCTTTAAATGTGAAATATTATATCTGCATGCAATTAGAATATTTTTTAGCCCACCCTAAAAGCGCAGTAAGCTGTGAATGTTGGCTCTTTTTCAACAGTGGTATCTATGTGAGCTAAAATTGTATGACTTTAAGCCAAATCACTACAACTAGAAAGTTCACTCAAATGAAATTTAGCTTAGATAAGTGAAAACATAAGAAATACTTCTAACTGCTGTCCATTTTGCTTGCACGCACCCGATTTTAAAGATTACATAATGTGGCTTTCCTTTAAAATTTGCTTGAAATATTTTAAAAGTAAGGGGAGTTTAAAACGATAGTCTCCTAAATATTTGGCATTTTTATAATTGCAATGGAACCGCATTATTTCGCATAAGAATGAAGACATCTGGAATGTAACCGCATACATAGATACCTAGGTACATTGTTTAAAACGTATCATGACTTATTTATGACCTTTTCCTTGACATTGAAGGCTTCAACTCTGGCGACACTATCATAGATACAATCAACAGCTTATACCGCATAATGTGGGCAACTCGCATTCGGAATGTCATGATTTCAATTCCCGTTGACCGCAAATCCTGACATGATGTTTTGTGGTTTCCCCATGACACTTCAAGCGAGTGCTGCATTTGCTTTGCCGTTTTCGATGTTTTGAGTAGCTTAAGCGGTAGCACTTTTACATTACGTTAAGATTAAATGCAAAGGTGTTTGTACTGGTAATATATTTTTCCTTTTGTATGCTAAAAGGTGACTGGGTGCTTATAATAATTACACAAATATATGATTTCTTTAACCAACCTCACCTCATTTATAAATTAAAAATTAAGACACGGGTCTTTCTACGAAATAATAGTGCTAAATAAGTGTGAGTAGCTACTTAGGCTATGAATTCAAGTTCTACTGGCATGCAACTGAAAAAAAGACACTTTATGTACCTAATTGGAATCTGATAACGGGCGAACTCCTTAAACGACTTCCACTTCGGAATTTTCTTTTGATAATTCCTGCAACACAACAGTATATCTTCACACTCACCAATTATATATTTTTTTTCTGTTTCTGTTCACAAATTCAAAACCTGTGTAGCGAAGAATGGTGTGGAATTTCGCTTTTCAAAGCTCGCTAATCGGGATCATTGTTTACTGCTTGAAGCACGTTTGTAATTGTGGCGGTTTGTTTCTTTCAATGAAGCTATGAGCCTTGAGACGAATATAACTTTTAACAAATTTTTCATATTCACCTTCCACAACTGGCTCCTTTCTTTTTTAATGTTTTCATGGATTAGAAAGCCTGCCCTTTTTCACAATCTCATTTCGAATGGCATTAATACTTGGCGCTGAAACACCAGTTAATTATGCTGACAAATTAACGATGTCCTCAATTGCTAAGGTTGGATATTTTTCACACAACTTGCAAAACATATCCAGTGTAATTTGTTTTTCGCCACTTTTTAACGGTTACCCTCTGAGATGTTTTACATATTGCACGGAACCAGCCATGTTTTAAACCAATTCTCTCACTTCCTTCTCTTTTAAACCGCGCAAGCGCAGCGTGCACTCTGATTAATACATACACGTTACATTTATATTTACCAAATAAAAGACTAGTTAATCATTGTTTGGCGGTTGCATTTCTAATAATGTAAAGTTGTTGATATATGTTACCCTAGATGTAAAGCCTTTAAAAAAGAATGGGAACTATATTTTTTTATACGCAGAGAGTTACAAGGCTAAACAGCCAATGATGTCGTATACGTACACCTGCTTTTGTTTTACATCGTCCTGTAAACTAAGGGACGGCCCCAGTACTGATAAGAACTCTTTGATGTTAGGAACTTTCGTGCTTCTCCTTGGTCTGTTTGCTTCTGCGACCCTGTGGCCTCCTGAGGTTTCCTCCCTTCATGCCTTCCTCCTGGGGATGTTAGTTGCAATATAGTATAGCAACGCAAAGGTCTCTGTAAGGAATAAGCTGTGGGACAAGGACAGCGAATGTGTATGACAGAGAACGCCTGTTACACAAGGAGCAGACCGTTAAAACACATGCGCCATGTTCACTCTGTACATTAAAACCGAGAAGATTCATTCACAAAAGTAGAAGTAACTGTACTGACAGGGGGTGTCATAAACCTATCCAGGGAGGGTGTGGGAACCTTCACCAACCCCCCCTGCGTCTCGTCCCTCGGAGACTTATTCTCCTGTAGAGGAGTAATTTTCGTGTAGGTCTCAGTGAGCGATTAATCCCTATATGCCTACCCTCCACAGTTTATCTAGCTTTATGAGACCACATTATTCTGTAGTAGGAATCTAATGGGAAAAATATTAAAGTTTATTGATCCGATATTATAGAAGCCTGCAAATGTACCGAAAGCAAATAAAAGAATAAAAAATATCTTATTTAAAAATCAAAATTAATTAACTTGCCTCTAGAAACTGAAATAGCGAATGAAATTGCACTTTTTTTTCAGATTGAATAACATGCAGGTGAGGAGAAAAAATGATCGTATAGGTATGTCAATATGGAGATACATTCACACTGATTCATATTCTTTTTTTAGCCGCAAGAATTATATGCAGTTCCTAGCATCGTCAAATACAATGTACATAGTGATATAATATAGACTACAATCTTATATCTTATGCATAGAAACGTAACAAGCATGTTTTCTCTGGCGCATTACCCTTTTAATACACTAAACCAATAACTTCAATAGAGAAAATTAATGATAACATCCATTTTGACAAACCGACTACATCCTTAGTTCATCCCAGCTTCAACATCCTTATCCTAGGCCTGGGGAATATGATATTGACCCCAGCGAAACCTATAAGCGACTCAGACTAGTGCTAGCCCTACCATAAGCCATTACAGAATTTACCCTACCTCCAACCATACTAAATCTAATCACCATTAATCTAAATTTAAAAAAAAATCATTACCCGCATCACCACCATCTATCTACCCACCGTTATCTCATTAAATCCACACCACTATGCCAGTAAGGGACAATGTCTCGAAATGGCAAAATGTCGAAGACCCCTCCTCTGAGGAGGAGGTTCACCTTTCAACGACACCACTGTTGCTGCTAGAAAAAATCACTAGGTATTTAATATCAAGAAATAATTTCATTACAATTCAATTTGTACACCAATAGAAGAATTTTTGAAACACCTTTATACCAGTGTTAACGATTATATGCATAAGATTAGTGCAATATTATGTTTTATAATAAATATCAATAGCTATAACAGATGTGATCAACCCGCATTATGAATGAAGCACTGATATGAATAGCACTGCTATTACCATAACCACACGCTATAACTGTATTGCATTATACTTTATGACAAGGAACGTTGTCTGCGAGATATCTCTAGACGACGACAGCAAAAACGAATAGAGGAAATGCTGCGCCAGCTCCAGCGAGGTCTCTGTGATTGCACGTGCGCATACAGCGCTCTGCAAGGTGCATGCAAGTGTCTGTGTGTCTAGACAGTAGTGATGCTGTGAGTTTGTTTAGGGTGGTTAGGGAGAGAAACAGTGAAAGAACAAGCTTCCAAGTGTGGTGAAACTTGTTTTGAAAATTACCCCTCCGGTAATCTTGATGGAAGAAAAAAATTAGTAAGTTTTTAACGATCATATATTAAATTTCCTTTGTTAATTTAATATGAAAAGAATGGTCTCTCAGTGAATTTGAGTATTTTTATGGTTGTATACAGATTAGGTTAAGATACCCTCTGAATTGCAAGAGAGTGCTTTTGATATTATTACGTGTTCATAAACAATTAGGAATGTGCAATCCGACAAAAGCTGGTAACAAACGTGTTATCGAGTGTTTGACGTTACGAGGTTATGATTTCAGGTTAGGTTTAATACTTAATAAACAAAATAACATAATGCAGATTAACCGGCCAAGCAAAATTTTATTTACAATAAAAAATCAACGTGTCTGTGTAGTTCGGTCGTTTATTTGCGTTTCCTGTTTATGTGTGTATGAAACGTTGCATCTGATAATGTATCTGAATTCAAGCAGGAGATTGCAAATTTGACATAACACGTCCTTTTGAGATAGAAATAAAATCGTAATTGAATTGTACAATGCCATAAACATTGCAAAAATCACTCTTGTTTCTTTCCATTATATAATTTAAAAATTAAAATGAATGACATTCAACTGAGGAAGAATATGTCACTCAATTTATTATTTGTCAATTTCATTAATACATGGAGAAGAAACTGGATATCTGTTTACATAAACCATTCACCATTTACATATTATTTGGAATTTAAAATATAATGCATCAATATGTCTTCCAATATATGTGCTACTGGACACAGAAATTTAATTTTGCTTTTACTATTTCACATAAAAGTTAGCACATCTTTGTAATATGTATTTTAAAGTTTAAATTACTGATAATTATGTACAGTACGTGCAGTTTAAGCTTTTATTTAAAATTTTATTTACATTTGATTACTTAAAGTGTCTACAATAGATATTTAGAGTTTTAAAACCCATTGGTTTGTTTGTTTTTTTGTTCGTCAGGTACCCACCACAAGCAAAGCTCAAGGATATTTAACATGTCATACATTTAACGTAGATGCATACTACAGTAATACACTCAGCACTACTAGTAGACTTGCCCACTTTTTTAATCTTTTCTTACATTATGTACAACATGAACATTTGTAAACCAGCACCATTCAGGCATCAACATCAGAACCTGTATCACAATAGATTAAAAATGATTAAATCATCTAATCACCTCCACTTTCAATCTGCTCCAAGTATTGAAAAATTTACCTGTTGAATGTAAATTCAGTGATAGCAATCAAATGAAACAAATTTGTTTGCTTTAGTGCTCTAACATGGACAATTTTCCAACCAGAATGCAAAATGGTGCTAATAGTGTGTTAAAAAAATAAGGGAGGAAGGGACATTAGTGACAATAATGCAAGAAAATCTGCAATTGCACTACAGTTATTTAAATTATACTAAGTCATCATGTTTTAAATGAAAATGTACCTACAAATATCAGGCTTTTGATAATGTTGGAGCTTTAAAAATAAATGAAATCAAATGTATATATAATGAAAATCTAATATATATAATAAAATTTTGATGTGTTGCAATTTTCTACAAACTATTCTTAAAAATCTTGCTTTTCTAATGCTTCTTGTTAATTCAGATGAACTTTTGGTGTCATTTTTTTTAATTATATTTATAGGACTCCACAAGCTCTTGGTTCTTTTTAAGGAGGAAATACAAAAAGCAGTACAGTGGACAGATTTCATTTAGTGTATGAATTTAAATAAGAATACTATAAATACAACAGCTGACTATCATTCAGTTACATGAATAATTTAGATAAATTTACAAATAAACATACTAACTATATATGTTAAAATTAAAAGGAACTGAGCAGATTAAAATATACATAAATTAATGTTAATAAATAATAAATTAGAGGTAAAATTAAACTAATAATAATAATACTTAATATATTAACCAACTTTACAATATTTATCATGAAAATACAACTTAACATTTCTTTTAAAATGACAGGGTGTTTAGGTTTATGATTTTTAAGGGTACATTATTATAATGATATATTAACATATGCTTAACTTCAGCAATACCATATTTAGATGTTACGCTAGAAATTAGATGAATGGATGATTTTTGCTTCATATCAAAGTTACATAGATCTTTTTTTAAACACTATACCAAGATTATTGTTGCATGACAAATTATGTATTACCTTTAATATATATACTGAACTTTGTATTTGGATCAATACAGTAAGAGGATGTATCTCTGTAAGCTTATATAATAACCGAGATGAGGTGAGTGGAGGAAATCCATATGTTCTTTTTATTGCACGATTCGGAATTATTTGGAGTGGTTTAAGCACCTCTTTTGTACAATGTTCCCAAATAGGACACATGTAATTTAAATGACAGTGAAATCAATGAATGGTATATGGACTTAATAGATGTTGGAAGAAGTTTACTTCTGTCATTTGTTGTATATCATACAACAATATCATATATTATTAATTTATAGATGAGTCGTATTTATTATATATCTGCTTCACTTACGTACCTATTTTGAAGACATGTTTCGCAAATCATCGTTTGCATCTTCAGCTCTTATGCGACTTCTGCATAAGAGACTGTCGCATAAGAGCCGAAGATGCAAATGATTTGCGAAACATGTCCTCAAAATAGGTACGTAAGTGAAGCAGATATATAATAAATACGACTCATCTATAAATTAATAATTATTTCGCTTCACTGTGGTGTTCCAATACAGTTAAATCTCAATATCATATATATTTTGTTGTATGATATATAAGTTAGGTACCTAAAGTGACAATCAAATGTTAAAATTTCATGTTACTATGTGATGGCTTTGAAATTCCATGTTCTTAACGTGACACTGAGAAAATAATAAATGACAGCTTCCCATTTCAGAAAAGCGTTAGGATGTTGAGGATATTAGGAAGGTCCTAATGAAACAAGTTCTAGATAAACATGAGCAATACATGGATCATGGAGTACTAGTCCGACTCAAAATTATATTAAAGTATAAGAATTTTAAAATTCAAACCAATAGCAAGGAATATCTCGGAAATGGCTAACTCCACAATAAAAATTTGGCATAAATTGGGTGCTTCTGGGTTTGTTGTGCATTAGGATTGTATATATCTCTTGCAAAAGACATTCAAATGAAGAGGAGGGAAGAGAAATTTTAAAAAAAATGCACATAAATGGAGTTTGCGAATGGCATATTTTCTTGAAAACCTTCATGTTACACCCTAGGAAGATACTGAAGTTAAATACCAAGTTCGGTATTTTAACCAACATTTTGTTTTTCAGTTGTGCACTATCTACATATACACACACAATGATTTTTTTTATTTACCTATTTATTTATTTATTTTACTTGGGGAGTCTCAAAACATGTGTTTCTGGGGAAATCTCAGTATTGAACTTTTGGGTGGAACATTTCCTCTTCTTAATATAAGCAAGTAATAAAGAAAATAAAAACTGAAATAAGTAATGAATTGGTCATATATGCTGTGTGCCGCTTTGTGTTAATTGGACTAAATGTCCTCAAAAAATTACTCTTCCTAATCCAAGTAAAACTGATAAAATATGTAAATACATTAAAGCCATACAAATATTTGAGGGCATTTTCCTTTCTGCTCCAGAGGTGCCTGTGTCAAAAACTTGATTTAAAATTGAAAGAAAACAATCTTCTATAGTGAGATTAGACTGTGTCCATAGATACGTTTTTGGTTTCTGCCTGCAGATTTTTATTCTAAAACAATTCTGTGTGTTGCATTCATATTAATTTTCTGTACTCATTATTTTAACTGTTCTTACAAAAGCTGATTGTTGTATCTACTTCTTGTTAATAAAGATAAATTTCATTACCCATACCAAAATGCTGTAAGAAGGATACACTAAGACAAAATTTTTGACATTTACTTTCTCTGCTAAGTGTAGTAAGTAAGAGAAGTATTGCATTCCTCTCAAGAATCATTATCAACATTTCACCAGAAATACATATTTTAATTGAAGTAATGAGTTGGTATTCAAACACAACATCACTTAAAATATCCTTACTTGAACTTGGATAGTTGCTGATGATGGGGACGAGCCGGTCTCCGAAACAATTGTTCAAGTAAGGATATTTTAAGTGATGTTGTGTTTGAATACCAACTCATTACTTCAATTGTTATATACATCACTGTTTCTAACCTTTTGCTTCAAATAACATATTTTAATACCTTTTGGATCTAAAAAGAATATTTTTAGAAATTCTGTGTGTGTCTGCACGTAGGCATATGTTATGTCTGCATGTGTCTAAAAACAGAGTAACTAAAAAATGAAAAGTCGGTTAAACATTGGCGAGTTCCTTTACTTGGAACATGTTTTAAACATTTTAGTTTTCTCAGAAGTGACTTTTAGTGCTTTTGATTAAAATACTATTTGTTTATCTTATTTTTCATGACAAATGTGTGTTGTAAATTTACTGGTAAATTGTGAGAATAAGGCAAAGTATTACTACACAAAATTGTAGATATCACTAAAACAAGAATTATTAATAAAACTATCTGTAGTTGGATTTTTACACGTCACTTACATTTTGATTATTTGAGGGACTAGCTTCTGGAGCTGTTGCTTCCATTTTCAACCTCGAAAATCGGACTGTCTGTTGTTGTCTATGATGTTTTCTCTGGTGGTGGACTGTGAACTTCTTTATCAAATTATCAAATGGTGGGATTTTAAGGTTTATTACTCTGTCGTTATATTTTCATATTAAGATGTTCTTCCATATTGTCTGGTTATGGTTTATCACATTTCTTAATATTTTTGGATTTTAATTTTAGTAATTTTTTTTGTGGAGATACCCATTTTCGAATATCTTGAAAATAATTAATGCCACAAACTTTTTTAAATGTAAAGTATATCTCTAATGAGATCCTATTTTTTTTTTTTTTTTTTTTTAGTAGTATAGTATATGGTTTACCAGTCATATAAAAATAATTCAGAAGAATAGGTCTGCACAGAAAATTCAATACTAATTGATTTATCATGTAAATATAATTGAACATCAGTATTTTAATTGAAAATTCTTAAGAGCTGTTTTTGAAAGAAAAAAAAAAGAAAAGAAACAGCTCTTCCATGTGAAGCGTAATTTGGAGAAGGGGGATTTTCTTGAATATATTTATGTTGCATCCTTGAAAGTACTAAACTTATATTTAGTTATGTGTGCACGCACGCACACACACCTATTTACCTATTTTAGATCAGAGTAAAAAAAAAAAAAAAGATGAGAGGAAAGAATGGGCAGCAAGGACAATTTTATAGAATATAAGACTGCTTGTGCTCTTTTTTACCTATAAAACTACTGCAACACTTTCCCGGTTTGTATGAAAATGGCTATTTTTGTGGAAGCAGCGAGCTGATTTTGAAAATAACAGTTTTCGTGGGACATGTGCCATTTTTATGAAATTCAATACGTTTTATGTATTGGACGGTATATATAATTGCAGTATTTCCAAAATTATTTTGTGATTTGTGAGAAAACCTTACATGATAGAAAAAATGGAAAGTACCATACAATTTGGCATCTCCAAATTAGTTAATATGACCTCTCAGTTCACAAATGTTGCTTTATGTGTTTATTTTATATGTAATGCACATGTTCTTACATCAAAAACAGTGTTTTCAAAATTTATTTTGTGATATGTGAGAAAACCTTATGTGATAGAGAAAAATGGAAAGTACCATTCAGTTTAGCACATCGAAGTTAGGTAATATCACCTTTCAGAACGCAAACCAGCAAACAAAAATTTAATTTTGCAGGGCAGTGTAATTGGTGGTAATGCTGAAGCTGCTGCCTGAAGGATTTGCAGTTTATATGTGGTAATGGCTAGACTACGGGTGACCTAAGGGCCCTGACTATACCACTAAGAGACTTTTTTTTTGGCTTTGGAAAGGCAGGATAATGAAGAAGAGAGGTACAGTATTGCTCTGTCTTAGAGACGGTGATGGGTTCTAAAGGATATCTTACTCCATGATGTTTCACATTAGCATGTATTGTTTGGTGAGGTTTTCATGGCTACTCAGTGCCTTCGTAATCTTGTGGAGAGGCTGGTGTGTAGTTGGTGATGGTTTTCTTGCAGTGCATTGAATGAGATATTGAGGCTGGTATCAGTTGTGTGGTGGTTGGTTCTAGTGGTAATGTGGAGTTTGGTTGTGGTTCAGCAGACTTGTTTTAGTGAACTTGTGGTGGCTTCAGCAAAGAGTCAGTTGATGTCTGTTATTTTCCCCAGTTGACTGTCGGTACCACAGTACTGAGTCACTACATGCCTTGGCCTATGAGATATAGCATGTTCGCAGAAAAGAAGTTTTGGGTTTGTTAGGGCTGTTCATTGGTGGATTTGCCGACCAATTAGATGACCACACTTTTCCTCCTGCCATATGTTAAATATTAGTACTCATTGATTTTGAACCATTGTGATATGTTAAACCTCATTTCGATTACCAGTGTTATTCACTTATGCATCTGTAGATTGAAAATCAATGTTGTTTGATTAGTTTTTGTATTTGAGAGTCGTAGTTTGTCTGGGCAGATGAAAGGTGTCTCTCCGCATTAGCCAAGCAGATCGATGATATCTTAGCAGTTTTATGGTGGAATAATCGCCTCAGTTGTTTCAGCTCATATCTGCCCAGAGTGTTCACCAGCTGGTTGGAAATGGATTGTATGTTATCATATATTAATTAAACCTTTGGTCTGATGACATCGATAATGTCAGTATGTCAAAATGTTCATGAAGAATATGAGCTGGAAGTCTTCAGCCAATACCATAGATTATCTGTAATGCCCTGCTGTTCTGTATTGTCTGGAGCCTGATGAGGGTGTAATTAGCAGTGTTTCCCAGATCTCAAAACCGTAAAGAATTAGGGCAGAACAACTGCATGGAGTAACTGGAAATTTAGGTGGAGGGGCATACTGTTAGAGGTGAGAATACGGTATAACTTCATGCCTGTGTAGCACCTTGTTCTTGATATGATGGATGAAATTTAGTTTCTGGTTCAGCGTCACCCAAGATACTTTTCTGTGTACACCCATGGGATGCCCAGGGATGTTGGACCTGCACGTTAGGTACTCCCAGACCAATGGATTATTCTTGACAGCGACACCTCCACTTTTACATAGAAGTTGCAATTTTGCAGAATACTGACTGCAAGTAAATATATGAAGAAGGATTTCCTAAATATCTTAGCCATCCGGTTTTTGCTTTGCCATGTTTATTAAAACCAACATTTCAACCATCCGTGGTTTTGGTCATCTTTAAGGTCTGACTGAAGCCAAACATGATGCTGCAAAAACCAGGTAGCCAAGATATATATAAGGCTGATTGTGGACGCCTGAGAGAACAGGGCTTATTACATTCAAGTTTGTAGATAAGCCCAGTAGTAGAGAAGGCTTTTTCCATATTGAGCAATACTGCCATCTCTTCTGGAAAGCTTACTTGGCTTTTCGGCTACTTGCAGCAGTTGCTCTGACATGAATGTCTTTATAGCTACAGTCATCTCCACATGACTTTGTGGACATGGCATGCTCCTTTATGCCACAGTGAAAATTTTCAGATGCAGTTGCAATGCGTAAAGAACTTTAAGCAACATTTTATGCATATGCAAGAAGTACCCAGTGAAATAAGTTGGAATAATAAGTAAGACTTATTGTAAATACCACTGAGCTATGGTGACAGATGTTAGAGCATGGGTTAAACATAGATATTGGTAATATTAAAATTATCATTCCACAAGTTTTCCATTTTCTTGCATATTCTCCAATGCCGTGTAGTTAACAACTTAGTTGCAAGAAAACTGTAATTTGGTTTATTACTACATGTTACAAAGTAAAAACATTGGACTAAGAAGTAGGACCATATGCTGGGGTTGGAACTGTGAACCCTCACTGAACTATGAGAGCAGGTGTTACAGGGTGTTTCAAAACAACACAGAATGAACATATAGAAGTAGTTGCTCAGCTTCTGTGTGACACATATAGATAGTTTTTACCGCCAATAGAGCCGCATAAAAAAATGCTCCAGAATTAGTGTGGATTAGGCAGTCCCCCCAGGGGCCTACTTCGGTAGGTACGGGTTTGGCGTACCCGGGGTCCCGAGCCAACAGTCTCCCTCGTGTGGGCTCCTCCTCGTGGTTGAGGGAGACGGTCAACAGGCCCACCCACGTGTAGGCCGTGCGTGGAGACCCGTGTCGGTGGAAAGGTTTGTCCTGGTGGTTGAGGGATGCGTATCTGAGCTCGTAACAGTGCTTTTCTGAATTCGGGAAGGGTGCGCATTACCAATATACCACTTTGGCTACTGCTTCACCTAAACGGGAGGTTAGGGACTAACCCACCCCTAATCAATCGGCCAGGACAAGGTGTGACACTGAACTCCAGGGTGAGTGGGACGGCGCGCCCTCTATATCCCCTATGTAGCCCTGTCATCCCAGTGGGATGACCCCGTGTTGGGCTCCGTGGTGGGTGGGGAGCATTGGGGGATGAAAGCAACACCATACTTTTCATGGCAAACCTTACACCGAAACGAAAACGGCAAGTGAATGATGAAATAGAGGCACCCGTAGCTTCAAGCGCTCGGTACCTAGTAATAAGTCGACTTGAAGAGACTCAGACCTTTTTAACAGTGAATCCTTTCGCTATACAAACGGGACTTGACAAAATCGCTGGCCCGGTGAAATCCTGCACTCGTCTTAGAACTGGTTCTTTGTTGGTTGAGACGCATACTGCCATACAGTTCGATCGATTATTAAAAGCCAAATTACTCCACGGATATCCCATCCGCGTCGAAAAACACAGAAGCCTCAACTCAAGCAAGGGCGTCATTACTTCCTCCCTCCTGGACGGCATGCCAGAAGCAGAAATCCAGGGTTACTTATCAGACCAAGGCGTAATCTCTGTGTACCGCGTTAAAACCATGCGTGACGGTGTTCCGGTACCGACTCGCACGCTTTTCCTCACCTTTGACCGTCTAGAGCTGCCATCTAAAATTAAGGCTGGATATGAAGTGATTAACGTTCGACCCTATATTCCACGGCCTATGCGTTGCTTCCGGTGTCAACGATACGGTCACACGAAGTTAACCTGCAAAGCAACCACGCCTATTTGCGCCAGTTGTGGCGACGAGGCCCATGAGGGTGTTTGTCCGACTCCTCCCTGCTGCGTAAATTGTCGAGGTTCTCATGCAGCTAATTCAGGCGACTGCCCACGTTTTCTAGACGAGAAGGCCATCCAAGAGCTGCGGGTGAAAGAACGTATTTCTTTCACAGAGGCCCGCAAACGCCACCTCGCTCGGCAGCCTTCTCTCTTAAAATTTGGTACGTTTAGTTCGGTGGTTTCCACCCCAGTATCTAAGCGGGATTTCGGTACCCAAACGGGCCCGGATTCTTCTCTTGCCGCTCCGGCCAAAGTGAATGGACGCCCTTCTGGGTCGCGCAGTCCGAAGAAAATAGTTGTTAGTACTCAACCTCGACAATTCAAGACCCAGCCCAAACGTTCCGACTTCTTAAAAGACCCTCCAGCTTCTGCTAGTAAACCGCTCGCATCGAAAGCCTCATCTCCCTCACCACCTCGGAGATCACGGTCCCAAGATAGTAGAGGCCGTAGCCGGGCTTCGCGCAGTTCTGCGATCCCCACGGCCACCGGTAACCGCTTTGAAGTCCTGTGTTCGGTTTCCGGTGAATCCGTCCCTCTCCCTCCAACCGAGCCTATGGAGGAGGATCCCACGACTCCTAAGAGTCCCAGTCCCACGCGCACGAATAAGGGTAAATTAAAGCGTCAACCTGTGGCCAAGTGAAAAAGCTGGACCATCTATTTTTTTTATTCGCCTCCCAATGTCTATTATACAGTGGAACACCCGTGGCATTCGTACACGCAGAACTGAATTACAAATGCTCACATCTTCGCTGTCACCCAGTATTTGGTGTCTGCAGGAGACAAAGCTTCACAGCCAGGATGCTTTCACCTTTCCTGGCTACACATCGGTGCGCTTTGATCTCCCACCGACTCCTGGTTCTCCTGCCCATGGCGGTGTTATGTTACTTATCAGTGACAACGTTTATTATCAAACTCATAGGCTTACCACCCACCTGCAAGCTGTTGCAGTCAGGTTACGTTTCCCTGGTTTTTCATTTACGCTGTGTACTGTTTATTTTCCACCTTCATCTCCTCTCCCTATTGCTGATCTTGCAGCTTTAGTGGCGCAGCTCCCGACGCCTTATCTTCTGTTGGGAGACTTCAATGCCCACCACCCTCTATGGGGATCACCACGGGCTTGTGCAAGGGGGAACGACCTCTTTGACTTTTTTGCTCAGTATAATCTCTCTGTTCTAAACACCGGCGAACCTACCTTTCTGTCCGACTCCAGTGGCAATTTTTCTCACCTCGACTTGGCAGTTTGCTCCCATCAGCTTACACCCCGCTTGCAGTGGAACGTCTGCTCTGACAGCTTTGGCAGCGATCATTTTCCGTGTGTCATACGCTTGCTTTCCCACACTGCTCCATCGTCGCGTGTACCCCACTGGCAATTCCACAGAGCGCAGTGGCCCCTTTACTCTGGCTTGGCTGTCTTCGTGAACCGCCTCTTCAGCGATGTTGACGAGATGGTGGATCACCTAACCTCCGTCATTACATCCGCAGCCGAACAAGCCATCCCCCGGTCCTCCTCCCACCCGAAACGCTTGCCAGTCCCTTGGTGGACTGATGAATGCAGGGCGGCGATCCAAGCACGGAGAAAGGCACTTAAGGTATTTTGGCGCCACCCTACTCTTGACAATCTGGTCACGTACAAACAACTTCGTGCCAGAGTTCGGCGCATTATTACAAACAGTAAACGGGCCTCCTGGAACCGCTTTGTCGAGTCGTTTAATCCCTCAACACCGACTTCTCTTGTATGGGACCGGCTTCGCCGCGTTGCTGGCAAAGCTTCCAGGCTCACGATTCCTGGCCTTCGACTGAATAATGACACCATCGTTATACCCGGAGCTGTTGCTGACGCCTTGGGTAGTGCTTTCGCTGATGTTTCCACCTCCTACCACTATCCTGCAGCATTCCTATCCAAGAAAGACCGCGTGGAATCCCATGAGCTCTCTTTTTCCTCCTCCAATACCGAATATTACAACACGGATTTCACCGAGGCCGAACTAGAGAGGGCGCTAGGCTCCTCCCGACCCTCCGCACCTGGTCCAGATGGTATACACCTTCTTATGTTGCAACATCTTACCTCCCTTGGAAAAAGGTTTCTTCTAAGTGTATACAACCGCATATGGCGTACCGCTACATTTCCATCCGCCTGACGCGAGGCCACCATCGTCCCAATTTTAAAGCCTGGTAAGGACCCCCATCTACCTTCCAGCTATCGCCCTATCTCCCTCACCAGCGTCATCTGCAAGGTGATGGAGCGCATGATACACGGGCGGTTAACATGGTGGCTGGAATCCCAACATATGTTGTCCAATGTCCAATGTGGCTCCAGACGCTTCCGTTCCACAACCGATCACCTTGTATCCCTATCCACACACATTATGGACAATTTTTTGTGCAGGAATCAAACGGTTGCCGTCTTTTTTGATCTGGCCAAGGCGTACGACACCTGTTGGAGGTACGGTATTCTGCGTACACTACATAATTGGGGTATCCGTGGCCGTCTACCCCTTTTTATTCGAGGGTTCATGAGGGATAGAGTCTTTCGCGTGCGCGTGGGTTCAGTTTTATCCCGTATTTTTATCCAAGAGAACGGAGTATCGCAGGGCTCGGTGCTCAGCGTCACACTGTTTGCCATTGCGATCAATCCTATTGTAGCGTGTGTACCTCCGGGTATTTCCGCCTCCTTGTTCGTCGATGACTTTGCCATCTATTGCAGCTCTCGGCGGACGTGTCTGCTCGAACGCCGCCTCCAAGGTTGTCTAGATCGACTCTACACTTGGAGTATCCAAAACGGCTTTAGGTTTTCCGCCGAGAAGACCGTCTGCGTTAACTTCTGGCGCCAGAAGGCATTTCTATCGCCTTCTCTACACCTCGGCCCAGCTGTCCTTCCATTCGCAGACGAGGCAAAATTTTTAGGATTGATCTTTGACAGAAAGCTGAGCTGGTCCTCTCATATTACGTATTTAAGAGCAAGGTGTGACCGTTCTCTCAATCCTATACGCGTTTTAAGTGGCACATCCTGGGGCGCAAATCGGACAATACTTTTACGACTCTACCGTTGCCTAGTCCGATCCAAAGTCGATTACGGTTGCCTCGTGTACTCCTCGGCTCGTCCGTCGATTTTAAGTCGCCTAGATCCAATCCATCACCGTGGAATCAGGTTGAGTACTGGTGCCTTTCCCACTAGCCCAACAGTGAGTCTGTGTGCGGAAGCCGCCGAACCACCGCTTTCATATCGGCGCGATGTCCTTTTGTGCATTTACGCCTGCAAACTCTTAAGTATGCCATGACATCCCTCTTTTAAACCGTTTTTTAACGACTCTTTGGATCGCCAGTACTCGAGGCGCCCCCTAGCATTGCTCCCTCCTGGCGTTCGGTTTCGCTTACTTTTGCGACTCTTAGACATCACCTTGCCATCTGTGTTCCACGGGGGAGAATGCCGTTTTCCCCCCTGGCTCCGCTCGGAAATCCCCGTTGATCTGAGGCTAACGGCTATGCCGAAATCCACCACCCCTCCTCCGAGAATTCGCACGTCGTTTTTCGAACTTAAGGCTCATTATGGCCCCTGTAATTTTATATACACAGATGGCTCGAAAGACGACCAAGGAGTCGGATGTGCTTTTATTCACCGTGGCCAGAGTTTTAAATTTCGCCTCTTACCGCAGTGCTCGATTTTTACCGCCGAGCTGTTTGCTATTTATCAAGCTATTTTATATATTCATAGGCAAGGTTCGCAGCGCTGGGTGATTTGCTCAGATTCTTTAAGCGCCCTCCAAAGCCTCAGGTCGCTGTACGCCTACCACCCTCTAGTGCAGCGTGTCCAGGATCGCCTTCACTTGCTCGCTGACGATCGCATCAGCGTGTCTTTCGTGTGGGTCCCTGGACATTTAGGCCTGCCAGGTAACGAGGACGCTGATATCGCCGCGAAAGCTGCCCTTTCATGTGCCAGGTATTCTAGCTCTCAGGTATCCTCTGTTGATTTTAGCGCTGTTTTACGGGGACTTCACGTTTCTCGCTGGAAAAATTCTTGGAGCGCTGTCAAGCGGAACAAACTTAGGGAGGTAAAATCCCTCCCTGTCCCATGGCACACTTCCTCCCGTGGTTGCCGGCGTGAAGAAGTAATTTTAGCCAGACTACGTATCGGGCACTGCCGGTTTAGTCATAGCCATCTCTTGTGTTCAGATCCTGCACCAGTTTGCCCTCGCTGCGGTGAGCCACTAACGGTGCGACATATTTTAACACAGTGCCAGTTTTTAGCTCCCTTACGTGTATCTTTAGGTCTGCCGACAACTATGGCAGAGATGCTAGCAGACACATCAAGCGCTGCAGAGCAAGTTTTAAGCTTTATTCACCTAAGTGGTTTGGGTCGTCGTATATAACAATTCTCTTTCCACCTTTTCTGCTCTTCTGCCCTTCAGTCAAACTGGCTCTTATTGTTTTCCCACTACTGGCATTGTTTTAGTGATGTTTTAATCTTTTACCCATCCGACCTGAAGGCTTCATGCCTGTCGTTTTCCTGTTAATCTTTTAGCGTTGTTAGGGCGCTAATAACCAAAGTAGTTGTGCGCCCCCCAAAACTGTAATACTACTACTACTACTACTATTAGGCAGTGACAGGAACAACGACACGTGCCTCATGCTGTTGGAGTTCGCAGGTATAAGTCACATGCCGTGCCGCGTGCTGTAGCTGTTTGTAAACATACCAGCATACTCCGCAGTAGCTTGCTACTATTAAGAATTTCTTTGGCTTATGAAACCTCATTGGAAAAGTTATTGCTTAATTATTGCTTATGTGTGTTTAATGTGTTCCAAAATTCTGTTATAGCTGCCATGATGGCAAATAAGCTGGTGGACATATGCAACTTATATTTAGAGGGAAGTTAATGTTAGTGAGGTTGAAGATGGAAGCATTAAATGATAAACAGAAAAGAAAACAACATCAAAGAATTGTACATAAATGAACCAAAACTAAATGGCTTATACAAGATGAGCATTTAATTTCACATGTTTGATAATATTAATAAAGCATTTGTAACTGAAAAGGAAGCTGTTGATATGTGCAATAAGTGGTTGAAAGTATTGTACAATTAAGATTATAACAAAATGCTCTGAAGTTAAACAAATAAATATTATCATAGATGTAACTATTTTTACAATTCATATTTTTAATGAACCTAAATTAATCGTGCATTCGTTTAACTCCCTTCTGCTCTTCCAGCCATCAAAACCATACCCGTCATTTTGACGTTCATATAACACTTCATATTGCTTGGATTTGCTATCTAAGTACATGCAAAATTGTCCCTGTTAGGAGGGAATGTGTAGTTTTACACTGATGAGCAGCCTTGCAACTGTCCGAGTTATTAGTCGACTTTTGCACAAATAACTGCCCTTTACCTCATTACCTGAAAGGTAGGCTAGAGTCACTGATAAAGAGCAAGAAGTAATGTTTTTGTTTTCATGGCCGGTGCGTCCCAATAACAACTTTTGAGGTTTGCACAAAAGTGGTTCCTGCGCTGTCTAATCACAAAATCATTTAATATTTAATGCTGCATAAAATTATACCTAAGAGAACTTCGAAGCTATGACACCGAAATTCGAACTAGTTAAGTTATAAACTATGCAATGGCTATAATAATTCTGTGCCATTTTGAAACAACCTGTATACAATATACATGTTAGTTCTATTAACATCGTCATTCCCTGTGTTTTCCATTTTCTTGCACATTTTCCAATGCTTTGCAGTTAATAACTGGAACAGAATTGCAACTTGTTTGGTGATACTTAGTCCACATTTTTTATACTGGTTACTATAGTTACTGGTTACTGGTTAATTGTCATATCCCCTACTCATAGAATACCTGAATAATATTGACCGGCAAAAGCTATACATTTACTTTCTTGAAAAATAGTACCTAATTGGAGATTCATGGTTTAACATATTGATAAACTTATATGATTTAAACATTATTCTAAACCGAATTGGAATATAGCAAGATCTTTAATCAATGTAAGATGTTTTCTCTTTAGTTCAATACACCAATGGCAACTTAAAATTTCTAAGGACTTTAAATCCTAGCCTTCATAATTGGCCATTATTAGATCAGCCAGTGATAACTTTAGTTTACATATGCCTGTATAGGCTAAAATTGGAAAGGTAGAATCATATTGAAAATTCCAATGCCATGACTGGGATTTGAATTACAGATCTTTGGCTTATTGGTCCTCTGCTTTAACCAATTGAGAAACTACCATAGCAATATGTGGACATAACACTAAATTCCCCAAATGACACATATTTAATTGTAAGTTGGCATTTATCAATTTATGGTGTTCTCAGTGCTCACTGGTATACTATATAAGGTTGCAAATGTCCATATGAGGAAAATGTGCATTGTGCTAAATGGGCAAAAGTCTGGTTGGCCTGTTTGTGAATTTTCAGTTCATTCTACCTTCCCATTTCATCATACACATGTTTGAAAGAATAAATTGTTTCTCTGATCACTTATGCATTTTAAACCCAAATAATTCAGAGAAATAATGTTTTACTAAAAAAAGTAGTTTTGTTCAGTCTGCAAATACTATGACTATTTTCTAAGACAGGAATAATTAATATAAGTACTTAACAAGAGATAAGTATTTTATTCATAGTCTTATGACAATGTACAGGTTTCTTCATTTAAAACCTAATGGGTGCATGGCATTTCGTCTGTGTGCAACAGGATGTGCCACAGCCAGCTTTGCTTCTACATAAACTCTGCACATAAAGCATGTATAACACTTACTTCATCGAAGATGCTGGAAATGTTCTTCACCCATGGCTAAATAAACGTAATGTTGGAAGAACATATTCTGATTCACTTGGGCCATTGATTAAGTTGGGCCGATGTAATGTTTCTGATTTCATTTCCATTATTTTGGTTTAGTTCTTAAAATGTATGAGGATTTGTTTTGTAAAGTTTGTCTTTCAGGTAACCACACAAGTAAAAATCACACACTGTTAGTTCGGGGAAGCGAGAGGGTCATAAACCAGCACTAATCACTCTTATCTTTAAGCACTTCCCTAATTTGATTCATGGACTTCTCTGCTGTATGGGCAGTTGCAAAATCTTATTAAAAGAAATATGATTTCTCTTCTTCTGTCATTTCATGACAAAATGGGGTGAAAATGTCATTTTGGTGCATCTCTGCATTTACAATCTGCTCGTAGAATACGGAATTGATTAGGTGTCTAACACCAACAGTACACCAAACATCAACTTTCCAATTATAATGAAGGATTTCTTGAATGCAATGTGGACTTTCAGAGGCCCAGTACCGACTGTTATAAGTGTTGCAACGACCACTGAGGTGGAACCACACCTCATTGAAAAAGAACAGCTGTGTATCAATTAAATTGTCATTTACTGATGAAAGAAACCATTCACAATAATGCATTCATGATACTCGGTCACCTTGTTTTAAAGCACGGACACTTGTATATTTATACGGTTTTAGTTTTAAAACTCTATTTGCTCTCCGTGCAGAAGACTCTAAATTCCCACCTGTTGTGCTAATTTTGGGATGGATTTGGTTTGTTTTTTGTAATTTACGTCCTCCAATGTTAAGTCATATCGGGCGATGAATGAAATGGGTGAAATGCTGCTCAAATGAGTCGGGGTCCATGGAGCTTAGAGCTACCCGACATTCGTTGTATAGGATAAGGGAAACCCCCGGAAAAGGCCTTCTCCAGGTAACTCACCCTAACTGAGATTCAAACTCGGGACCTCTTGAACATGAAGTAGACATGCTACCATCTACGCTACCGAGGTGGGCATGGATCTGGTTGGTGAACATATAAAACTGTGCATAAATGGTCTAACTTTTCCTCTGCTAACACTGTACGTGTATGCTTTCGCTTTTGTTTCAAATTTCTTCACGTTCTTGTGGATTGTAAACGTGGAAGGAGTACTTCACCAGGGAACATATGAGTATACTCTGTGTGAACATGGCTTGGTGATTGCAATTTATGATAACTTTTACACAGAACAATGTGTTGCTGTAGAGTCAAATGCCTGTTCATGTTGGTGGCTGGTACAATACTGCTGGGTGGAGTGCACACTGCTACCCTCTGTGCACAATGGCAACCAGTAGAGGAGAAATCTAGCAAGGTCACTGTAGAGGTGAAAGGCTGTGTGCTCTGTTAGCTTTTAAATGAAGATCCCTATATATGTGCATGAATGTGGTGTATGCCAAAATCATGTCCTTAGTCACAGCAGATCTATGTTTTGATTTGATCTATTTCATTTTTAATTGTCTTTTCACAGATATGTATTGATGTGAGCACAGATATTAGTAATAAATCAACACATCACTGTTTCTAATACTTCTGCTTATGTACTTGTTCTGATATTAGTCTTTGTGCAAAATCTTTCAAATGAGGTATTATGATATTTGGCAAACAGTTGTAAACCCCTAACAAATTAACTTCTTGTATTTGTCTTCAGTACTTATTACAACTTCAATTAAAAAATATGAGCATATAATTATTATTTAATTGTTTGAAATTCATAAATAAAGTAATCCAATACAGGTGTACTCTTTCATTTTATTGATATCTTTGGAAGATTTTAGATGGGCCAAACAAAAATGGCTCAAAGACTGCGTTTGATCCTCAGGACATAGTTTGGCAAACCATGGAAATGTTGTGTCATTCAGTTAAATAACTTGAACTGAAATCTGTGGACTGTAAGCAGAAACCTATTGTAACCATATTGTTACCCAATCGGCGTACTTGCGGTCGGCTGCGGGAGAGGGGGGCATGTGGCATCGGGACCGCACCCTTGCCGGTCAGCTGGCGCCTGCGGAGGCGTGACAGGGTGGAGAGAGGGGAAACCATGGGGGTGGCTGAATCTTTGTTTCCCCCTCCTCCTGCCGCTTGAAAGAATGCAAAATCTCCGGAATATCTTTCCCTCTCCATGGTAAGGAATTCTCTAGAACCATTTAGCCACCTATAAATAAAAGCACGATGCGACCAAGAGTTCAGTCCTACTAGGTTGCTTCATGAAGCCTCGGGACTTCCATATGTGGAGGACGAAGTTAGGCGCCGGGCATCAAAATTCTACGCAACTTTACCAACTCATAGAAGCGCCCTTGTTAGATCATTGGGAGATTATGACCCCACTAGACGCCGTTCTAGACAACATCGGGTCCCCCGTATGGCATGCGAGCACCCAAGATAACCCAGGAGCTAATCCAAACAGCAGCTAAAGCTGAGCTCCACATAATCTCCTAAGTTGTTTGGCAACAAAATTCTCCCCAACCCAAAACTAAATTAAAAACACCAGGGTGCATGGAATTACATCCTGTCCTTTCATCCCGAAGGTACAAATTGTAACCTAACAAAATTCTTCAAATCTCAAAACCTACACCATATCCATCCTACAAAATCCCGTTCAAATACCTTACCTGCGGAAAACCCTTAACGGGTGGGCACGCAGCAAAAACCTTCTGGCTATATACAGCCAGCCATCACGTCATGGTCATGGTCAAGAGATCAGTTCTTGGCGAGCAGCCGGAGGAGCGCCGTGATAGTGAACGGACTGGAAGATTGTGTACGTGTATCAGAGGAGTTGTACGTAATTGTGAGTGTAAGTGGACCTGTGTCAGACGAACTGGCGAACTGTAATTGTGTGCACTACATAGTTCTGTGTAATCGGCAAGTGTTCCAACTGTAATTCGGTAGAAATAAAGAACATTTTGAGTTTCTGCAGTTGGACTTTTAATTTCACGAACCCACAAAGCTATTAGCTTCATTCTAATGAACATATGCATATATTTGTAAATAATAATTTACTTATTTCATATGTTTATATATATGTCGGATAGAATAAATGAATATGAGTATGAAAACCTGAGTAATCAAATGGGTGATCATATCAATGATTTTGATCTTATTGCAGTGGAGAGATCAGCAACCAAAACCATAGGAGTTGAGGCTATCACAGATGAATTCCAACTCCTACAGCATTTGGCAGGTTAAATTCTACTGAGGTAATATTTCCAACTTTTTTTACTGTATCAAACTTTTAACAAGGCAGGCTTTACATATTAGTAATTATAAACAAGAGTAAAGTATTAATAAAATCTGCATTAGGTACCTCACTGAGGGATATACAGAGTGTATATAAATGAATATTCGGGGTTTTAACTCTTTATAATATTTATTACCTTCAACTTACAGCTATAAATGATATGTCAAATGAAAAGGCAACTCAAACAGTTTTACCAAGAACCTTATACATGTTCAATGTGACTACCCTTTGTCACACGGCACACATGAAGTCTATTCCCAAATGTTGAAAAGTGTGTATTCAGTAATTGTAGCAACAGCTGCTTCAATCCGGTTTCTAATTCAGGGAGGTCAGCTGGTAGCGGAGGCACGTACACACAATATCCTTGATGAAGCCCTAAAGGTAAAAATCACATGGCGTTAGGTCAGGAGAACGTGGGGGCCATGCATAGCAAGCCCTGTCATTGGGGCCCTTGCGGCCTATGCAGCGCTCGGGTACAGTGACATTCAACCAATCGCATACTTCGTCATGCCAGTGAGGTGGCGCACCATCTTGCTGGAAAATGAAGTTCTGTCTCATTTTCTTCCAACTGAGGGAAGTGTCATTGCTCTAGTGTATCAAGGTAAGAAGTGCCAGTTACAGTAGGTTCAGCAAAAAAGAAAGGCCCAATAACTTTTTGTCGGGATATGGCACTAAAAACATCCACTTTAGGGGAATTTCGTTACATTTGTACCATCTCGTGAGGATTTTCTGAGCCCTAGATGCGCCCAATTAGTGTTAAGATGTCCACTAAGGTGAAAGGTCGATTCATCACTGAAGACAACACGATCCATAATATCGTCATCGTCGTGAAACAAATCGTTTGCGAAGTTGGCACGTAATCCGTGATCTGTAGGCTTTGGAGCCTGTAATAGCTGTAAACGGTAAGGACGTAGCCGTAAGCGTTTTATTACAACTTTCCATACAGTTGACACAGGAACTTGTAATTCACGACTAGTCTTCCAGACTGATTCTTTGGGCTATGAGTGAACAACTCTCTCACTCGCTCAACAGTCTCTTCACTTACTCTTGGTCATCCGGTGCTCTTCCCTTTACAAAGGCAGCTGGTATCTCAAACTGATGATACCATCTACGAATATTATCACTAGGAGGATCACAACTGAACGTAATGCGGAACGCACGTTGCACAGTAACTACAGATTCGGTCTTTGCAAACTGCAAAACACAAAAGGCTTTCTGTTTACTAGTCGCCATTTTTGTTATTACCGCTGTCTAGCGTATTGCAGCACAAACATTGCGTGCACATGCGCACTGGTGCCAAGAAACCAAACTGAGTTGCTTTTTCATTTGACATTACATTTATAACTAAGTTTAATGTAATAAATATTATAAAGAGTTAAAACCCCAATATTCATTTATGTACACCCTGTATATACACCAGCATATGTTAATTTGATCCAGAAGTCCTATCCCAGAGGAAAAAGAGTTATAGGATGCAACAAATCAATGTGTAGAGTAGAAAGCCAAACTAAGTATAATTCAGTAAAGTCTTCTGACTTTGTGAAGCAGTTATTTTATTGTCAGAAGTAGTAACTGCTGGTACAAATAAGAAAATAATCATCACATGCACATACTGTGCTGTTCTCTTTATACTTAATAAATGCAAGCATTTGCTGTTACCATACTATCTGTAGACCTCTCAACAAATGGAACATTGCATATCACACACACCTAGCACCAGCAACCTTCTTCTTCTTCTTCTTCTTCTTCTTCTTCTTCTTCTTCTTCTTCTTCTTCTTCTTCTTCTTCTTCTTCTTCTTCTTCTTCTTCTTCTTCTTCTTCTTCTTCTTCTTCTTCTTCTTCTTCTTCTTCTTCTTCTTCTTCTTCTTCTTCTTCTTCTTCTTCTTCTTCTTCTTCTTCTTCTTCTTCTTCTTCTTCTTCTTCTTCTTCTTCTTCTTCTTCTTCTTCTTCTTCTTCTTCTTCTTCTTCTTCTTCTTCTTCTTCTTCTTCTTCTTCTTCTTCTTCTTCTTCTTCTTCTTCTTCTTCTTCTTCTTCTTCTTCTTCTTCTTCTTCTTCTTCTTCTTCTTCTTCTTCTTCTTCTTCTTCTTCTTCTTCTTCTTCCTCTTCTTCTTCCTCTTCCTCTTCCTCTTCCTCTTCCTCTTCCTCTTCCTCTTCCTCTTCCTCTTCCTCTTCCTCTTCCTCTTCCTCTTCCTCTTCCTCTTCCTCTTCCTCTTCCTCTTCCTCTTCCTCTTCCTCTTCCTCTTCCTCTTCCTCTTCCTCTTCCTCTTCCTCTTCCTCTTCCTCTTCCTCTTCCTCTTCCTCTTCCTCTTCCTCTTCCTCTTCCTCTTCCTCTTCCTCTTCCTCTTCCTCTTCCTCTTCCTCTTCCTCTTCCTCTTCCTCTTCCTCTTCCTCTTCCTCTTCCTCTTCCTCTTCCTCTTCCTCTTCCTCTTCCTCTTCCTCTTCCTCTTCCTCTTCCTCTTCCTCTTCCTCTTCCTCTTCCTCTTCCTCTTCCTCTTCCTCTTCCTTCTTCCTTCTTCCTTCTTCCTTCTTCTTCTTCACGGTAAAAGAAATAACTTGCTGTTTCGCCTCAAATACCTCGCGAATCTAATGCATACCCCATATTTGAAACTTAAAATTACGAAAAAAAGGGTTTGCACCATTGAAAAATTATTTTTCTTCCGAAGTGTAATGACACTTGATGTGAATTCTTTTCACACCAATTGCTTGTACACTGGAAAAGGTTGCTGCACACATCGGTCACTAGTTTGATGAAGCTTATTCTTACGTTGTAAATTTTGAAGCAGTTTGGCCTATCCTCAGGGTAGAGCAAAGAATTCCATCAAAGGGTATGCGTGGATATGTATGGGAGGGTATGCGTGGATATGTATGGGAGTAAGGATGGTTCTAATGACACTGGAATGCAAGTTTCAAGCTGGTTTAATGACTGCTTCTTCTTATCATCAAATCAAACTCGAAGTTGCCGACCAATGGTTACCAATATACCACTCTTCAGAGTTATTGTATGCCAAATGCATATTATGCAATAACACTTAATTTGTTATTTACGTAGGAACCGATAGATACCTGTTTTCTTCGGTTCTGGTCTGCCTTCCACGAAGACCGAACCGGTTGTCTTTCTTAATGGACCGCCAGCTCAGTTGTGTTCCTCACTGCAGCTGCATGTGACTTTCACCTCTCGAAGTCTGTTTTTATTCACACCAAAATTCCTTTTGGGACTATTTTGTTCATTGTGATTATTAGTCTTGGTCATGCCATTATTAAGGGTCCGAACAATGCCTTTTCAAACGGAGTCAAGTGTTATCCACTTAGAATCCCTGCTAAGAACCCGCTTTCTCCCATCACTTTGTTAGACTACTATTCACCCCAACTGCACCTGCACGCGATTTAACAAATATACCATGTTCCTTTGAAATCCATTACGATTCTTTATTCATTGCATCCCTTAATTTCGGTATCACACTAATGACATACTCGTACCGTTGAAACGTTTGTAGTTTGTCCTCAAAACCTGCAGGAAGCTTCTGTCACATTGCTGTACGCCATCCTGGAGATAAACCAGTCCACTTCATGAAACGATTCGCCCATCCACAGCTAGTCTTAAACTCTTGTTCCGGAATACCAAGCTTTAGCTTTCTTTCGTGTAGTGTCACTAGTCACTTACTTTACACATCTAATGCACACCACGATTTTGAGTACTACATTTGGTCTAAAAAAATGATCATTAGATTCGCGTAGAGTAGAGTTTTATTCACCGCAGATATACAATTTGTACATATGTCTTTGTCATAACTTACAAGGTAAGGATTTAACTAAGTACCTATATACAGGTATTAAATATATACAGAAATATACTAAAATAGTGCCTACTTGGCTAGATATCTGCACTGAGATAATCATAAATGCTGCAAAATTTGTGATTTAATAACAATTTATATACATTGGATTTGAATATTCTCCCTGGCATAGCTTTTGAGGATTTGGGTAGCTTATTGAACAGAATGATTCCTCAATGGGATATGCTATTGAGAGCACTATTGAGTCGCTGATATTGAAAATGCAGTGCCTCAGTTCTTCGAGTGTTGTAAGTATGATAATCCTGATTTCTTTTAAAGTACTGCATATTGTTGTGGATAAAAGAAACTGATTCCAAAATATGTATACACGGTAGCGGAAGTATGTTGAACTCATCAAAAATTGATTTACTTGTAGTATGGGGTGGTACTTGCTTCATTAGTCTCAGTATTTTCTTTTGCATTTTGAATATTGTTATTGCTATACAATAACAATTTGTTTACCTTAAATACAGTATCTTCACGGCATTTTTAGTATTTTAGCTAATTGATGGAAATTAATCATTTCTCCACACTAGCCGTATATAGGCTATATAGGTATGTTGACTCTATCCATTTTTAGTATTTATTTAGTCAATCTTGCACAGTAAAACCTGCCTAAAACGGACCCCTTATGTGCCGGAAACCTAGAAAAACTGAAAATAAATTTCGGAACAGAGTCATTCTCCATGTAAAATTATACTCTAAGGCAGAAAACCACCTAAAGCGGAAACAGAAATATTTTTCGGGAAGCCTTTGCATAATTAACCTGATTAAAACGGATTACTTTATTTGTACAATGTGTATTTTAAAAAGTGCAATAATTTTGAGGGTAACTGCAGCTGCACCGAAGTTACATGAATCATAAAGTCGAAAACTGTAATTCTTTGAGGAAAAGGGAAAACAAACAGTTAGCTCTCAACTCTCTTCCAGCTCACATAAATGTAACCCATGGCGTAACAGCCCAAAGTGGGCTTGAGCCTACCAGTGCAACTGCTGGCCTCACACCCACTTACGTACGGCAGAGGTGGATGATCATCCAACCGATACGGGGTGGAGATGTGGTCAGCATCTTGGCATTACCCAGCCGGAACGTTGGTTTTCGTTACCAGGGCCGCTTACTTATCGTAAACTTCCTCACTTTCCTCACGATGCTGAGTGGGCACCACAACCTAAAATCAGCACCCCATGGGTGGGATCGAACCCGGGCTGCTTTCCTTAGCCAGGGATCAAGGAATGCTGCCTTAGCCCACTATGCCACTGCGCAGGACTCTAGCTCACATAGTAAGGGTAAAATTGTTTTGCAGTGCATTCATTCTCAGTTTTGTTCTTACAAGTGATCAAGTACGAGTGGAAGAAAACTGAACAGTCCGCCTACAACGCGAAGCAATACAAATTTTCAAATATCCGAACAATTTCAGCCATAAGGAAGAAGCCCTCCGCATACACAAGGCCTGGATGCCACTGCTGCAGACCAGTAGAAGGATCATGTCACTCAGGTTCACCTGAGTGGGGGTGTTTTCGCCTCAGCTCCTAGCCTCGTGGTGCGACTTAATCTGCGCTTTAATAGGAGGTCGTCTGTTGTCTTATGCTTTGTCTATGGGCATGGAAAAAGAACAAAATATAAACTCCCGAGACACCCCTTCGAAGACCTGGACCAATGAGCGCTCAGCTTGGTGGCAAGCTCTGCCCTTCACCCCTGCCGTATATAAGAGTGCGCCAGCTGCTTGTCTGGCACCAAGGCCTCCTTTTCCGACTCATTGGATATGACTTCTCTCCATACTTAATTCATTTCATCAGTCATTACCATGTCCATCGCACCTTTTCTGTCACCAGAGATTACATTGTTTCCCAACATTATTCTATCAGTGCATCAATACTCTTCCTACCATTTGGAGCTGCAACCTCTATCTGTTTGTCGATGACACAGCCATCACCACAGCCTCATCTAGCCACCTCACGGCCGTTCATTGTATTCAACGGCATGCTGACATGCTTTCTGCATGGTTCCTCACATGGCGTCTACGTATCAATGCTGCAAAGTCTCAGGCAGTCACTTTCACCCGTCACCATCTTCGAGACGTTCCAGAGCTACGACTAGCAGGGGCAAATGTTCCATGGTATAATGAGGCTCAATATCTGGGTACATGCGCCTCACTTGGAAGGCCCACATTCTTTCTGTTGCCTCCAAAGTCACTAAACGTATGGGAATGCTCTATCCACTCTATAACAAGAAGTCACCTATTTTGAAACAAACTACTCATTTACCAACAGATACTCAGATTTGCCTTAACATATGCCTGTCAAATCTGGGGTTCTGCAGCATCCTCCCACTTGAACAAACTCCAGGTCCTGCAAAATCGTTATCTACGGATAGCCACTGGTGCCGATTAGTATATCCCCAATGCCGACATACACAATGACCTCTCCTTTCCTAAACTACATACATTCTCAACCTCTCCCACAAGTTGTATGTTCTGATTTACCATCCAGTTTTAACCATCTCATCAGGGGTCTCGAGGAGTATGATATAGATCCTGGGACAACCTATAAACACCCACGACTTTCCCTAGTCCCGCCATAACTACATGGTCCTCCTTGATACATTTCAATCTTCACCTTCTAAAAATTTAACAAACTAATAATATAAAAATAAATAAATAAAAGAAAACCAACCATATACCCACTGTCCGTTGATTTATTCCCCACATGATGCCAGTAAGGGACAGTGTCCCGGGGTGGCAACAAGTCGAAGGCTTCCTGTTCCTTGGAGAACGGATCACCTTCAACGACACCTCTGCTGCTGTTTGAAATTTTATCAAAAGCGAAATTAAACTTAACAAAATCTAACAGTGGGAGCTGAAAATGTTAAACACCACACATTTGGACAATTCGTTGTGGAAATTAGTAAGGGCATTTAAAGTCTCCTCGAGCTTTAACTCAGGCACTGAGGCGCTGCACACTCGCTTCAGCTTGCAATTCTCCTCTGAGGAGAAAGCCGAGGTATTTGCTGACTGTCTGGAAGAAAAATTTACAGAAAATCCAGCAACAAATCCTGATCTAGAACGGGAAGTCCATACATGGGTACAAAACTGGGTGGCGCAGAAGCACGAGCAATATTTACTCTTTACAACACCCGCAGGAAGTCTACAAGCTTATTAGGAAGTTACCTAATGGGAAATCCGCCGGCGCGGACAGGGTGACTAATGTGGAACGTAAACATCTCTTGAGAAAAGACCTGGTGCAACTCACAAAAATTTTCAACGCCTGTTTGCAGCAAAATTACTTCCCTGACACTTGGAAACGAACCAAGGTAATAATGCTCCCAAAGCATGGGAAAAGCACCAGGCAACCTCAAAATTACCGCCCCATTAGTCTTTTGTCTACTATTGGTAAATTGCTCGAGAAAATAATTCTATTTTGATTCCAAAATCAAATTTCGTCTCTTAACATTTCAAACTCACAATTTGGCTTTAGAAAAGGACATTCAACAGAATTACAGCTCTCCAATGACGTCACTAAGAAATTTAACAATGGGGCTTCAACGTTGGCACTTTTTTGGACGTAGAAGCTGCATTTGATCGGTGCTGGCATAACGACTTGATTTACAAACTTCACCGAGAGTTTCCCGGCCTTCAAAATTCTCTACCATTACTGCATAATTCCTTAGAAAATCGGCGCTTCTACGTCCACATGGGCCGCTCCTCAAAGGAGAGAATTATGCTGGTGTGCCACAAGGGGCTATCATGTGCCCCTTCTTTTACATATTATTTACTAACGACTTTCCCGTGGATGCCAGATCCAAAGTTGCAATGTATGCTGATGACACTGCAATATACAGCCATCACAAAAATCTACGTTTCGACCTATTAGAGACGCAGCGGTACATTGACCGCTTCCTTTCATGGCTTCAAAACTGGAAAATCAAAATTAATGTGAACAAATGCCAGCTTATCGTTTTACAAAGCGGCGCCCTTTGACAATGGACCTAGCGGTTGATGGTCAAGTATTGCACTGCTGTCAGCAGGTCAAGTACCTCGGCGTGACATTGACGTGCACAATGCATCGGACCACCCACCTAGAAGATAGCGCCAACAGAGGGCGGCAGCGATTAAAGATGTGCGCCCCCATATTTAGGAGCAAATAGCTAAAACTGCGCTCGAAGATAGTCCTCTACAAATCTTTCATTTTATCCGTGGTCCTGTACGCCTCTTTGGTCTGGGCCAACACCTCCAACACTGCCCTAAAATACCTCCAGACCCTGCAAAACCTATCCCTACGTAAAATCCTATTCTTCCCTATCCGTACGATCTGCGCCACCCTTCATCAAGAAGCCCATATTATATATATTATGCGGGCAAGACCCACCTTTCAAGTAGTATATTTACCTGCCAGCAGAGGGAGGCCTCAGAGTTGCGGTCAGCACATCAAATATGATCGCAAGCTGCTAGGGAAATTGTATATAAACTCGCTACATCAGCAATGCTTTACATGACGTCAAATTTTGTGCGGTAAAATCACAGATAAAAGTGAACACCGTGTATAGTATCACTCACAATGAAACATGTCCTGAATTTTTAGCTGTCACAATGATGATAAGCGATGGCAGCATTCTTTATCATGCAACCATTTAACAGCATATCCAACATTTTGAGCTGGGTCTGACCTTTGCGTAACATATTTCCTTTAGAAGCCATTGTGTGTACTGAATTTATTTATTTATTTATTTTTTTATTTAATTTATTGCGGCCAATAGACTCTTACAAGAGCATCTGACACTGTCAATTATCTGTATACAGTCAAAATACAAAATGATCAAAATACATAAGTTATTTACAAAATATAGAGTTGTTTACAAAAGTATAAGTTATTTAAAAAGATCAAAATGCCTAACTTACGTACAAACCTTATTGTATACATAGGTATACAACTCATTTATACTACATACATATATATTACAGTTCATTTATACTATACAAACATTTTTGAATTAGGTATGATTTTAAGACCAGTTTAAATTTTGAGTCAGAAGTATTCTTAATTACAGATGGCAATTTATTATACAATATGGCTCCTATTTTAAATGGATCTTTATTAGTTTGAGTTTTATTCGTGCTCACCCTATGGTAATCAGTTGCTCTCCTCGTATCATATGTATGGCAATCTTTATTGAGGATGTTATGTTGCTTTCGGTCTTTTACAAGTATAATGGTTTTGAATACATAGAGTGATACTACTGTTAGGATGTTTTGTGATTTAAATGTATCCCGACATGTTTGTTGAAAACGAAGGTTGTACATGGTTCGTATGCATTTCTTTTGTACTTTTAATAGCCTGTCCATATTGGTTTTACTTGTTGCCCCCCAAATTTCAATACCATATGTTAAGTGTGGGAAGATAATGCCATAATACGCAGTTTTAAGAGTATTGATATTCCCATAATTTGCTAGTTGTCGTAATAGGTAGAGTCCCGAGTTCATTTTATTACAAACCATGTCTACGTTTGTACTGTAGGTTAGAGTATCTTCTATGTGAACGCCCAAAAATTTAAAGTTTCTTACCCGTTCCAAAGGTATATTATTAATGTTTATATTTAGATCATCGCTTTGAAATGTCATAAATTTTGTTTTTCCTATATTTAACTTTAGTCCATTGTTTAGAAAGTACCGAGATATTTCGCCAATTGCATTTGTTGTTTTTTCTTCTAAGCTTTCTTCTCCTTCACTCCAACATATTATAGATGTATCATCTGCATATGAGATGACCTTGCTGTTTACTGGTTCAGGTAAGTCATTAATATAAATCAAAAAAAGTATAGGTCCTAGTACTGATCCCTGTGGTACACCAGATTTCACTAAGTTATATTCTGATTTAATGTGGCTTATAACATTCCCTTTTTTCCAAGTTATTTCTGTACATTGCAAACGATTTTTAAGATATGATGTTAATAGTTTATTAATTTGTCCTCTGAAGCCATAGTACTCTAATTTTGAGATGAGATGATCATGGGATACAGAGTCAAAAGTGTTTATCTTTTAGTTCCAACAATTTGTGAATATATTCCGCTATAGCTGTGATGGTCGATAATTTATTTCTGTATCCATGCTGAAAATGATTAAGAATTTTATTAGCAATTAAGAAACTATTTATTCTAGCTATTAAGACTTTCTCATACGTTTTGCTGAATACTGAAGTTAGAGTTATTGGTCTGAAATTGTTAACATCTGCATATGAACCTTTCTTATGAATTGGTCGTACCACGCTAATCTTTAATACCTCTGGAAATATGCCCTCGTTCATTGAGTAATTTATTAAGTGCACCAGTATAGTCAGCAATTCTTGTTTACAATGTTTTAGTATTATAGGTGATACGCCATCCCACCCAGAGGACTGTTGGTTTTTAAAGCTACTAATTCTGAAGTCTAAGGAAAGCAACAAATTCAATAACACAAGCAACAATGGTATAGAATAACAGTAAAATTGACTCTTTGTTAGGTATCATATCCACTTTTAACATTCCGCAAGCTACAACAGGACAGATGTGGGCCGGATTACTGAGAGGCCGGAACACTACGGCTCAGATTAGCGAGAGTTTAGTGTACAATGGGTTTATGAGATATGATATCAAATGATTAGTTCCATCCCAGAACTTGTGCACACGTAGTTTAGAGAGGCAACATTTAGCTCAATTTGTAAGATCACTTGTATGAAACTAAATATAAAAAATTACAAGTCTTAGCCATAAACAAGAACTTTTTAACATTTATATGTATTTTCCTGAGATTAATGGCATTAGAAATGATTAAAATTAAAAAATTTAGTATTTAAGAACTATTTAATTTTAATATTATTTAAGACTATTCATAGTCAAATTACTTCTGTATTTTTTAACAGATAAGCAGCATGTGAGGCACGATGTGCAATCAGAAGACTGGTAAGTACGGTCTTAATTCTACATTGGGAAAAAGAATTTCAGTTTGCAAAATTACAAAAAATATTTTTACTTTGTACAGTAAAGTAAGCATATCAGTATAAATGTACAATTAAAAGTGAAATAAAGAGTTGAACATAAAAATATATGATCAAACGTATAATGATGTTTACATTTTACATTGTTATGCATTTAGATATGTTCTACATATAAAGAATCTTTAGTAGAAATGTAACAAGCTTACTTGCAGTAAAGTTTTACTTTCCATACTACTTATCAGTACTAACTAGAAGAAGTTTGTATTCTCCAAAAATTTTGCATTGAGATTTCACTAGTAACATGTTTTGACATCCCTTAAACAAAACAAAAAAATTGTTTAGAAAGCGGTTTAGATGTATATAGCATAACTCAGAAATGAAAATTGGGTTAAATACTGAGCTTGGTATTATGTTCGTTGTCTTTCAAGAATATGACACCTAGATTTTCAACATCATCCCACCCCACTTTAAACTTTGTATGAATATACTTTTTGTTTATTTATATTTCTTGAAACTAGGTGTAACAATATTGCATGTTTAAGATATTTGTATGACAGATAAAATATACATATATATATATATATATATATATATATATATATATATATATATATTCCATTTTCTGAAATGCCTGTGAAATTCTTTCTATTCTGAATGAGTTTTGAGTAATTGCAAACAATAAAAGATAAATTCTATTACACAAAGTATGTAGATTCTGTTAAAGTATTTAGTAATGTACATCAAATAACATTTTTTCATGGTAAGTTATTTGTTATTTTTTTATCTTTCTTTTCATTCATTCTTCAATTCTTCCTTTCTTACTCATGTTTATGTGAAGAGCATGAAATGTTAAAGCTATCACATAATACTTGTTTTTTAAAATTTTTGACTACCAGTTTTACTTATTGTATTATTATACCTATAATAAAATGATGTGTAATGAAAGTTTATTTTGATAAGAAAGAAGTAGGCAGAAGAATAAGCTTTTGTAAGAATGGTTTGAGATCAAGTAAGTAGAGAAAGCCATGTGAATGCAATACATAATACTTTTCCTTTTGAGTTTGCAGAGTTACAAAAATCTGATATTGATGAACTTTCCACAGAATTCAAGAAACTAGTTTTGAAAAACTTTTTCGCATTATTTTGTTTATTCTTATTGGCATTGCTACTGTCGCTAGGTGACGTATCGTTTCTGTATTTATTATCAAACTCTGAAAATAAAACAAACTTAAAGACAGAATCGATTAGCAGTATTTCAAAGCTCATTATGCGATTTCTATTTTTGAAAATAAATATTTTTTCCCAGACCATTAAATCAATCAGACTTTTTAATTGCTTTAATAATTTAACTTCTTGATTTATTTAATGGTTAAATGAACAAATATGGTCTGCCACAGCTGATTAATCAATCTGTTTATAGCTGATATTTCTAAAATGTTTCTGAATTATGTTTAGTCCTTCCAGTGTAAACCCACTCGCAACTGAAACAGTTAAATCGATAAATGCCAGATAGGAAATTTTATCTATTTTGGATAAATACAGAACATTTTTTATATTATATTTATTTTGAAGCACCAAAATTAAACCAAATTCTTGAAAAAAAATTTTAAACTTTTATTAGCTCAGGGATGGTAAGAAAATTTTTTAAAATTATCATCTTTTATTTTTTTAAGGGTAGAAACATCATTTACACTTTTTTAATATTTAAATTTTTTCAGTCTTTTTATATATATATATATATATATATATATATATATATATATATATATAAAATCATTAATATTAAATTAAATCAGATCCCTAATATTAAAAACATTAATTAAAACAGTGTTAATAATGTGTTTATGTTAATTATTAAATTTCTCTTTGTTTAGGGATATATTTATTAACCTGTAAAATAAACTATTAAAACACCAAATTTGTGTGAAAAAGGGTTGAAACTTTTATTTTTTATGTAACTATCAGTGAGTAGATTTCCAATGAATGCCTAAGTTTAGTTTATTGTTGTTTCTTATTATCTTTAGATCTAGAAAAGGAAGACAACCATTAATTTCAGTTTCTGATGTGAATTATATTGCTTTGTCTTGTAAATTCAGAAGTCTTAAAGTGAAAAGTTTTTGCAAAACTTATCTCTTAAATTCTGTGGGATGTTCATCAATTTTCTTAAAAACAATAAGTGAAGTAAGAGTATCATTAATTAAATGTGAATGGCAGTTGCATTAAAAATGGCAAATTCACTGCATAGAACAAAATGGGTTATTTACAAGCCAAGACTGCAATCTTTTACTTAATATTTTACGTGTGTTGTAGCTATAGCTTGAGATACTTAATGCCATATAGAGCTGATTTTAAAAGTTTTATTCGGCTTATGTTGGGGAATTTCAATCATTTGGCAATTTAAAGTATAATTGTGAATATTAGATTTTATTTCATACATTTCATACATACATACATACATACATACATACATACATACATACATACATACATACATACATACATACATACATACATACATACATACATACATACATACATACATACATACATACATACATACATACATACATACATACATACATACATACATACATACATACATACATACATACATACATACATACATACATACATACATACATACATACATACATACATACATACATACATACATACATACATACATACATACATACATACATACATACATACATACATATAGGTATTGCCTCTGATTCTGTTTCATAAATAGGAATTAGACAAATTTACAACTTTCCATATGTTATATCTTCTAAAAAAAGCTGTGTAAAGATTCTGCCAGATACCTTAGCTCCAGTTTTAATAGCTTTCTTTTACAGATTTATATTTTATATATAAGATACATTCTGGAAACGTAGAGTCAGACTGAAAAATTCAGTGCCATAGCCGGGATTTGAACCACGGATCTCCTGGTGTCCGTCCAGTCGCTCTTAACCTTTGAGCTACCAAGGCCAATGTGCCGTCCTGACATTAAATTCTCCAGTTGACTCATATATTTTCCCGGTAGACTACTAGGGGCTCCCGCATCCGAGATACACCGTTTGTGGCGACTTATTATTGTAAGTACTTAAGTCCCAGGCTTCATCATATAACTCTTATTATTTTTAGTTAATTGATGGAAATTAATCATTTCTCCACACTAGCCGTATATAGGCTAAGGTTTTTGATAGTCAACATGAAAAATTCAATGCCATGGCCGGGATTTGAACCACGGATCTCCTGGTTTCCAGTCGCTCTTAACCTTTGAGCTACCATGGCCAGCGTGCCGTCCTGACATTAAATTCTTCAGTTGACTCATATATTTTCCTGGTAGACCACTAGGAGCTCTCGCATCCGAGGTACACCGTTTGTGGCGACTTACTATTGTAAGTACTTAAGTCCCAGGCTTCATCATATAACTCTTATTATTTTTAGTTAATTGATGGAAATTAATTATTTCTCCACACTAGCCGTATATAGGCTAAGGGTTTTGATAGAGTCAACATGAAAAATTCAATGCCATGGCCGGGATTTGAACCACGGATCTCCTGGTTTCCGTCCAGTCGCTCTTAGCCTTTGAGCTACCATGGCCAACGTGCCGTCCTGACATTAAATTCTCCAGTTGACTCATATATTTTCCCAATAGACCACTAGGGGCTCTCGCATCCGAGATACACCGTTTGTGGCGACTTATTATTGTAAGTACTTAAGTCCCAGGCTTCATCATATAACTCTTATTATTTTTAGTTAATTGAGGGAAATTAATTATTTCTCCACATGGCATTGAATTTTTCATGTTGACTCTATCAAAAACCTTAGTCAATATACGACTAGTGTGGAGAAATGATTAATTTCCATCAATTAACTAAAAATAATAAGAGTTATATGATGAAGCCTGGGACTTAAGTACTTACGATAGTAAGTTGCCACAAACGGTGTATCTTGGATGCGAGAGCCCCTAGTGGTCTACCAGGAAAATATATGAGTCAACTGGAGAATTTAATGTTAGGACGGCACGTTGGCCATGGTAGCTCAAAGGTTAAGAGCGACTGGACGGAAACCAGGAGATCCATGGTTCAAATCCCGGCCATGGCATTGAATTTTTCATGTTGACTCTGTCTACATATAGATGCCTTTTGTGGCCAGAAACCTACTTCAAATATAGAAACTACGCCTTATAAAAATCTTTGCAAATATTGACATTTTTTTGTATATGATTTTCAACTAGTAACATGTTTTATTTATATGTTTAATCACTTCAAAATACATTTATTTTTGCTTAAATAAATAGTGGATTGCTTGTTATTCTTTGTAATATAATTACTGTACTCCACATTGGTGTTCCCAAATTGAATGTCAAACTATGTCTTGTGCTGTTCCTTGCTCTTTGATGCAAAGAGGGTGTAAATAAAGTCTAAGTCTCTCAAGATGTCCATAAACCTTTGAAATGTTTAGTCTGCATTATGGAGTCCAAAAGAAAGTAAAAGGAATTCGAACAATCCAAATATTATTAAATTTTAGATGAGTCGCATTTTTTACACATCTGCTTCACTTTCGTACCTATTTTGAGGACATGTTTCCAAACGAAGATTTGCGAAACATGTCCTCAAAATAGGTACGAAAGTGAAGCAGATGTGTAAAAAATGCGACTCATTTAAAATTTAATAATTTTTCGCTTCACTGTGGTGTTCCAATACAGTTGAATCTCGATAAATCCAAATATTGTTATGACTGCTATCTTGGGAACGTTATAGTGCAAACTAGAGTGTGATGATGGGTACTCACTAAGTCAGATTTTGAAAATATGTTTTCCATCCATTTGGCTATTAAAATCTAGCAAATTAGGTATAGGATTTCTGTCTTATTTACCAATGTTGTTAATGGCACAGTCTGCACAAAGTCTCGAGGCACTATCCTTTTTGGGAATTAAATGGAGAGGTCTTGCCCAACAAATTCAGTGTACAACACCCTTTGAAATCACGTAGTACAAAAGAGAAACCTGCAGACAAAAACTCAGGTGTGCACCGGATAAATTGCAAACGCTATGACAACTTTTACATTGAAAAAGGAATTTGAATATTAGGCTTAGAGAGTATTTTAGGACCATTAAGAATAATGAAATAGACAAATCATCAGCAGCGTAACATTTTTGCAATGGGAATCACAATATAGAATGAGAAATCCATTTATCAAAAAGTGTTCAGCTTCCACCTTTATTAACCACGAGGGAAAAGAAATATTATTCATAAAGAAATATGAAGGAAAGTTGTTCAGTTTTGACACCCTTTTGAAGAGAACCCAAACTTCAAGTTCATCAAGATATCAACAGAGAACCTCCAAGAGGTTCACCAAATCAAAATTCAATAGTGCACATTAGCTGAGCATGTTGGAAGGTCCTAACAAAATGTGTTCTATGTAAACACTAGTAGTATATGCAACATGGAGTACTAGTTTGGCCAAAATTATATTGATTTTGTGCTTCATTGTATCATAGTTCTTACTCTTTAAGAATCATTGCCATATTTACATTTTTACTGAAAATTAGCAATGATTTATCTTATATAATGCCTGAATGAAGTAATTGTCACTTTTCATTCCAAAGACTGCTTGAATGACTTGTTGACAGCTTTGACTGTACAGCTCACCCACTTTAACTTATCAGCAGTACAGGTTTCCGAGAAAAAGTTTTGTGAATATTGCTACACAGTAAATAGCACTTCTCAGATTCAGAGAATTACCTTGTAGTGAGTGGTCCATGCAACTTTGCTTCACTATCCTAATCTTCTCAGCATTAAACTAGATTAGGAGCACCAACAATGCAAGATATTGTACTGGTGTATGGAAAATAGAAATCTAAATCATGAAGGTCTGTTCAGAATAAAATGATAGTGAATTTCAGACATTTGAAGAACTTGCTATACTTCATACTTATATTCATATAGTAAACATTATATTTATTATGAGATTCAACTGAGAAGGTTGAATATTTTGCTATAATCTAGACCATTGTAAATTATGTGAATACTTAAAAAAGAGCAAATACATTTGTTTTGTATTTTTTTTCCCCTTCTTTTCCATGGAGTAAGGAAGTTAGCTTCTTTATGCATACTTTTTTTTCAGTATTTATATTTTAACTGTTTTATTCATATACCTGTGTTTTACCACTGTTATGTTTAAAATTTAGCAAAATTATTAACACAACTTCACTTCATTTGACTTTTTGTTTGGTTTGTTAGTGTTTGACTATAGCTGAAGATGGGAATGAAGACTCCTGAAGCATGTCTGTCACAAAAATCTTGGCTTTAGACTTGGATGACATGTTATGACATTTGGTCACCTAACTAAGTTGATACAACACTTTTATGGTGTGTAAGGGTCTTAGATTTGGTTCCTAGCAAAGAGGGTTTTTGGCATGCTCAGGATTTGGGGGTAAATGTATATGTGTATATATTTTGCTCAGTTATTCAATAATCAATTCATGTGTAAATAACACAGAGCACCTGTTTCAAGTTATATAATTATTTTTCAGTTAATTTATAGTTAGTACAACATTATGTCACTAATATTATTGCGAAATTAACAAGGTCAAAAAATTAGGTCTTGGTATAATGTTTTAATGCTTAATTTTTGTCCAGTGACTGGAATATTCTGAAAACTTCTCTGCTACCCAACTGTTTGAGATTCTATTCTACTAAAGTTGTTTAATTTAAGTGTGTTTTATGAGTTGTTTCCCATGGAGGTTGGTTTTAATGAAGAAGTTTGCTTACCGGTGAAGAAAATGTCTAGTCGTTTTTTTAGGAACGAATATAGAATTCCAAGGATAGGCAGAAGGTGATGGTTTTCTCTGTTTCAGAAACCACTCATAACAAAACTGCAGCTATCGAAATTGATGCTAAATGTCCAATGAAAATTCTGTTACGTTATCCCAAGAAGTTCATTGATAGAAGTATAGTATTTGGTACTCAGCCATTATTAAGAAGTATCTTGTTTATTAGCAAAGTCATAAGATTTTTCATTGCTTTCATGTCTAAACACTAAAATGCTTATTGGAGTCTTTGTAATACATATTTGAAGCAGCGCTTCATGTAGGCTTCAGTATTGATTTCAACTTCATGCATAATTTATAGATGCAATATCATATAATTTGTCATGTTTTCTGCAAAGAAAAAAAAGGTATAATTAAGCAAACAATCTGTTTTCTCTTTGGGTTCATGCTATTGCAAGATACGATCGTACATTAGAATTTGTTAAATGGGACATTGTTTCAAAAGTTTCAAAATGAAATCTTTTTTCTTTTGTGGCCTAGACCGTTTATATAGTATTGAGTGAAATTAAAGGCACAAAATGTAACAAATTTAACATGCATTTTCGTGTGGAAGAAGAACCAGAACTTGGTTTTATGTGGCTATCTTCACAAATTATGTAAGAGATGCTAACACAAAATGGTCAGAATGGAGTTGAATCTTTTGGTGATTTCCTTTCTTAAGAGACAGTTGGAATAAGTATAACTTTCATTCCATTTTTCCACATTCTTGTTTTACTTCCCATTTCATAATTATCAGAGAGAGTCCCTTTAGAATTCATGATTGCAATTGACATAGCCCTACAGTTCTGCCCTTGTACTTCCATGGCAATAATCAGTTACACTAGGGTGGCCATACATACTGATTTTTTTAAAAGGACTGTCCTGCCAATTGCTATGACATGCCAAAATATCAAGTATGTCCTTTTTTTTAGGAATGCCCTGTGAAATATCATGCTTTAATTTTCAGTTGTGAGTTTAAGCTTTAAATCGCTAATTCTAGCATTTTTATGTATTGTATAATTTTATTTTAAGGATAATATATTTATGGCATGCAATAATCAAGTTTAACTGTCATTATTTATGACAATGCAGCATCGGCTACATTTGTATTTGGTTGTCTGCTCGTGTTTCTTGAACAGTATGTACCTTTATGCTCTGCAACTCTGCAGTTTGTTCATTATTGCTTATTTACTCACTTTGGGAGTGTATATTGGCTGTGTTACCTGTCCTGTTGGTACAGTTCTCTGCGACAGAAGAAAATGTGCTTTAAATTCTAAACTTCAGTTTGTGTATCCTTTTATTAAAAGGGGAAAGATAGACCATGACATATATTGTCAATAATGCAATTCCAATAACAGTTGGAAGTGTGAAATATTATGGCATTTATAAATGGCAAAACAGAAATCAACTAATACAACTGCATCCACTGCATCCATTTCCACATTTTTCAGAAATAAGGATTTCAGGCACAAAGAACAAATGCTTGCAGCAGCAGAAGCATGTTTTGCATTTCACCCAGTTCATAACCAGTCATTTTCGATCAACAGACTGGGCTTCGAAATTAATTAAGGAATTATTATTAATTTTTAGATGAGTCGTATTTATTACACATCTGCTTCACTTTCGTACCTATTTTGAGGACATGTTTCGCAAATCATCGTTTGCATCTTCGGCTCTTATGCGACTAAAGCTTGATCCAGTGGTGTGGGTAATTCTGGGGTTGCTGCTGCCATCTGTTGATTTAGTGATGAACTTAAATGTGGGATTCTCTTCTGGCGGGATTTCAAAGTTCATTAGTTGGTTTTTATGTTTTTCTATGTATATTCTCTCCCATATGACGAGTTCTCCATATTTTTGTACGTATTTTAGTAATTCTGTGCTCTCTTCAATTTCATGATTTTCAGACCAGAAATGAGCTGCTATTGCAGACTCATCAATATTTTTGTATCTTAAGTGCCTGAAGTGTTCTTTCTTTCTAGTGCCTATGTTTCTTTTTGTCCTCCCTATGTAAATTTTTTCACAGTCTTTACACTTAATCTTGTAAATGCCTGACTTTTCCTCTGGTTTTATGTTATCAGTATTATTACTGTGAAGTAGGTTTTTAATGTTGTAATTGTTTTTTGGTGCCAATGTTATATTGTATTTCTTGAATATTTTTTTGAACTTTTTTGTGGCCCAGGGGTGGTAAGTAAATTTAGCAAATCTAATTTCTTGTTTTATTGGTGTGAGAGCTGTGATCTGTTTTAATCTCTTTTGAAGTTTGAATGATTTTAGTTTTTTATCTACAAGGTTTTTTCCATATCCATTTTTAATTGCAGTTTTTAAGATTTGATGGTATTTGTTTTGATATTCTTGCTGGCTGAGGGGTAGATTTACTAATCTGTGTGTGAGACTGTTGATGTGTAATAAATACGACTCATCTAAAAATTAATAATTATTTCGCTTCACTGTGGTGTTCCAATACAGTTAAATCTCGATAATTAAGGAATGTTTTAAAGCTTAATTTTCATGCGCAAGGATGAAGTCTGAAGCAATTGTGATGAATGTGATCAGCCCTTATGCGATTTCAGAGCTACAGAAAGACTTGGATCAAGTGAATTATATCACAGTGTAGACAGATTCATTCATCCAATCATAAATCTACAAAGCTGTTTCCATTATAGGTACGCCATTTTCTTCCTGTTAATGGAGTACATGTAAAAGTGTTAAAATTTCAAGATCAGTGTGGTGAAACAGCCGAGATTGTGTCCTCATACATTTTAAAGACTTCAAGTTACTACAAATATGAAGCTAAAGTTGTATGTTTATGTGCTAACAATACTAACTGCATGGAGGGGCAGCAAAAAAATAAAAAAATAAAAGCATTCCTCATAATTCCTTAAACAAACCAATTGAAGGTGTAGCTTGCTTTGCACACCTAGTGAATAACTGTATACAAAGTGCAACTGACTGTTTACCAGTTTGTATAGAAAGTGTGCAGAGAATATATTGTGACTTTGTGGGTTCGTAAAATGAAAAGTCCAATTGCACCACTCAAAAATGTTCTTTATTTCCACCGACTTACAGTTAAACTCTTGCCAATTACACAGAATTACGTAATGCACACAATTATGATTCACCAGTTCGTCCGTTACAATTTTACTACACTCATAATTACGTACAATCCTCCGATGCACTCACACAGTCTTCTCGTCGTATACTAGCACTGCATTCTTACGCCAAGAACTGACTAACTGACTGACTGACTCACTGCCCGGCGTGTTGCTTATATAGGGTCAGCTGGGGGATCGAGAATGTTCTAGATTAGATGAAATATCCCGTAAGTTCGAGAACACAGGTGGAACAGAAAGAGACGGCGCAGTGATGTTTTTTTCTCCCAGCCGCCCCTTGTCACCACTATAAGACAAACGAGGGGGGGCGTGGCTAACACCGACCTCCCCTGGTTGCCCGCTCTCAGCTGGTTCTATAGGGTGTTCCAACGATCGGGTGACACTACTCCCTCTTCAAAGCTGGTCGTCCCGAACAGCACCATCGTAGCGTGCCAGGCGATCCAGGTGTACCACCAACATCTTCCCTCGGGGAACCTTCTGGATGCGGTAGACCACGTCGTTAATCCTCTTCACCACCCGGTACGGTCCTTGCCATGGCTGCTGGAGCTTCGGGCAGCGTCCCTTGGTCCGGGTAGGACGGTACAACCAGACCAGTTCACCTTGCTGGAACCCTTGGCTGTTGGCTTGCCTGTCATACCTGGTCTTCATGCGGTCGCTCGCCTTCTGGATGTTCTGGCGAGCCATCTCGTGCATGTCGTGGAGATGGTCCACCAAGTTCTCCACATCCTCGGTCGCTGGCTGTATCGCTTCCGGAGCAATGTCAATGGCGAGACGTTCGAATGGCGCTCCGACGTTGTACTGCTGCATGCGACCCCGGCTCCTAGTCTGGGGGCCGCAACTCGCCGCACACACGTGACACTGACGGCACCATCTCTCAGCATGTGCTCGGAGCCTCAGCCAGTAGTAGCGCTGCCGTAGTTTGTCAATCGTTCGGTTCGCTCCCAGGTGTCCTCCTGAAGTACCGGCGTGCACTTCTTCCAAGACTTCCGGTACCTTACTCCGGGGAAGTACCAACGGTTCTCTCCGCGTCTTCCCATCGGGTGACTCCCATATCCGGTACAGCACGCCCTCTCTGGTCTCCAGCGAGTCCCATTGGGCCCAGTACGACTTGTAGGTGGCGCTCCTCGGTGCGATGTCCTCCCCAGTTGGTCTCGTCCCTGCCTCCACTTCCCTTAAGAGTGGCCCCAAGTTTGCGTCCGCCAGCTGCTCCCTCCTCAGGCCTGCGCTATCCCAGCCATCCGCAGGCACTGCCGTGACTACTCGGACTGCTGCGGCACGCTCCTTCTCCTCCACTCTTGTGCACTGGCCGCACTCTTCTGGACGGAGTGCTTGGGACATGGTGTCAGCGTTACCGTGGCTCTTCCCTCTACGATGTTCCGAGGTGAAGTCGTACTCCTGCAGCCTCGGGACCCAACCTGCTGTCTGGCCTTCTGGTCGCGCCGTCACCATCACCTCGCTCCTCGCGGGAACAACCACGTCTTCGTTCAAGACGACCCTGCAGATTCCAAGGCGCTCTTCGGGCTGACGGAGTATAACCTCTTCTCCGTTGAGCCGCAGGACCTTCCTGCCGACGTCGACCGTCGCCTCGTGGCTCCTGAGGGCATCCAGTCCCAGAATCACCTCCTCAGCCACCTTCGCGACGAACACCCACAGACGCACGGCACTCCGCCCCAAGGTCATGTCCAGCAGGGCCTCCTTCTCCACAGGCAAGGTGTCGCCCGATGCCGTGACAAGCTCGTATGGTCGGCTTGGCTTCCTCGTCGACAAACCCTTCGCCACGTCAGGTCTGATGATGGTCACGGCTGCCCCAGTGTCCACCAGCACGCGGCACGGCTTCCCTCTCACCCAACCGTCCGCGATGAGGCTGTCATCCATACGCCGGCTGACGGCGCGCAGTGTTACTCGAGGGGATGGTGGTAATGGCGCCGACGTGCCCCTCTCCACGCCGGGCCTTACTCGTTCTTCCAGCTGCTCTTCCTGGTGTGGGCAGTCTCTCTGCAGGTGTCCGGGCTGTCCACACCCCCAACACAGGCCACTAGGTGTTCGCTGGCGTCCCTCAGCTGGCCTTCTGTCTCCGGCGTAGCGGACACTCCTCGTTCTCGACGTCGGGATAAATGTTACTTTGGCCGCCTCCATCCTTAATGCCGCTGTCAGCGCTTCGTGGATGGTTTTATATTCGCCGAGCATTAGGCGCTGACGAATCTCCGTGTCCCGTACCCCGTCGACAAAATTGTAGGCGGCTTCCCGGGATACGAACTCCAGTGGCAGGTCAACCAAGGCCTTGCTAGCCAGCTGCTCAATCGCTATGGCGAACTCCTGCAGCGTCTCCCCCGGCTGCTGCGACCTTGCCTTTAGCTGGCTGCGGTATGCTGCGGCTAAGCGGTGGTTCCCGAAGCGATTCTCCAGGGCCTCCCAGATGTCCTTGGGCGCCGCCGTCGTCTGCACCGCGTTTAGAACTTCCGCGGCCCGTCCCTGGAGGCTGGCTATTAACTGTGTGGCCTCCTCCTCCGGTGACCATATGTTGTGCTTGGCCACTGTGTCGAACTGGTGGCGGAAGACCTCAAATGTTGACGCGCCGTCATATTTCGGAGGTTTGACGCGCGCCGATGTTGTGTCGCGTCCCGGTGCGTCGGCCTTCAAATCCTTCAACCTCCTGCCGACGACGTCCTCCACCATGGCGCTCAGGGACTTGACGCTGTTGTCGGCCTTTCCTTCCAGCTCATTAACGCGGCTCGCCAGGTCTTCGACGCGCTCGCCTAACTCTGTGACGTCCTCTTTTACGCCGGCCAACTTTTCTTCAAACTTTGCGGCGAGAGCCTCGTTCGCCGCCTTCATTTCCGTGGCCAGACTGCCGTTCGCAGCTTTCATTTCTGTAGTTAACTCGGCCTTCATTTCTTTCAACTCTGCGGCCAAGTTGTTATTCGCCGCCTCCGACTTCGTTGTTAATTCGTTCATCTTCTGCAAAAGCATTTCCAATGCCGATTCCATGGCCATATTGTTCGGTGATGTTGTTGTCCCGCTTCCTGACACCATTGTGACGTTGTGGGTTCGTGAAATGAAAAGTCCAATTGCACCACTCAAAAATGTTCTTTATTTCCACCGACTCACAGTTAAACTCTTGCCAATTACACAGAATTACGTAATGCACACAATTACGATTCACCAGTTCGTCCGTTACAATTTCACTACACTCGTAATTACGTACAATCCTCCGATGCACTCACACAGTCTTCTCGTCGTATTCTAGCACTGCATTCTTACGCCAAGAACTGACTAACTGACTGACTGACTGACTGACTCACTGCCCGGCGTGTTGCTTATATAGGGTCAGCTGGGGGATCGAGAATGTTTTAGATTAGATGAAATATCCCGTAAGTTCGAGAACACAGGTGGAACAGAAAGAGACGGCGCAGTGATGTTTTTTTCTCCCAGCCGCCCCTTGTCACCACTATAAGACAAACGAGGGGGGCGTGGCTAACACCGACCTCCCCTGCTTGCCCGCTCTCAGCTGGTTCTATAGGGTGTTCCAACGATCGGGTGACAATATTCATACTTCTACATATATAAAGTTCAGAAACATCTTTACGTGAATTTTGCGACATTGTGGAAATAGAGTGTTCAAAACTACTCTCATACAGTAAAACTAGATGCCTTTCTTTGTTGCCAGCTGAAGAATGTATCCTTAAAAACAAATCCAGCTTTAAAATCTTACTTTGAATCACAGGAAAAGGGTTTGATTGTTTTCTGATGATTCTCTCTCTGAAATGTGGCTCTATTTTGCACATAGTAGGGCAGCTATATTTAAAACTTTTGTTCATTTACTTGAAAGTTGACATATTTCTATGGTAGAAGGTTCAGTGTTAAAGAGCTAAACAAAAATTGAATGAGTGAAAGGAACGTGACTTTTTGCCTCTTGTAGTTCAGTCAAAACCAAAAAAAATCTTGAGGAGAATGATTAGTAGGTCCACGTGTTTCCAATTTTAGGAAAAATATGTATTCATTTTATTCAGCTTGCATTGAATATACTGAGCAGTGGTCTTCTCCCACAGTTGAAATTAGTGATTTGGACTGGACCAGACTTAATTCAGTAATTGAGTGAAATCAAGTTCAGAATAGCTTAAAAACTATCAGCAAACTATGGGAAAGCAATTAAATGATTCCTATTTCTTTAATGAGATTGTAAATGCAGAAGCATATGCTTCAGCAAATAGAATGGAATGCTGCTCATTTGGTTGATTTAAGTGGGGTTGAAGTATTAAAATATTTTCAGGAAAAGTTCATCCCCTTTTTTCAAGTGTGATATTGTTGAATTTAGTATGTGTCTTTCAGCTATGAATCCACGCCTGAGAGGGTATTTCTGATAATGAATAACTTGTGGACTGCTGAAAAATCTCGGATACAAAAAACTGAAACTATGAAAAATGTAATAATAACAAAATGCAATTTTAATTGCATATGCAGTGAATTCCACATTATGAGTTTGCAAAACAGTAAGTTATTGCATGCTGTGCATTCAGACTCAGAGTATTTAAACTGATCAGTGACTTAAAACATAGTGAAAAATACTAGCATACAGTATCTGGAAAAAAAAACACACACACACATTAAGTGGTGGAAATTAAATTGTTCTTTCACACTAGCTGTGAGTAGGCCAAATTTTGGACAGCTGGAGTCAGACTGAATGATTCAATGCCATGGCCGGTATTTGAACACAGATCTCCCGGTCTCCATTCAATTTCTCTAACCATTGAGCTACCATGGCCAACATGCCAGTATGACATTAATTCTCCAACTGGCTCGCATTATCCTGGAAAGTACTTAAGGTACGTACATATTGTATGTTGCCATTAAGGAGCTGTCTCATGTGTATATGAGAATTCCTATGTAGTTTACCAGGAAGAAGGATGACACCTCATGATATTTTGGCTTTTAACTAAAAGGCAACATTTCACAATTTGAAATCAGTTTGATAGTTTTATGTCACAACTCATTTGTCCACATCCTTCACCAACCTCCGCTCAATGATAAGTTTGATATTATTTTAAATAGCTATTAATCGTGACCAAAGCAATGGGCAAAATGTGGTGTTTTATATGAATATTATTACACGCATGAGGAATTATGCTTTCGAAATGGTAGGGGAAGTCTCAAGGATGTTACACTGAGTTTTCTAAGCTCTGGTAATTAATAACACAAACATGGATATAACGTTGAATTTCTACGACATCAAACACAAAAGTAACTTACAACCAAAGCCTTTCTGATCGTTTTTAATTGATAGATACTATTCCGCATAATGGAGTGTTTGATGTGTTATATTCACTTAATCTTTACCCACATAATATTTACTTTTTATTACTCTTCTCTGATTATTTTTACAGAAGCTATTTCTTGTCAATTGAGATAAAGGTTTACACTTTTCATTGTAGGGTTAAAAGAAGTTGAGGAAAAATTCTTTTTTTTTTTTTTCCTAGTGTCTGAAGATGAGGCCCAACATAATATACAGGGTGCTAATGAACTACACCGAAATATTTTCAGAGCAAGTGGAGGTATCTTAAGAAAGTAATTTGAGATAGGAGACTTGTGGCGTGTTGGTTCAAACGTGGATGTTACAGCTCTAAGTCTCTGAAGTGCCAGTACACCATGCTAATGATGATAACACTTGAGGCCATAAGACACGAAAATAAAGAGGTGTGTTGGAACGCTCCCTTTGGCACAATGGTTATGAAATTTGCTTTCAAGTAAAAGGTAAACTAGTTCGAGTCTTCTTCACTTTTTTGTTTATTTTTATTTTGTTAGTTTACTTTTTTGTTTGATTGTGTGTTAATATTTTGTCTAAGCTTTTAATTCTTGTATAAATGCATGCATTTTACGGAGTAATTTCACCTTGTCAGTATGATTAATTACAATTCTTTCTAACAAAGGTTGAATTCTGCTTAATACTTCCACTGCTGTTAGTGTAAATGGGAGATGGTTTAAAGGATGAACGAACTTACATAAAATGAAAAGTAAATGCAACACTTTACGTGAGGTTTATACTAACTGCTTGAAATAGCGACCTGCGTTCTCAATGCAAAGTTGACAGCGACGAAGGAACAACTATTGTACAGATGTATTATTTTATCTTGACAGGAATCCTGCGCGGTAGGGATGAGTAGCAACTGTGGTGGGGATAGTGCACCTATCGCCACAATGCGTCACACGCGTAAGATTACGAGAGGGGAGAGCGGTGCATAAGGTGTCTAAAAACAAATTTCATTCTCGAAGTCAGTTTTGCAGCTCTTGTAAACTAAGTTGTAATTCTTACTATGGTAGTAATCTCCACGCTTTTGTTGTATCTTAAATAGTACATAGGCATTTGGAACAAAACCCTGTTCTGCTCCAGTAGGCATGATAAACAACTGTAGGCCTTTCAATATCGCTGCAGAGTCCCTGTAACGTATTTCACTCCAGGCATATGGTCCAGTATGTGCTGTATTTATATAAGTTTCATCCATATAAACTATATAAACTTCACTTCGATATCTCCGAATATTTCGTAAATACTTAAGCCTTTTTGCACGTATGGTGCGATGTTCGATTAAAATTTGTCTGTCACGCTTAGTGTGTGTGTGTGTTTTTTTTTTTTTTTTTTTTTTTTTTTTTTTTTGCAAATAATCCTATCTTCAAAAGAATTCTTCTTCTTAATGTTCAGACACTGCCTTGGAAGTCAGTAGAATTTTTAGCTTCATAAGCACTTTCTTCAAAGTTGGTCTTTGTTTTTCTGTGCTTTAAAAATTATTCATAGTTCGCCTAACTGCTTCTAAATTAAAACATCCAAATTAGATGTTGTGCATGTTCTTAATCTTTGTTTACTGGGTATAGAGAAGGACGTTGTTGCACTAGCACCAATGGCTTTTCTTTCCTTAATAACTCACCTAAACTGCTTTCAGACACAACTGTTGCCTCAGATACCCTTCCCCAGATATTTATAGCTGACCCAGACCACTGTTTCTTTTTTTTATAAATCTATGGATATTGGTTATTACTTCTCGTGTTTTTAAATGTAGCACTTTATTTCCTAATGTGCTGTTAGGAGGCGTCATTTATAAATGCTCTCTTGGAACCAGGAGACAAGCAAATTTTGAAACAAGCTGTAGTATTACCGAGTAGCACTGCACGTCTTCACTTGCTCGCAACTGGTACGCAACTGACCTGCCCTCCCCTCCAGTTGTAACCGTTCTGAAGTGGACTCGTCCAGATGCCACTGCGCATCGCTCTGCACTTTTCAAGATAAAAAAATACATCTGTACTCCGTGTCCAACATTTCTTGTGTCGAATAACATCACATGCTGCTGTTATTCGGGCAATAAGTTACAAATCACGCCATTTCTTCCTATTATAATTTATGTATTAAAAAAAAACCCTACAAGACACTACCCGAACCTACGGCCTTTAGAACACCAGTTTACAGCGCTACGAATTCGGCCACTAGAGCACTTACGGAAGCGGTACTAGAGTAGGCTGAATGATACAACAAGGCAGTTAAACGCTGTTCAGTGTCGCACTGGCAGGTGATTAGCCGATATTTGAGAGATCTTTAAGGCATTAAATCTTGAGAATGCCAATAACGAGGTACTAAAAATCTATATTTCTATACTCGGGAAACAGTTTTCAAGACATTCTAATCCAATAATTTCACTCACTTTTTTTAAATCCAACTCATCAGTTTCTGATACCAATTTGGTTTAACACAATTATTTGCATTACGTTTAGCCACAGACCACGTATCGCCTATGTCATCTTGCTTATATTAGTCAGGTCTAATCTCTGAAATTATTTCGGTGTAGTTCAATACCATCTTGTATCTTAATTATGGGTCACTGTAGGGCAGAAAATTGAGGATTTTTTTGTTTGCCTTTTTAGCAGTTTTTTAAATTAAAGTTCCTTTTAGAATTTCTATTTGTCCTTTTTCCCTTTTTAGTTATTTTTTTATTTAAAGGCGCTTTTTATAGCATTTTGTTTCGTTTAACTACGTATTTTTTGTTACTTATTTTTTGCAACTTGAACTTCTTTTGACTTTTTTTCCTGTTCCACATCTCTTTTAACTAATACGCATTAAGACTGACTAGAGCAAGTAACAAGTGAGAGGACTCTTTATATTGTATTCAAGTCATTAGCACAAGCAGAGAACCTAGTAAACCCTCTAAATATCTGGTTATTTTTCTCCTTAAGATTCCACTCGATTCAAGTATGAGGCAACGACGTCGCTGATATGCAGAGAGGTTTTTCAGTATTTTCGCAACGTGCTTTCAGCAGACAATCCGTTACACCTAAGAATCTAGATATGACTTATGATATACTGCAACCCCAACTGAGGGCCCGCCTCGGTAGCGTAGATGGTAGCGTGTCTGCCTCACGTTCAAGAGAACCGGAGTTCGAATCTCGGTCAAGGTGAGTTACCTGGATAAGGTTTTTCCGGAGTTTCCCTTATCCTTAAAGACGAATGTCGGGTAACTGTAAGTTCCAGGGACCCTGGACTCATTTGAGCATCATTTCACCCAATTCATTCACCGTCCGATATGACTTAACGTTGGAGGACGTAAATTAAAAAAAGAAAACTGAGTTAAGCTTTTTGCAGTTGAATTTTTGTAACCCGAAGATGGCTAAGCCAAGTACGATTTATCTATTTCAATTTATTTTCCAAAAATGTTCATTGCTGGTTGCAGAAACAGGAGAAGCATTTCTTACGTGCAGTTCTCGCTCACTTTGCGTATCACTTGAATATCTGATTAAAAATTAATTTGTTAATTAGAGGTATCAATTCTTACGTCATTTTTTCCAATCTTTAGGTTCCTTTTTGGATATTTTTAAGTCTTTAAAAGGTCTTTTTCAGACAATTTATAGGTCCTCAACTTCCTAGCCCTAGTGATGATACACAATTCTCTTTCCATAGCATTATGAGAAACAACTTGAATGTTCAGCTCTTTAAATAAGCACTCAAAACATGCAAAGTAACAGAAACGTCTTATGTCCTAAAACAATTGTTGGAAGTAACGTGTATGTTTCCAACAGATTCACATATGTTCTATAGTAAATTTTAGTCTCTTATGAAAAAACAAAGCATTCCTTGCAATGAAGAGAAGTGCTTTAGAGGCTGTGCACAGAAAATTCAAAATAAAATGTTACATTTGCCACGCATTTATCGCAAACATATTGTATTCTAATCAAAATCTTAAGAACTATTTTTGAGAAAATAATACATAAAACGAACCATTTTCCACATACATAAACGATTCTGTGATGAGAGGATCATTCGAAAAGTGAGTGTCACAACTTTGGCTGAAATAATTTACCAAGTTTGATATCCATTCGCATTTCGCTTTTCAGTTATGCTGTTGGTTCATGGGTATGGAGACCTGTTAGAAAAAGGTCTCCGTAAAATTAATTCTCTTTTATTGAATGGCCCTAAAACACGTGTTTATGAAATTTCGGTATCTATCTGTAATTTTTGGTAAAGTACAATATATCTAACTACTGCATATAGTAGAAGCTAGAACAAGTAAGAAGAAAGAAAAGAAGCATATGTCTTTGTTTAAGTAAGAGCATGCTTACGTGTTTTAACGGCTACGATAACGCAGAATTCGCTTTGGCGAATACAAAGAAATAAAATAGGTCAAAATAACTTGTTTCCAACCTTGCAGGTGGAAGTAAGCCTAGCACCAGTTGAATTATAGCCCATAAAAGTGAAATATATGTTGCTAAAATTAGATGTCGTAACTCCGGCGTTCTTTCTCATCTCTTTCTCATTTTATACCGTTTACATGTTTAAGTACTCACAAATATTCGGTCAAAGTTTTCCTATGTAATGCAGAATTATTTAAAACGATGAATGTTATTAAACTCTATGTTGAACGTAATGGTTGCACTCGAGAGTTGAGAAGAGTGAAAACGTTGGGCTACGCCGAAAGTCTAGGCGACGAATAAAGTGTTTGGCGCATATTGAAGTTGTAATTTGTTAATCAATTTAAAATGTTTTTACTTTGAATCGATATTCTACACACTATTCTTTTCTTTGTTACCTCCAAGATTTCCAAACGAACAAGCGTTCTGTATTAATTCTAAGTGTAACCTGTGGTTCCTAGTGACAAAATTTATTGTATATTTAGTGACAGCTAATACAACCTGCTTGAACCTAATTTAAGGTAAGTACTTATTTATAACTTATTAGGAATGCGTGCCAGTGAATCGTTCAAATGTTAGTAGGCCGCGCCGTGGCTCAGTGGTTAGACCGCTTGGCTCTCACCAAGGCGGCCCGGGTTCGATCCCAGGCGACCGCAAAGTGAGATTTGTGGTGGACAACACGGCGCTGGGGCGGGTTTTATCCGGTATCTCCGGTTTCCCCCGCCATCTCATTCCACCTATGCTCCATCTTCATTTCATGTATCATCAGTGTCATCGCCTGCGGTGCCGTATGTAGTAAAAGCGGGCGTTAAACACTACACATTTCAAATGTTAGTGGCCCTTCGGCTTAAACTCAGTAATTGCGTAGGTAAGATAACACACACTAGTTGCCGAAGCATGCACTACTCCGCGAGGATAACGGGTGAGTATGGAATAAGTTTTATTTTACTTAGAAACGATAAAAAGCTCAAATCGTAATGAAAAGGACCTTATAGGCTATTCCCGAAGTCCAATATCAATATTTTATTTTTGCACAGGCTGGGAAATATTTTCTTTCTTTTGGATGGTGAACCTTAGCATAAACCTCCTTTAACTCTAATAGTTGTTTCGATTGAAGTAATTGTATTCATTGAATTAATGTGTCGGTCCTTCTGAAAGCTTTCCGCTGATGAGGATCAGCGACTACTGCTAGACTCGCGCTCACTTGGTAGTTAGATAATCTGACTCAACAGTATATAAAAAGCATAATCTGCTTTGCAGATTACATAACTGTTATACCGACTTATAGCTTTACATCATAACCAGCTTCGGAGTAGCTTACTCTTCACTGAGGTGTTAGTCATTACTTCTGTAGCTTACTCTTCACTGAGGTGTTAGTCATTACTTCTGTCTGACACAATTTCGAAGTCTCCTCAGTTGGCTATTTTGAGCAATCATGGGATTTCCCCGCCTTCTCCCTTAGGGAAGGAAGATTTAAGTAATGTTTACTCCCGACATCCATTTTGTACTGTAATTCGCGATTTTAATTTCTCATAGGTTGCCTGCCTGATGTTACGTGGCAGAACAACCCATCGGTAGCAATATTACCATCACCCCTAATATATTGTTTCAGATGTACCTACTGTCGGACATATCGTAGAAGGGTACTTGTACGGACATCGAGGTATGTATTAGACGAATTCGAGTGTCCAGAAGGTAAGTCCTATATTTAGCCGCAGGATTAATCGCCGTAAAACTGCTACGGCCACGTTGTAAATCATCTTTGTTGCACACACACACACACACACACACACACACACACACACACACACACACACACACACACACACACACACACACACACACACACACACACACACACACGCACACACACACGCGCCAGATGCAGAAAGTATTGCATTCGAGTTAAAAAAAACTCGAATCCAGCTTTTATAAAAGACCCCTCAGCTTTTTCCTGTAAGTGGCGCATTCTGGTATATGTGATTTATAACTACACAGCTGCCAATATATGACTAGCGTACACTGCTATCTTTGCGCAACGACAACAGACTCTGTTGAACTGATCCTACGTAGCTGTAAAACTAAATCAGCAACTTATCAGATTTCGCTCCCTCCATTGATTGGTACTCGCCTCAACATATGCGCAATATTGGTAATGTGGCGGGGTTTGGTGACAACTTTATGGCTTTCCTATAAGAGAAATGGTCTCAGAACGGGTGAGAAAGTGGTTTTCAGACTTTAGAAGTGTTCAGATTCTCTAAATCTCTAATGTCATATTTTCACTGGATTCGTCTCAGCTTGGTATACTTTTTTTTTTTCTCGGGGACTGGATACAGTAGTTTAGCCAGAACTGTTGTTCTTGTAATTGACATCTTCCAACGTTAATGAACTGGATGGAATTATGCTTTAAAGAGCGCAGAGTTCATAGAGGTTAGAGTTATCAGTCATTCATTTTTCAGGATAAGGGAAAATCCCGAAAGAAAACTTATCCAGATAACCCACCCTGACCGAGATTTGAACTCGGGACCTCTTGGACGTGAGGCAGAAACGCTATCATCTGCATGACAATGTTGATGCTGTACCTATATTTTAAGTAGTATAATGTGAAATAATACAAGTAGAGACAAAATGGCTGTAAGTAATATAAGAATGATAAATGATGGTCCCAAAACTTGCCAATATAGGCATAAAACGTTACAAATATAAGGAAAAATTACAAGTACAAGTGCATGGTTTTTGCAGTCAAAACTAAAATACAACTGAGATGCGTAAAAGCACGAAGACTCAGATAAAGATGAATTTGCATTCATTTCTATCCATTATGAAATTAAAATATCATTGTTTCGTGCAAAAACGTTACATAAAATAATAAATAATATTGTCATAAAAACGATGAAGCGGTCCCAGAAGAATGGAAGACAAAAAAGTTGCAAAGTCACAATACATAATCCTAATGTTAATACTCATATTCTTTCACATAAGATAAATGGACACGTGTAAATTTACTGACAAGGGCTTGTCGTTTTTTTAGTACATTTAAACACTTTGGTCTAGGGTGGGTTTGAACCCATCACTTTGGGATCTGTAGGCAGCCCTAACCAACAAACAACTTCAAGGTTAAGAAAATCGTCATATGTGCGATGGTGTTCGTAAGACAGTGAAAGGACACAAGACATGTAAAAAATGTGAAATATGTTCTCAAACTAAGCTTGTAACAAACTCATTCAACATTTTTACGAATAAAAGCAACAAGACCATTACAGTTTATACATATTCATGTCGAAAGATAATCACTTCTCATGACATATGTTGTTGATTATAGATATTTCGTGTAGGCGTATCTATCGAAATGCAAGAGTAGAATTGGATATTACAAATACTATGCATTTCATTTCATCGTGAATGCTTATAAAGTTCGCTGTAACAATGAAGAAAATATTGGTATAACAACTCAAGGTTTGGTGGTTAAACAGGCCTGAACTTAAAGAATGGACAGAACTGTGATAAGTACAGCTAGAATGCTATTGTTCAAGTCTTATCCCTAGAGTGAAAGGTGGATCCCTGTATACAACCGCAAAATTAGTGAACGGAAGTGCAATTGTAGCGAATAAAATTACAGCAGCTGAAGCACGATAAGGAAGGAAACCTAGCCTTTCTAATCGACAAATCTTTCTCTCAAATGTGTGTACAAAGATACTTGGTCGTGAGTTTAAATTAGAACCCACAACTAAAAAGGATTTGTGGTATACCTAATTCAGAATGAATGAAGAAGAAATAACATTTCAAGAGATGCGGTATTCTTTTATGTAAAGAATAAAGCTGATAAAACAAGAACTTCTATGTTTGTTGAACACCATGAGGAAGAAAGACAAGAAATGTAATCAGGATGAAATACCGAAGAAATTAAAAGTAATGAAGGGGATAAGACGAACTTGAATATGAAGGTAACAGTGCCAATCAAAATTATGAAAGTTCAAGAAGAAAAATAATGCCAACTTAATTTCAAGATTGCACCCTGGAAGGTGTTGACCCATAAAAGTGCACAGAAAATGAAGAAAAATAAAAAAGGATTTAAGAAATAAGCGAAGAAAAAGAAGACATACGTGGGAACGTAGATTGAAGTTAAATCAGCAGAACAAAAAAGATTTTGAACCATTGGAAATTAAGAATGCAAAATATGACACTTTTGGTTGCAGGAGGATGTCAACAAAAAAGGACAATCTCAGTTTTGAAGAAACATGCAGCTCAGTTTAATTCATTCGAACTTCTTCAGTACACTGTTTAAAACGGCTGCAATGAAACAGCGATTTCTGGGCGTTTGACATAAAATGACATTTTTATTAGTGCCATCTGAAAAAATAAGACTGAATTGAAGGATGTTATTGCCCAAACAAAATATGCAATCTGAAGAAAGTACTGTATACGTTCAAACTTCCACTACAATGCAGCATATCTTAAGGGGTTAAAGCTATTCTCATCTTACCAAGGCGGCGCGGATTGAGTCCTTATGCACTATATGTTGAGTTTGTGTTGGTTAGAGCGGAATCAAGGCAGATTTTTCATTCCACGAACCATCCTAATCCTTTCATCCATGTTATCCCTTCTCCTTTGCTTTTATACAGGCATCGGGCTGATCATCTATTCTGATTACTCCTTTCTGATCCATATTCCCTCCGTTCCTCGAAAGGCAACTGACCCCAGGAGTTGACTTGTAAGTCCCGGGAATAGAGAAGAGCTTCCATACAAGGAAGGGCATTAAATAATGATGATGATAATAATAATAATAATAATAATAATAATAATAATAATAATAATAATAATAATAATAATAATAATAATAATAATATCTTAAGTAACTGAAATCCGACAAATGTGTGTTTAAAATGAGTTACAGATATAAAAAAATTAAATTTCATTGTCAGTTAAATTTGTGTTTATGTTGAACCATGATGTTCGAGTACTTAATCAAAATCGTTAATGCACTTTTGCAAAATCAAATTTTCTACGTAAAGGATAGTTTGTGGTGGGAGATTTTCTTGACGTCTGTGTGTGGCACCTTTGGGTTCAACTTAGATACCAAGTTTGGTACTGAAGCTATTTTTCGTTTTTTATTTATGTTCACAGATACCAGACATTCACACAGTAGCGTGCCCACGTTTTATTCAGGGAGCTTGAAAACATTAAATTCGGTTTTAAGCGAAATATAATAATACTTCTACTTACTACACGCAGTTAAATGGGAGCAAGATTCGTCTAAACATGTCTAAACATTGTTAGTGTATAACAAACGACCGATTGCTACGTTCGCCTTTTCTTTCTCTTAAATTCAGGTTCGAAATTGCCATTACGACCGTATTAAAGTGACTGCACTATATGATGGGCGCTGAACGTCTGTAAAATAACTGTATGCATTCATTCAAATGTTCATACGTGTTATACGAATTTTAAAAGATTAAGTTTCACTCATCCCTTGATTTAAGTGGGCCTCATTATTTGCTTGTCTTTTACAGTTTTTTTTAATTAACGTCCTGCAACGTTTTCATATCGGGCGATGAATGGAATGGGTGAAGTGATGCTCAAAGTGTCCAGGGTCCATAGAAATTTATAGTTACCCGACATTCGTCTTTCAGGATAAGGGAAAACCCCAGTAAAAACCTTATCCAAGTAACTCGAGATTCGAACTTGGGATCTCTTGAACGTGAGGCAGACACGCTACCATCTGCGCTACTGAGTCAGCTAGTTATTCTGGAATTTTCACTGTTCGTAGTAGTAGTAATAGTTATTCAAGTCATGCAAACTCTTAGAGATCGAATTCTGGATTTTCTAGAATGAACTCATGAAAATTGGTTTGCTGTTGTCTGCTGTAGTCTTCATTGATTCGTGTTCTATTTTTGACAGAATAGATAACATTAATCTCTCACTAATAATTTAACTGCACCCATCCTATCAACTCTCAAGTTTGGTGTCTTGTTTCACGTTATAGAGCTAACGTATTCAAGTTTTCTCTTGGTTGCTTGTCCTTCTATTCATAGTAATATATGTTGTCCAGTGAGCACTTCTCCCTCATTATAGCTCCGAAATATTTCAGCTTCCTCTTCATGACTCCAGCACTGATCTGTTCGTTGGACATCAAGGATTTCTGAATAGACTTCTCCATAATCATAGTTCAAAAGCATTTATGCTTCTTTAGATTCTTTTACTTGTGGTCCAACTTTCAGTGCTATGAAACGTTAGTATTCCTACCATTTCTCATGCCTTTTGAACTTTGTTAACTGTTACTGCTGTGTATTGTGTTCGTATCCCGTGCATAAAAAACATCTGGCAGGGGCTCATCTCTAGGCGAGTAAGCATGCGAACGAGTGCAGCTGGGAAACATCGTTTGGAAAAGAAAAGTCGAAGTCAACGATCCTGCGCTTTTCGTTTTCCTTTATTTAGAGAGAGCCAGAGGGAGGAATGAGCTTGCCATTGCAGGTAAAGGTAGTCAGTCATCTTCGGTCAACTTAATTATTGATGATAACAAAGTTTACTCCTTTATAATAGGCAGCAGAACATTCTAATTAATTAAAGTAAAAATTGTGTATTTTTACAAAATACAGTAGAAATGTTATGCGAATCGTCAGTTGAATTTCTACTTGGTGTAAGATTGCCTGAGGCATTTTCCTGAATTTTCAAGTGAGTTCCTAATGACATTTAGCCTAAAAAGGTAACGAATTTGTTAAATGTTTAATATTTATTAAAAGTACAGCTGTAATTTTATTTTGAATGGGCATTATTAATCAGTGGGTTAATTATTTGTAGCTTAGGGCGGGCAGTTTGAGCTCTTGTCCTCTTAAAAAGCACCCCGGGGTTCGTGCTATTATTAACGAAAATATGCATCGTGTGATAAAATTTCAGGGTTCCAAATGGATGATGATATGATCCCGAGTGCATTATCTTGAAGCTCCAGGTTGGGAAGCCATTTGGAACAAAATTTCAAATGGAATGATGCTTTTCTGCACCCTGTTGTTGAGCCACTTTTCAAACTATTTCTTATTCTGCTGCCCTTTGCTGCAACAGCCGAGGCACGAAGATGATATATTTTCATGACGGATATCCTTCGGAAGTGTTGTACCATAATTGAAATAAACTTCTCAATTCCTGGCCGCGCCGTGGCTCAGTGGTTAGACCTCTTGGCTCTCACCAAGGCGGCCCGGGTTCGATCCCAGGCGACCGCAAAGTGAGATTTGTGGTGGACAAACGGCGCTGGGGCGGGTTTTCTCCGGGATATCCGGTTTCCCCTGCCATCTCATTCCACCGGTGCTCCATCTTCATCTCATGTACCATCAGTGTCACTGCCTGCGGTGCCGTATGTAGTAAAAGCGAGCGTTAAACACTACACATTTCTTTATGTAAAAAACTGAAGCTGCTGACAGTGAAGTAAACTAGGTTATTAATAACAACTAAACACTAGTAACACAACTTCACTTATCTTAAGTTGTGTGAAGTTGTGTTACTAGTGTTTAGTTGTTATTAATAAACTACACATTTCATTTCTCAGTTCCTTATTAAATATTCTGATTTTTAATTCAGGTTGAAAGTGAACAAAACATTTGTAACATAATTGAATGAATAATACAAATGTCGGTTTCCTTCACAATATTAACTTTAAATCGAGTTCCCTTACACTTATATGGTTTTGCTTCTTAACTCGACGACATCCATACTCCGAATGACGCTAACTCTGGCTAATTTGAATTATTGATTTTCTCATTGGTTCACGTCATCTTTCGTGAGCCCACTTTTCGTTACCATATTAGTTATTTTACATAATTTAAACAATTTAACATTGAAATAACATTTTTAAATAACTTTAGCCTACTATCATCGTGTTAAACACATTAATATTATTATTTTTCCTTCGTGTCTACCTATTCAATCACAAGTTTGCCTTCAGTTGTATATTAATCTCGTTCACTTTCACGGATTTTTCTTGAATATTTTAAGCTCTAAATAATATTATCAAATAAATAAATAACGTATTTTTCCGGGCCAAATTAAAACAATTGTTACTAACGGTTGGAAACACTGCTATCAACACAGCGTTACAAGATCTACCGTCCTTTCGGATATCGATTTCTTATTCTTATTACATGTTTCCTTAATATAACCGGGTCAAGTACAGTGTCAAGTCCGTTGTTGATTATCTGCGTGTTAAAGGACTTCCCATCCTCACGTAGTAGGTACGTTGTGTCGTAGTAAATCTACTGCGTCAACTCCATTCTATTATGAAATAATGGAAGAGTAAGAAATAGAATGATAAAGGAAATGAAATTAATTTTGTTGACAGGGTAAGACTGAAATTACACGCATAGTTACCAAAAACATTCTCTTGTTCTTATCAGAACAAAGGAACGTCAAACTTTATAAATGCCAATAAAACAAATCGCCTTAAATTCTAACACATATAGGAATAAAGTAGTAATACGCCTTCTTAAACGATCACGCCATCTGTACGACTTCCTGAGTAAAATGCCAAGGGAACCTAACTTTACAATCACCAAACAAAACAGCATGCTTTCGATAAAATGTGATAAAATTATAAGCTCTGTATCTCTCACCGATTTCCCGGTTTCCGCCGAACCCAGAGGGCCTCAGTAATATGTCGAACCATGTAACTTACGTTTTTAAATTCATAGCTACCCCGTTTTACAAGCATCCATTAAGTTATCGTTTCTGTTATCAAAATTTGATAAGAAAACCTAATTAGTGCACCATATAGCTGTTTTGACAGCAGTGGCGTTAACATAGCTTAGCGGAAATTATATTGCTATATACTTCCGGAATATAACAGCAAAATAGTATTCTGAGAACTGAAGCAAGAGTTCCGAATATGTGATACAACCTCTACAATTTGAGACGACCCCGGGTTGGTCGCTGGGCATGCAGGCACTGTTAATAACATAGGAATAGTGCCACATACAGCTAAATCTGAGCTCCTTTACAGTCCTTCCAAGACATACCTGTACTCAAAGTTTACAATTGTATGTCCATAAATAATAATTTTTAGAAAAGGCATAGCATCATTGGCGCAAAAGAGCTGTTACACGCTAACCAGCAGCTGCCGAGGAGCATTCTTATCGTACCTCCGTTCACTCTCTTATTCTCGCCTGTCACCCAGAAACCCATCACCTCTACAACCCATTGAACCCATTGGGTGCAGATACACTTTATAACACTCCTTCGGATGCTCTGAGCCGTCTGATATAAAATTGCAGAGGAGTTGGCGGCTGAGAGACAGCGCGATGTGTGTTATGCGTGTCCTAGAAGGACTTAACCACGTAGTGAAGGATTTGTGGGGTTTGTAGGATGGCGGGTTAGATTTAGGTAGGGGGAATGAAAGGAGGTAGCCGTGGCTCCTCAATGGTTTGATTCGGGAGCAACGGCCTGTGTGCACCGCTGGTAAGAAAATATTCATACGAAGAGTTTAATTTAGAAACATCCCAATCTAGTTCTTGGATTGGTATAATTTTGAAGTTGGAATAGCAACGTTAATGTTACCAGTTAAGTCCGCAAGCCATGTGGGGAAGCCGGTAGCCCTTTAAGCGGCGTTCATTAGGTTGATAGCTCCCAAGAGACCTAACCAGGGCGCTCTGATGGTGAGGCAAACTCGCGTAGAATTTTGCGGCCCGGCGGCTAATGAAATCTTCCACATAGTGGAGAGATGAGGCTTCGTGAAGGTATCTCACGGGAAAGCATCCGTATACAGAATAGATAGCCCTAAGACGCCTATTCTGCACACGCTGAAGCTACAGCAGTGTGGATCCTGCGGCCATGTCCCAGATCTCGCACGCATAGAGCATGATAGGGAGTACCAGAGCCTTAAAAAGACGTAACTTAAGGGGAGTCGGTATCCCGGACCGCATCATGGGGTACAACAAAGCCGAAGCCCCCGCATGCACGATGCGCTAACTCCTGGATGTGACCCCCGAATGACATAAAATGGCTATTCAAGCACTTTAAGTATCATTAGCAGGACTTCAAGCCCAACTTAACAGCTCCACCAATGAATTGAGGCCGTTGGTGCTCTATCGACAAGCACCTGTTGCATACTGCAACGGACACATCAATCAACAGCTAGTCATTTCCTTTAGTTTCGTTCCTCCAGCTAAGAGATGCCTACTGACTATGAGGATCTACAGGACATCCTAGACCAGATTAAATCCCGGTGTAGTTCATACGGCGCCAGCATTTATCGACGCCGCCATCCTCGCCCCATATACCAGAAACCACCCCATTAAAATCTTGTAATTCACAGCACATTTTGTACTGGCAACACCACCGGAGAGAGTTGCGACCTACACCAATTACCAACAACTGCTAGAATGTCCTTTTGCCCAGATATGTCAAAACCCCGAGTCCAAGACTGCAGTAAGCAAATGAAAATGCACCCTCACTAATCTTCCGTTTTCACCTTTAATTCCGCTGCCAGGGTTTTACGCAATGATTATACTCTTAGCCGTTTTAGCCGCTCCCAGTGACATGTCGGGAGCGTAGCATGACCGTACTACTAACGGAGGTGCTAAGGCGATACATACAGTTTTTTACCGTGTATGGTGTACATATTCCGTCATTATCAAATTTACTTTTGTTGTAGTGCATGCATATTTGTAAGCATTAAAGACAGGACGAAAGGTGATTCAGCTCAACTATTACTGAACTTTACACAAATCTTAGGTTAGAAACCATCCCTATTCTCGTAGTGTCTGTTAGCCTTTGCAGACAGCGCTCTGCAGATCGTGTTAAGCTGCCCATGAGTGACTCATGGACGGTTTTGTTTACATGTGTTTTACTGACAAGTGTATATAACTTGAAACATGTCGCATAGTATGGCCTTTACCATTGAGAAGCACTTGTTCTTCCCAGTGGACAGAGTGTATAATTTTCTTTTTCAAATGTTTCAAACTGGGAGAGATGGGTAATTCATAATCAAGTCATCGAATTTCGTTACCCTCGTAGTGAATATTGAGTATAATCAGCGGTTATTTGCTATCCTTGGTCGAAAAGGATTAATTTGGGTAGGCACAAGCTGTTATATCCATACCACTTAATTTTCCTGTGATTGGATTGAATATTATAGAATTTTTTTAACGTGACCCAAACAATATTTGTAAAATTTATTAACCTCGAAAACTGAAGAATTCCTTTCGTTTTCCCAGTATTAAATGAATGACATTACTTCTCTCTAACATACATCTTCTGTTTGACGTTTCTGGAATTTTAAGGCATTTTCAAAGAACTAATTTGTGAATGTTTCATTGTATTATTTGCTCCATTGCTAATATTTTCTGATATAGCTCATGTAGAGTGATCTTCAAAGCATTTCGCCTCGAAGATACAGTTCCGCATTAAAATTGTGATTAGTATTTACTTGTATTCGTGCTTCTGTCTCTTTCTGATTATACAGTTGAGCTTCTAATACATATAAAGCACAGTTTCTTCTCTTTTTATATTGGTTATCAAATCCTAATACTGTTTGTTAAAGCACATGCCTGCAGCTCATCTTCACCATATACACAGGTTATTGTATTTCATATTACCACTGTCGCTTGTTCTTTTTAGCAAATGTTTGCAGTTTATATATCTTAACCAGAGATTCGTGTTCTTTTGTGCAAATGTTTCAGTAGTTATAAAACTAACCTTTTATGGTTATTTTTACGCTCAGTAATGTCTCTTGAACTGCTGCAAATTCGTTCATGTTCCAACACTTTGAAAGTGACTGGAAGTTATACTAATACCTCTTTCAATTGGTTCATTGTCAAGCATTTTGAAATCAATTGTATTGATCCCATGAAAAAGTAATGTTCGGAAATCATGTTTAAATAAAGCTTTGACACAGGCTTCCAGTTTTTTTTTCCCTTCAGCAGTCTGTTCGAGCTTGATAGTGATGTTCTCTTCTCGAATTTAAACTATTTTCTGTGTTCCCTTCTTACGTTGTAAGGTATCAAAGTTTGCAGGCTGTCATATCCTTACAACATTAGGATACAGAGTTAAAAATAACTAATTTTAGATCAATATATGCCTGACTAATTGGAATGTAACGTGACTTTGTACAATAAACAGCAAAATCGCATGCAATTTTGCGCTTCTCATTAGAATGGATCACGATGGAAACGTTTCCAATAAATTCAGAGAAAATATCGGAATTCAATTATCCAGGTTTCCTATGCTTGCGTTACATAGTTTGATAGGATTTTTTAAATTTTGTGTCACCATTGGACACAGAACCTGCAGCTGAAAAGAAACGTAAGTATACCTACAGTGTAGCACCCATTGAAAACCCTCTCAGCTTATTTGACTACTAGAAGTTTTTTTGAATTTACGTCCTCCAACGATAAGTCATATCGGACGGTGAATGAATTGGGTGAAATGATGCTCAAATGAGTCCAGGGTCCAAGGAACTTAGAGTTACCGGACATTCGTCTTGAAGGATAAGGGAAAACCTCGGAAAAAACCTTATCCAGGTAACTCATCCTGACCGAGATTCGAACTCGGGACCTCTTGAACGTGAGACAGACATGCTACCATCTACGCTACCGTGGCGGGCGACTACTAGAAGTGCAGACGTATACTTTTAGGATTCACTGCAAGTATTTTGAGTATATTAGGTATATTTAATAATAAAATGTGAGTAAATGTAATATCAGAATGGCACAATTTCCATGATATTTCCGAGTTTACCTCAAATAAATTTGCAGTTGTATTTCTGTTGATAATGGCGTTTCCCAATATGCGACACTTTCTGATACCATCTCCAGTATCTCCTTAGGATTTACTGCCGAATGTTGCAGTATCTATGTGATTTTATCACTGGATAAGGGTGGATGAGGTGAAAAATAGAGAAAGCAGTTAAATTGCTTGATAATGTAATGAAGGCTGGTTAATATGAAGCAAGTGACGGTCATTTGAGAATATAGGATTCAAGTGTTGCGAATCATAGCACAAGGAAGTGCTTACTAATGAAGCAATATATTTTGTAATATCGTAACTGCTGTTCCTCAGTTTAATAAGAAAAGTGCACTGCTTTACGAGTACTAATATTTATTGCATTGTTACTTCCCACCCTACTTGATACAACACCGACACTCGGAGAGGATGGCTATAGTTTTTTGCACATTTTCGTTCCTTAAAAGCTGGCATAAGAATATTTAAGTATTAAAGGCACGACTGTAGGAATTAAGGTTGAAGTGTCATTGGTCTATAAGTAGAGAAGTAGCGTATATAACCGCCATTATCTCTCGTACAGGCTTTTGGTGTTAGCACTTGGACCGGCTTTTATGTAGTGACTTGGCTTCTGATGTTTTGCAGTCCATAGTTGCAAAGTGGATAACTTCAAGTCAACGATGGTCGTGATGATGCAATGATACACCACGTTGATTATCTCAAAGTTGGATTCTGGACCCGACGTTCCCAGTTGCGATGGATTCTGGAACCGACTTACTTTCCTCATTTTAGCATAAAGATCTATTTTTCAGGGTGCGGTCGCTGATGAGAAGCGATGATGGATTTGTAGCAAACTTTAATACTTTTGATAACTTTCTTTTGCAAAATTATATTTTAATTGCACCATTTTAAAACAACTCTTTGAAACATTGAACAAATAGTCACATTTTTGAACGTCGATATTACATAATTTTAAATTTTACTTATACAATGTATTCTCCAATGTTTTCTCCAATGTTTTCTGCAGACTTACGGACTAACACACACGTCCTATCTCTACGGTGGTTGAAAGCAGAAGAAAGGATGCTAGCTTCGGTCAATCTCAAGATATTGGTCCTGCGGTTGCTATAGCAGCTCAACATCTTTCTATTGGTCCACGTCACATCCAATTATAATAATGTTCGTTGTAATATATAATAATACGTTTACAACTTTTCTTTTTAATCAATTTTTCACACTATGTAACTATTTAGTTATCACTAAACTAATATTTCTTTAGAATTGACAGTAATATTGTTATTAAAATCATGATTAATATTCAGTTTCCTTTTCTTCTATCCATCTGATTCGTTTCCTATCCACTAGGATCACAAATAATTTTAAATAACATTAAATCCAAAATAACTGTTTCACTGCTCAAGAATTTCTATGCCCGATTAAACTAACCATTGTATCTAAACAACCGCAGTAGCCAACAAAAGTCCGCATTGAATTATCTTATGATCACAATTTTCATGGGCTAGCGCAGAGTTCGTTGCTAACCCGCTTCATCCAGTAGCAATCAATTAACAGCTAACTTTAGCCAGTTAGAGACATAGAAGATCTTCCTAATGTGGAATAAAACACGTGATAAGAGCTGATTCTGCTTAAATATTGGAACAGTTTCGTTGCAATGCAGTCTAATTATAAATGAATTAAATAATTGTCGTTTGCACAATTCAATGGACTGATTTTTATCTGCCTGTCAGTGACCCTTGCCTTGTGATGTTTTGTATTTTTTGTAATTTAACTGTCAGTGAAAATGAGATTTATTGTGAAAACTGCATTTTTTTCTTGAAAATAAGTTCTTGAAAACACTAGATTATTGCGTGAAAAGGACAAGTTTCGTAAACATGAAGCTTTCTCATGAGTTCTTCGAAATGGCACTTCACTGTAATTAGCGCAACGAAAAACGTAAAATTGAGTTTCCAAAAGAGCAAAATTTAATTGTCATTGAAAATGAGATCTATTGTGAAAATCACGTCTAAGTATATAGAATAGAAACCATGTTCTGCCCTAGTCAGTGCTTTGTAAATAAAGTATTGTAAAACTGATTCATGAGTTGGTCACAGCTCTAAAAATCTTCATATGAACTCTAAAAGCAACTCCTAAGGTTTTCTAGTAGGCATTATCCATATTCTAGTTCTTGTAGTTTCAAGACGAGCCTCAAACTCAAAAGTTTACTGCTGTGTGTTTCTCAAGGCCCGGTTAGGTGAAGCTGACCATTTCCAGAAGAAGGCCATAGAGCAAGCATGGCTGAAAGCTTGAGCAATTTTATAAATATTGCACTGCTTGTAACCCAAGGAGCTCTAATTAATAATCATTGCCGTGAAAGCTTCAAATCTTACATCAACATTATAGTGTATTAGACTTCCACTTTTTAAAGATATGAAGTAGTAGTGTTATGATTAGCAGAACAAGTTTCATAGAACTTGACATTAATCCAATGGTTTCTATGAGGCTACTTTGCTAAAACTACGAACAATGTTACAAATTTTGAGGGTGAATTACTGTACTTCAAAATGTGTAATTGCACAATGTAACCATTAATTTGCACATTTCAAACCTTGACCCTGCTTCTTCTAAGCTCACTGTGCATGTTAGCACACCAAACTGAGTTACTCAGTGTCTGCTTTAATTTCATCGGCTAAAGCTGCCATAGACGGGCATTTCCTACCAGACCTTGGGAGCAATACTGACCCTGACACAATAAAAAAAATATTTTTGATGGCAAAATGAATCAGAGGTCCTAAACCACAAGCAGTGTTTATTCCAGGTATGATGTACTTAAATATAGTAAGTGACATCAATCCATTTCACGAATTAGCATTGTTTACATTGTCATGGAAAGTATTATCATTGTTGTATGTAGTAGAAGTGGAAAACTTCTTAGCCTGATGAACATTTTTATTGAAATTAAAGTGAGAAATAAGATTAAATCCAAATTCATAGCAGTGATTGAATTGTAACAAGATCAGAAATTCCTGTGGCTGGTTATAATATTTCGACCAAAGCGACTCCGCCTGTCAAAGTTCCCCATCTTACCGTATGTTTAAATTTATACCGGATAAAAACCTTTCCAGTATCAGCTTCGAATACAGCATTTCCTTCCCTTGCCAGTGGCATTGCCTATGATGCTGGTGTAGTAGGAACGAGGAGGATTAAACGGGTCATGCTTAACAAACAACCTGTTTACGTAATATTTCATATTGATGCTGCCTGTTATTGTTGGTGGAAGTTCACATATGTGGGTGTAGCAACAGCAGTGTATTGGTATTGATAATAGGATTTTCTCCGTTTTACTGTCTTACATAATGCGAACCAGGGTTGAGTCGATTTATTTACTTAAAATAAAAGTCTACCAATACGACGCTAATTTTGCTCACAAGTGACATTCACGTGACATGGTGAAGAAGTCACATTACCTATACACTACAGATGTCCTTGGTTGTCGCATAACAGTGTAAAGAAATGCTTTGCGTTAGGACCTGACGTTTAAATAGTCCGTCCACCGCCAGCTGTGTGATAGCAAGGCTGATTCACTTAGCGGCTGCAGTAGTGATGTTTTTGTGTGCTGACAGCAACGTGTGGGACACTATATCTCCTCTTGCAATGCACCCTTAGTTCGATTTGAAGTGTATCTGCAATATTTATACAACTGCACAAACTTTGAGTGATCCTTTCAGTTATGAGAACATTCAATTCCTGGATCGAAATTTTTGGTAAGTTAAGTGTAAAATAATTTCTAGCGGCTTAACACATTTCTTTATTCGTTTTAATGTTTAATGCAGTTCCAAAATTATTTATGTAAAAACTTATATTTCTTATTATTTTTGTGCACCGAAAATGGTTTCATTTACTTGACACTATATTAAGTATCGCGTACGTGCAAGCAACCTGTAAAAATATTGAATTGTTTACACAGCAGGTCGATATGCCAGTAGTGGTATAACATGACCTTAGCACGAATTCAACATAAATGAAATAGCTACCGCATAACATTTTAAAGTACGGTGTTTAAAATGTGCTACGAATACCAAATGTTTCGAAAAGCGCAAATGTTGAAAAAGTCAATAAAATTATGTTTAAAAGCTGTGCAGTTTCCATGGAGTAAGCTATAATTGTTATGAGTTCCCCACTGATGTACACTTCAGTGAGAAGGTAAAGAATTTAAGACGTTTATTTAAAATAAAAAAAAATTGTTTCTTGGCCATGCCCTCAACTGAGCAATATGATATTTTGCTAAAAATTAGTGAACCATTTTCGAGAAAATAAAAGCAACGGATTTGGGAGCACTTTTCTAAAAACCTTCCCTTTGCATTAAAATATGTTAGAGTTAGGAATGAAATATCATGTTTATCTAAAAGTTCAGTTTTACTTTGGGACACACACACACACACACACACACACACACACACACACACACACACACACACACACACACAGACACACACACACACACACAGACAGACACACACACACACAGAGACACACACACACAGAGACACACACATACACACACATACACACACACACACAGAGACACACACACAGAGACACACACACACAGAGACACACACAGACACACACATACATACACACACACACACACACACACAGACACACACACAGAGACACACACACACGCACACACACACACAAAGTCAGCCTGTCTGTCTCACGTTCAAGAGGTCCCGAGTTCGTATCTGGATAAGGCTTTACCCGGGGTTTTCTTTTATATTGAAAGATTAATGTCTGGGCTCTGTGGATCCTGGGCGGCTCATTTGAGTATCATTTCACCCATTTAATTCATCGTTCAATATGAATTAACGTTGGAAGATGTAAATTAAAAAAAAAAAAAAAAGAACCACACACAAAAAGTGTACGATGACGTTGCACGGCGCATATTTCAATTCAAGAATAATTCAACGGTTTACACAAAATAAATTGTGGAACATAACATATTCCCCAAATCACCGAATCAAGTTTAAATGTTATTTATATATCTCTCTCTCTTTTCTGTGTACCTTTATTAAGTAGGTATTGTATTTCACTAAAAATTTGATACCGAAATTTCTCCAATAATATGGTTTGTTTTGAAACTCCCTGAATAAAACAAATAACATGAATAAAATAATAATATTAATAATAATAAATAGCATTTTCAAAACATATCCTTGTGTTTACGTAGAAAATGAAGCTAGTTACAGTGAAGCAATAAATATTACACAAATATAAATATTTGCTACTAAGGCTCCACTTATCTTAAGAAATTGATGTTAATACTTCTTTCTTCTTTCTATTGAAATCGATTTCCATTAGAAAGGAGAAAGAAGTATTAACATCAATTTCTTAAGATAAGTGGAGCCTTAGTAGAAAATATTTATATTTGTGTAATAACCTTGTGTGTTTGTGCTTGTATATGTGAACAAAATAACTCGAAAGCGAAAAGCTGATCAAATACCAAAATTGGATTTTAGTTTAACACCTTCCAAGGATGCGAAATGAAGGTTTCCCTCTCCCCAACTACTCTTTATATAGGACAGTTTGAGAAAAAGCTTATTTTCTCTAAAATGTCTCCAACATTTAAGATTGAAATTGATAATAGCTTGTGAAGTCTTCTATCTAAAATTACTTTGGCATCGGAAATATGACAAAATCTTGCACAAAAAATGTAAATGTTAAACCTCAATTTTGTTCTTTTTTTGTGTGTATTAAGAATTTCTCAAATATTCTTAATTTCTTATTCGATTTTTCCCTGTCTTCATGCAAAGAAAAGGGAATTTGAAAGCCATCATTTAGGGACTAGCTCTAAAAGGATTTGACTATTGATTAGGCCTACTGTATTCCCGTATTCCCGTTGTAGCTATAAGGAATAATGGAATAAAATCGTTTCTACCAATATTTATCTAAAAGTAGTTTTGAGGAACGTTTAGAGAAAGTTATTGAGTGCAACATACGTTATCTTACCGCACACGTCATTAATATAGCTTTATTGTTCAACATATTCCTATGCACTCATTCATTCATTTATCTGGATGCTGTAGAGGAAATTATTCTTGTTAATGAAAAAATTCTCTGCTCCCGTCGGGAATAACCCGAGATACTGGAGTTGAAGGCAGAACGCTCGAAAGGCTGAGACGGTCCAAAAATTAAGTTTTTTTTTAGTTTATGCGCGTTCAACAGGGTGTATTGCTGTAAGGAATCATCAAAACAAGAGTTCAGTTCTTCCTATACTAATCAGTTGGTCCCTAGTAACTAATGTTTTTGCCTCGTCTAGGTTTCTGCTTGGGAGCTTTTTTTCGGACTTACTGTAAAAATGACTTGCTGCACTTGAACAAATAAACTTGCCGCAAAATTCAGTGTAGAAGGCGCTATTTATTGGCCTCACGGTTGTTTTTCCCCCTCTATAAATAAGATTTGATTTATACCACCAAATAGAAGTTGTGCACCGGGTCTCAAATATTTCAAGTTCCGCCATCCAGCGACGTCATCAGCGTGAAATGAGTTTTATTTGCAGTGTTCTTTTCCTTTCTGTGAACCCAATATAATGGAGATTTCACAACATAGTACATTTTCACTGAAATCTCAATATCGAATTAAGTTAATTGATGGAAATTAATCATTTCTTCACACTAGCCAAATATAGGCTAAGGTTTTATATAGAGAGTCAACTGAAAAATTCAATGCCATGGCTGGGATTTGCACCATGGATCTCCTGGTTTTCGTCCAGGAGAAGTGTGAAGAAATGATTAATTTCTATTAATTAACTTAAATAATAAGAGTTTAATGATGAAGCCTGGGATTTAAGTACTTACAAGAGCCCCTAGTGGTTTACCGGGAAAACATATGAGTCAATTGGAGAATTTAATGTCAGGACGCCAATTTGGCCATTGTAGCTCAGTAGATTAGAGCGACTGGATGGAAACCAGGAGATCCGGGGTTCAAATCCCGGTCATGGCATTTAATTTTTCAGGTTGACTATCTATCTCAATATCGAAGTTTTGCTTAGGTACTTAATAGAAGAAAAATGGTGCTTTGATTCTTCCACTATTATGTGAATGAATTACCTTTGTCGTAGGCATACAGGGTCCGACGATTGCCTTATTAGTTTGTATTAAATATGATTCCGTGCCGTTGCACCGATTCTGGTCATATTCTTGATAGGAAGCCTTTGCCACAGCGGGAAGAATGCTGTCCAGCTTAAAATTTGGAGTTATTTACTAAAGTTTTATTTCAACTCCACATCATCTCTTTTCATCCTGTTTTCGCATTAAAATGATTGTTTCTTTACCAATTTGAAGTGGAGGTGAACGCCAACCATTTGCTAAGCGCTGTTTGGTATTGTGTAAGATCGTAAAATCTTGTTGAGAGGAAGATCGTTATGGTTAGCGATACCAGAACCGCGACGTGTTGTTGGCGCTAACAGACTTACTATTCACTGAAAATGGATGCGTTTGTACTGTCTCTTGAATTTAAGGAGTAACGCCAAGAATTTTCCAAAGAGTTAAAGAATGACCTGGAATAACGTTGGCAGAACAATTCTTTCTGGCAATGGTATTTAAGTCTAAATTGTATAAGTGGTAGTTAAAAACGTTTCAAAGAGTAAAATGTATTGGAGATTATTTCTATTGCAACTGTATTTCTAAGTGGAATTCAAATGATCTATAGTTTTGGAATGTAATGTAAGTTATGACTGGTTCTATATTCACTGCAGTTGTAAAACTTCTCTCGGTGAGTAGTCATGCATAAAAACTGCGTATTGCGCCTCAAGGGCATTTTTAACTCTTAGATCAGACACTTAAGCGGTTCTTGAGACTGCGTTTATCACCTAACCCTCTCATGATAGGTACTTAATCTAAAATGGAAGATACGGTTGAGAAAGGAAAATGAAATGTATACCTTTATTTAACCGTACTGCACAGTTATAGACAGTGGTACATAAATGACAAAGTGCAATTAAATATAACATCAAAAAAGTTTATTAAATATAGGTAATTGAAATCCATTACAATTTAAATAAGAGTGATGAATTCAAATAGAATTAAAGAAAGAATAGAATGGAAAATGAGGGTTGTAGTAAAAACTACTGGCTGCATAGGTATTGTTAGAAGAAGTTAGGAGTATTGCTGGGACCAGTAATAAGATTCTACGGGTTGTAGCAGAAATTAAACTTTTAGGCTAACATCGAACGTAGTGTATAAGTTAGTATTAACTTATGTAAAGGGAATTATCACTATGCTCATATCTGTATTCGCTTGAGAGTTGGATGGCATCATCTCTGCTTAATGTGGGACCTATGTTCCAAAAATTGGGTGCGGAGTATAGCTGGAAGTACCCGAAAATGAGTCCAGAATATATAGGAATATATATGCATAATAACACAGCATTGTACGGGAGGGATGTTTACCCCGCGGGCAGCGTTCCACACATGGCATAAGTAAGGAGCGTCGGCAAAGAGCTGACAAGGGATGTCCAGCAGCTACGTGCAAGTGGTCGCATGTAGCACTTTTCAGGCTTCAGTTTTGGGCATTGTGGTGCTACTCCGCAGCAGATATTTGGCATACAAACCCCACATAGAGCAGAGATGATGCCGTCAAACGCTCAAGCGAATACAGGAATGAGCGTAGTGATAGCTCCCTTGTTAGTTTTTCCGTTGATATCTGCAATATGAAATGTAAAGGAAATGTAAATGTAGTGGATACTTTTGAGCTGATATGTCACTTAAGGTGAAGCGTCTGGAAATATCCTTTTTATTGTATTTACATGATACGTAAGAAATGTATTGGTCTTGGTAAGTAGTTAATACGTTACGTTAGTTACGCACCGAATTATTTTTTTTTTTTTTACCGGAAAGCATTACTGTGATTAAAAATATATTTTGTGCAGTTATGTTAAAAAATGCATGAAGATTAGATAGAGATATGCTCAATAAATTCTAATTTACACCTAAGTTTTCTGTTATTTCCAAAACGCAATCATCCACACTGCTGAGAGAAATAGTTGATTTTTTTCCTTCCTGCTACCTTGAAGCAGATAAAATTTGTCATTAATTCTCCCGGTTTATTTGTATACTTGTTGAAAGCTGCAAATGTGGCTCTTAAAACCAGAGATGGAGAACACTGTAAAAGGTAACCAAATGAACTATTGTTCATACATGTATAGAAAAATGCTTTGAAATAGAGAGAGTCTGGAAACTTTGTCTTGCCGAGGAATGGGGAAAATCACATCTGGGGTCAGGCCCCCCAGGGACCTACTTCGGTAGGTACGGGTTTGGCGCATCCGGGGTCCCGAGCCAACAGTCTCCCTCGTGTGGGCTCCTCTTCGTGGTTGAGGGAGACGGTCAACATGCCCACCCACGTGTAGGCCTTGCGTGGAGACCCGTGGAGAAGGTTTTTAGATTCTTGTCTAGTTTAGAGTTTAGCATTTAGTGAACGAAGTTTTAGTAGGTTTTGATTGATGTTTATGTACGTGTATTTTTAATAGGTTTTTGTTACACTTGTATAAATTTTAGAAAGTTTTATATCTGGCCTTTGCCATGACTAGTATACACCCCATATATATGGGGTCAGGTTCTCCGCGCGTTTTTTCTCCTACGCCGCTGTGAATTGGCTGCTGCATTACGAGAATGATATTAATGCTCTGGTATATTGCTTTTCTTTTAGGAAGGCCGAAGGACTCGTAGGAAGACAGATTCTAGTACGCACTCCCCTCCCTCTCATTATCTCCACAAATATTCAATCATGCCCACGCAATTTCAGGATGTAGTGTTGTCAAAAATACATAAGCGTTGCTTATAATCTCTACTCGGTTATCACAAATTATATCTGTCATAATTGCCTGTAGTAAAAAATATAGCAATTATTTTGTGAATCTTAAGATGAACTATTTAAGATAGAGACAACCTTACAAGTTCAACAGCGTAGTTAAAATGATTGGCCGACAGATTTCTATCTGGCATTTTGCCACTGCGCATCTAAGGCACTTTGCCCTTCTGTGTGACACATATGTGTGTTTATTACTAGGACAAGTCCTTCTAATTTTAATAACATTTATTAATGTGTAACAAGAACAATTAAAAACAAAACGAGCCTATTTACGTTTGAAGAAACAGCAAAATGGATGTTTCAAGTTAAACATTTACTATGTACAATGTGGACATCAAATAGGTGTGACACTTTGCATCAAACAGTTACGAAATAGAACAAACTGTTAAAGATATTCACTAAGTACAAACAAAATAAGTTAAGCATGTTTTTTTATTTAAAAAATGTTTTGAAACAGAGTAAATTACTTTTTAAAACATTTAATTAAAATATCTATACTATCTTGGAAACTTTAAATAAGATTTAAAAACTCCATTGCTGTGGTCGGGATTCTACTTCGGCAATCCCTGCCGACGTTATTACTGTTCATGCTTACATGAAGAGAAACTTATGCACATTAAATCCTTTTAATTTGATTCAAGTATCCCAGTCAACTTCCAAAGCCATTCTAATATTAGAGACTAGTTGTCTTAGACGGTTGCTTTGGCGCATTCTACAAGAACAGGGTTAAAAATAAGGGTAGGGTCGAGTTTTCTTTGTCGTAAGTAGTCTATAATTTATATTTATACCTTAAGTTTTGTCATATTGGTCAAATAATGACAATTTGTATATAGGGGTTGAAAAATAGCCTTCATGACGAATGTGAAGTAACTAGTCAGCCAGTACGGCTACCAAAGTAACAGGCAGTTTAAACAGTCATAGCAGTAACAAAAACAGGCCACGCCGTGGCTCAGTGGTTAGACCGCTTGGCTCTCACCAAGGCGGCCCGGGTTCGATCCCAGGCGACCGCAAAGTGAGATTTGTGGTGGACAACACGGCATTGGGGCGGGTTTTCTCCGGGACCTCCGGTTTCCCCCGCCATCTCATTCCACCGGTGCTCCATCTTCATCTCATGCATCATCAGTGTCACCGCCTGCGGTGCCGTATGTAGTAAAAGCGGGCGTTAAACACTACACATTCCAGTAACAGAAACGCTTAATGAGTCTGGGGATATCCTTCACTGCATGTTCATTAGTATCGCTTATCGGGAATTAATTATCTGAACCCTTTTTTTCGGGAGGGATTGGACCCTAGGAGGAAGATGAGGAGAGAGGGTGGCCGACCCAAGGAGCCACTACAGTTCAGAGGGTAGGGTCTCTACATTTTACTTAAATGGAATAGGACAGCGGACATTTCCCCGTACTGCGTTCCGGAAATGGTCCCAACAGTCCGTTCGGAGACCGGCAACCGACCTACAGGAGGAGGAAGTGGTTCACTCATAGCATATCATCTTGCCATGCAACGTTGAGACTTCCGCCGAACCTTGTTACCCTGAAAGAGACCACCAGATGAGAGATGATAGGAAATGATAATGGAGATTAAATGGAGAGAGATGTAATTAACCTACCCGGCATTCGCCTAGCGACCAGGAAAACCCCCCCAAAACGCATGGGTCAGGTAGGTCGGCCACGGGAATCGAACTCGGGCCTCCCGAATGCGGGTCACAGATGAAACCGCCTGAGCCATCCCGCTCGATATCTCAACTCGTTACGTATCTCCTTCGCAAGAGACCGAGTGGCTTTGTCGATTTAATATGACATCTACTGAAGACATGCGGGAAGAGCTTTTATACGTTTTAGGATAACAATGACGTTTGTGTCTTAGAAAATCTTCATGCTTTTATTGCCTTCTTTACTATATAAATTTTGCTTCGAAAATAATGAGCCAACTCTTGAACGTAAAAGCGCGCTTCACAATATGCGACAGGCAGAAAGACATTTTTGCTGCAAGGAGTAGTGATCGAAGGTCATCTTACATGTATAAAGCATTCGCTGCTAGTAGGACTGGAGAAAAAAAAAAAACGGTCTAGGGGTAATGCCTTTGTATTTGCTGGTATTGAGCTCGAAATCCTGTATCCTGTTGTCAATGTTCTGGCTTCTAAATATTTAAGATAAGTTTGTAACATAACAGCTTATAACTGTTACTAGCTATCAGTGCTAACGCATTGTGAAAATATCATTGCCAATAAATTCTGGGCTATTAATGGCAGCAAGTCTTAATATATAAAAATAAACACAAAGATAAAACATTCTTCTTATTCTTAATGTGACACAAAATCACTAACCAAAAAGCAAGTTAGGGTTAATACCGCATCCTGAAAGCACCAGTGTCAGCAACTGCCATTAAGATTGCTAGTAAAGTCTACTGCAACCTCCTCTCACTCATCGAGCACCCTATTGCACGACTCATCTACTGTAAGAACGTGGATTTGAGAAGAAATAAAAAATATATTACTACTGTGGCGGTATTCGAAGTTGCAGCGATGTCTTTCACACATCCCACAGACTTTCTCCGCCATTTTTTTTCGACTTGCATATGTGTCTGTGTGAGTAGCCACCGAGCTGATATTTGCTTGCCAGACGTTACGTCTAACAATGGACTTCCTTTTGCTCTTAGAAACATCCTCACTTATATCAGTAGAGCACACTTTAAAATACAAAGTGTTTATCTTAAATTTAGTTACATTACTGTTACCTTGTATACCAAGGCTGCATTGCGTCCGCCTCTATTGTGTGGGGGCAGTGTGTTTGCCTTACATGCAAGAGTTTAGTTCCAATCTCGGTCAGGGTGAGTTATCAGAATAAGCTTTAACCGGAGTTTTCCCTCATCCTGAAAGATGAATATCGGGTAACTCTAAGTCTATGGACCCTGGGCGCATTTGAGCATCATTTCACCTGTTTCATTGACATCGTCCGATATGATTTACGTTTGAGGACGTTTAAAAATAAGGCTGTATTACAAGCGTGTCCAAAGCTGTGTATCGGAACTTAGAATCTTGCGGGATTCATTATTTCTGACGAGACGTGTCCATATAAGGTAGAGAAGATACCATATTCTACAAAAAAAAAAAAAAAAAAAAAAAAAAAAAAAAAAAAAAAAAAAAAAAACCTCAATTTAGAAATTTCACTGGAAATGCAAATGCTCCGAATATAAAATAGAAAAAAGTCCTTGCGCGCCAACTTGTGTGAACCGCATAATTCAAAGTGTGATAAATAAATTTGGAGAAATCGTTATTACAAGCTTTGTGATGCCAAATATTTCCAAAATATTTTCTGGTTTAGTTTAAATTTCCATGTTTTGTCTGAGTTAAGTGCTTATATAATGAACAGCTAGGGAATGAACTACCTAGGAATGCCAAAAGGGGACTTCGTACATCCCTGAGGAAGCCGAGCCCGTGACCAGCAAGATGCCTCAATTGGTTAAAATATATTCTTTATCATACAATACCTCACATTCCAGAGAGATATTTAAAAGCGGGTTTCGTAGCTATATTTTGTTACTGTTGTACGTTCGATGATCGATCATAGATGTTACAACAGAAAGTCATCCAGTTTCTCTATGTTGCAGCAATTGTCCAAAGAGCTGTGCCATACGTTTATTGTGTGCATACGAGGGTAGACTGGTAAGTCCCGGGCCTCACATAAAGATGGTGTCATTGGGCCAGTTTGATGGATACCATCATATAGTTTAACTCTAGACTAGCTTGTATCCATAGTTACAGGTCAATAGCTTGTTTAGTTTTTGAATGACAACAATTTAAACAAAACAAGTGTAAAGGTTTCACTAAAATGGAGAATTTGGAAAACCGAGCAGTGATTAAATACTTCCATTTGAAAGGCTTAACATCTGAAAAATAGCAAGGAGGAAATGGACAGTACATAAAAGGCTCTGCCCCTTCATATACAATGATTAAAAGGTTGGTTGCAGAGTTTACGTACGAACACCAGTGATGAGCTCGTTCTGGACGTCCTATGGAAGTCACAACTTCAGAGAACATCGAAGAGAAAAAAAACACTCTTTAGACTGGAAGACCTCAGTTTAAAATTGTTTGAGATAGCAGAGACTGTAAACATATCAAAAGAACGTTCCGGTAATATTTTCAGTAATATTTTGGGCTTTTCTATGCAAGATGGGTGCCGCGTTTTTTGACACCTGATCAAAAGTTGCAAAGAAAAACTGTTTGTTAAGAATTTGGAGCTCTACCGTAAAAACCCTAGTGAATTTTTGAGATGGATGAAACTTGGATGCATTACTACGCTTAGGAAGTAAATCACAGTTAAAAACAGTGGAATGCGCCAGGTGAACCAACTAAAAAAAGGGGGGGGGGGGCAAAGTCAATTTTATCAGCTAACAAGGTTATGGCGAGTGCTTTCTGGGATGCACAGGGAATTATTTTTATTGATTACCTGGAAAAGGGTAAAGGTTTCACAGGTGACTAGTACGCAAACTTACTGCAACGTTTTGTGATGAGGTGAAAAGAAAAAGACCTTATTTAGCGAAGAAAAAAATCTTGTTTCTTTACGACAATGCTCCGGCACATTGTTCAGTCATTTCAATGGGAAAATGTGCGAATTGAAGTTCGAATTGCTTGAACATCCACTCTGTTTGCTAGATCTAGCACCCAGTGACTACCACCTGTTCCCAAACCTCAAAAAATTTCTTGGAGCACGAAGATTTCACAGCAACCAGGAGGTCATTGATGCAGTAAACAGCTATTTTGAGGACCATGATAAATCGCACTACAGAGATGGTTGAATTAAATTAAAACACCGATATGACAAATGTATTAATTAGCCTTTCTGGAGATTGTGTTGAGAATTAAAGAAGAAAAAATTAAAAGATTTTTTATTGTGAGACCCGGGACTTATTAGACGACCCTCGTATAAAGTTAGGTTGGTCATTTTGTAAATATTATGTAATGAAACAAATCATACCGTCACGTTTGTTGCACAAGTTTATTCATTACGTAAGTACGTTTTTTGAAATCTGAAGTATGTAGTAGCCGCTTGCTGCAAAGCGTGTTCCATTTTGCTAACAAGATAAGCTCTTATCATTTCTGCAGCTTTATGGCTTAATGCAACGAAGTATGAATTTGAGACTTTGCATGCAACATTATTGTTTTGAAACTGCAAATGATGAATAAACATTTAAAAATTAGAAGCTTGTGCTGTAGCATAGCAATTGTCCTCATGAAACATTAGAATGGGTAAGACTATATGTTTTAAAAAACTTGAAACTTTGACTGAAGTAGTTTGATTAGTTGATATTTTGAAGAGTGTCCTAAAGTTTTTAAGTATAGGATTATATATGTAGAAATTAATTTTAATTTAACCAACGTCCGGCAAATTTATGTGTTATCAAAACGTTTCGGTTCTCTGTATGCAGTGGTTTGCACTCCCTATGAAAAATTCTTAATTTTGTTAAGATTTCGGCTAAATTGGCAATGCTTAAACGAGTATTCAGGAATTCAGAAATGTGCAACTACTCGTCTTAACAGTTTAAGTATTTTTCTTGCAGTGCTGAAGTTGTGTGAATGAATGCAGAAAATGTGTTCACACATATAAAACTTGCTTGAAATCGATATAAAATTAAAACTATTTAACAGGAAGATGTAGTTTTAAGATTGCTTCTCGAAAAGTCCGTGGTAAATTTATCAATGCCAGGTAATTGCTCTAGTTAGGTTATAAAATTCAAATCCGAAATTCAACACGTTGCGTGCATCTACCATCTGAAAATTGCAAGTGTTGGCACTACATGTGAAATATGTTCAATGTTGGGCCTATTTTGGCGAGTTTGGAAGGAATCCGCGTTCCTCAGTAGTTTCTAGCTTCCAACCTAAAATGTAATAGGACCTTGTACATAAAACTTAGGAACTTCAAGCTACTATGGCCATAATATGAATTCCCTCGCTGCACATAATTGGCTCATTCTGAATGCCCTATCCAAGAGCACGCTGTCCTCACAGTGAACATATCTGCTATCGCTATATTTCCGGGTTGCAAGGCGCGGGCGTCATAGCCCACTGTAGTGTTATCTTACAGTGCTATAGTTAACGGAAAATGGCCTCACTTTCGTCGTAAGAGCTATACCATTACAGTTCTGCCCTCGGAGTAAACTAATGAACGGCTGTATCAGGATCTAGGAAATAGTTTGGGATGATTTGGATAGAATTTTATTCAAGTAACTGTTCTAATACTTATATCCAGCAATAGGTGGTATTTAACGATACCATATTGTGCCTACAGATCTCGGCATGAATCCTTCGCTAATGGTTTGTTTCTTAGCCGTTCTGGAACAAACCCTGTCAACTATGCATCTTTTGATTTCCGTACAGGACACAGTCGGCGGAGCAAGATTTGGGAATGTGTGGCTAGCATGTAAGAGAGCTCGCTATTTATATAATTGCTAATTCTACAAATTTAGCAGTTTACCTAACACTTTGTCACAGCTTTGTTTAGCATAAAGTTTATAAAAACTTAATTTTCATTGTGCTTTTCTATTTAGCTTTCCATATACCTACATCTCTGGCGAAGTTTTTTTTTAATTAAAGATTAATTTTTCTGCAATATAAAGATTTGTTGAAACAGTTAATAAGGCATCTAACAATTTTTTAAAATATAAATCATTAATTAAAGAATTAAACTCCTAGATCCTAGAACTATGATTTCAAGAAAATCCACTTTATATCTTTTCATCCATCTTCGAAGAAGTTTATTGAAAATTTGAAAGAAATAATAAGAATTACATCATTTTAGTAATAGAAATGTAAGAAAACTAACAGGAAATCTAGATTTGGGTTTATTCACAGTGTAACATCTTATTAAACTGCACGAAATGTATTCCTTGACCAATTGTTAAGGCTAGCAAAATCCAAAGTTAAAGGAAATTATGTATTTAGCAGAAGGGCAGTGTCAAACATGCTTAGGAATTTCTAAGCATTAAAGCCAAGAAAGAAGATTAAGTTGAGCTGTTACTGGACTTTCCGCAGACTCACCACGTCACTCCCATCCTAAGTACACCTGTTGAGGTTTGCTGACCGTATTTACCTGCCATGAGTGCCCCTTGGCAGCTGTTGTTTATATTTTTGTATTATACGGTTTAAGTGTAGATAACTTGAAGCTTAAAAGTTCATATAGATAGTTATAAATGTTAATAGGCAGTTTAATAAGTAAGATAATTACCCGATACGCCTTGCAGTCAATGCACTGTCTTACTGATACCTTATTCACCAATTGAATCCAACTTAATTGATAGCTTCAAAGAACGATACTCCAAAACTATTAACTGATGGTTTTTCCTACATTCATGAATTTTTATTCCTATAATTTCTGCTTCTATTTGACTACGCATATAAGAAGTACATTTTCATGGACTTTTACTGTTCATATAAGAAGTACATTTTCATGGACTTTTCCTGTTCAGTCTTGACTAAAAATGGCGAGATTTGATGATCTGCGAATGCAAAATATAACAGAAGCGGTACCTGATCTGAAGCCATATAATGAAAAACGAAACAAAAAGGTGGCTAAGAGTTTACGCCGAAATGAAAGTACCTACAGTGGTTAAAGTATCACGCCCCCTCCCCCCCCCCCCCCAGAAAGAAAGCCTTCTGGCATAATTATCATACTAAATCCCCCCTCGAGCTTATTATTTTTCTTAGGCAATGCATTTGAACTTTAAAGCTCGTGCTTTTTATCGTTTGGTGATTATGTCTTAAAATTCGGTCACGAGTTAATTATGACGATCTTCGTTAACCTCAACTGAATAACCCGAAAACTATCAACATTCGTAGTATTACTGAAGATAGTGCCTGTGATGGGCAAACACTTTTTCACTTTCTCTGGTTTGGCACACACATGCTAGATGAAAAGAGTGTATTATGGAATACCAGTTACAGTTCTAAAAAAGAACCTTAGCTGGTTTTTAAACAAAAATCGCCAAATCATCATGAGTACATACTATAATTAATTTTCACTTGTAAAATAACTACTATTCATTTTGTTATAAAAACAATGCATCTGGAAAAATGTTACAAATGGAGGTTAATACGAAGTAGTTGGGTACTATGGAATAAGTGGTTTAAAACATTGAAAAATTAATTTGATTTCATAAAACATGAAACACGACTGGTTTAAAATAATGAATAATAATTATTACATTAATTATTACAATAAATAATAGTATAATAGAAGAAAGGAGAAAAGTATTAATCAATTTAAAGGTATTATTTAAAGAACAAAGAAATATTAGCTACATATAATAATTTTAGTATGACATACTAATGCTATAAATTAACAAAACATCTATAAAGAGTTTTGGGGCTAGACATTAGACTAAGTCTAGAATAACAGAAAATATAAGTTTTGTTTGCATTTCAGTGAATCTAGTTCTTTAAAAAATATACTTTGGATTTGAATTAATATATATTTCTATTTATGTAAGTAATAATTATTATTTAGCTACTAATATTACCTATACTCAAAACTCATTTTTAACGTTATTTCTAATCAGTATATTTTGTACGGTTATATGGAACATTAAACTTTTACGTTCGGTATTAAAAATACCTGGTATTCCATAATACCCGACACATATTGGACAATGAACCTTTAAAGTAATTGACAAAATACTGCCAGCTAATTAGCGATCATAATGTAACAAACTACAATCTTTTTAGTGTAGCTTACGCTCAGTGCTCAAGTCGCATGCGTACTAGTGGGTTAAAATGCTTGAAAATGTACCTGCAAAGACTTGAATATCACAAAACGCACTTTATTCTGTAAGAAGTGAAATAGCAACAAGTTGTCAAGTCTCACTGCAGTGCACCATGGGAGTCTTTCTTGACTATTTCATGGCACTCCCACATAATAGCAGCTGGAAACAGGGCCGAAATCTTAGTATTCCATATTACATAATAACCTACTCTTTTCTACATAATAAGTTGATATAGATTTATTTCCCTTTTATTTTATTTTCTACGTACGTACAATAAATAGAGGAAGTATTATATTTCACCCAAAAATTCCATACCGAAGTTTCAATAGAAATGCCATTCGAGACTCCACATTTCAAAGAAGAAGGAAAAAAGGACATTGTTAGAGAAAGATTGTATGTGTGTTAATGTAAATTAATTGTTCTTTCACACTAGCCTTGTGTAGGACGCACTATGAAAGGGAACAGACTGAAAAATTCAATTCTGAAAAATTCCCGGCTATGGCATTGAATTTTTCAGTCTGCATCTACCCTTTCATAGCGCGTCCTACACACGACTAGTGTGAAAGAACAATTAATTTCCATTAATTGTACCTAACAGTGGTCCGAACTATAAAGCCCGGGCCTTAAAGTACTTACAGCATAGTAAGTCACCATTAAGGTAGTTGCCTCATGTGTTTATGAGAACTCCTACTGGTTTACCGGAAAAAACACGAGTCAGTTGGAGAATTTAATGTCATGTTTGCACGTTGGCCATAGTAGCTCAATGGTTTAGAGCGGCTGGACGGAGACCAGAAGATCCGTGGTTCAAATCTCGGCTATGGCATTGAATTTTTCAGTCTGGCTCTACCCTTTTATTGTGTGTCTTAGTTTGAGCCTGATTTCCGAAAACTGCGTCTTGTATAAGTACTTTTGAAAGCACAATTGAAACAAGTTGCAGCAGCTTGACGAGCGAATACAAACAAGCATTTAATTGCGGTCTACTGAACAGTCCAGTGTTTCAGCATCAATTTAGGTCATGATACTGAGCATAACAGTCGCTCATGTTGATCGCATTATTTTACCAGCCGTCAATATTTTTCAGATATTTTATATTATGTAAATGCATTGTTACAGTTTTTATTTCTGTGTCTATCAAAATCATTACCGTCGTTTCACTTAAGAGGCACACTTTTGTAGCGTTTGGCCTCATAAGCAATAAAATCAGTCGATTTTACCACGAGTACAACTCGTAACTTATTATACGAGTATACGAATTGTAACATCCATTTGTGATGCTCTCGTGTGTAGTAATACACGAAAGTTTATCTGTGGTATGACGTTAGCATTTTATGTTGGTAAGTGCACACGTGAAATTAAGTCACTGTTTGCTAAAGTGTTGCGTTAATTCTGAATTAGCTTATATGATCAAAGCTTTGGTTCATGTTTCCAGCACTAAGATTGTTGACATAAATCTCCCTGGCGTACAGAGACATCCATAAGTATCTTTCCAAACGTTTTATCCATAATTTTGTGGTAATGAGTATTTCATTACTTCTTCACATTACTTTTTCACATTACTGCAGCCCTGTTTTCAACACATGTAGATTCAGTTACAATCTCAACAGTCAACAGCATAAAAATTAACATTTATTTGAATTAAGGCACTGAAATATGGTGTACTAAAGATTGAATTGTGTTTTGTCTGCAGCATATATTTCAAAGCACGCACTTCGAAGGGTTCACTTCGTAACATTGTCTTACAATATTTGAGAGCTCGCCACTGGATCATTTTTATGTAATTTGGATTATTCCTGTCCCTTGATTATATTTAGTTCTTGCAGAACCTATAACTGACTTTCCTTTCTTGTAAACAACAATAATTTGTAATTTTTTGCTTTGTTATTTTCTGCATCAATTTTTAATAAAACATCTTGGAACCCCTTACTACATTTAGATACAATCTCTGAACTCTTGCTTGAGGTAAACTCCTTCTGAATCTTCTTTAGCATTCATGTTTACTAAAGAAAATAGCATTCTTTCAGTACTTCAGCTTTATAGCTAGAAATGGTGCAAGGTTCAAATACAGTAAATACGTGACCAAGAGAAAACATCCGAGCTCTCATTGTCTGCTTCTTCGTCATTCTTCGGAAACACAATATGGATGTACGCATGTAGCAGTGATATCTGTAATGAAAGTGATGAAACGTATCTTTATTGCAGCCGAGATGGATGTAATTTGACTTGGAGAAATATAAGGACTTGTGAAATGGAGAAAAATAATTATGATACATGGAGAAGAACTTTGAGGCGTTGATGAAGAATGCGAAAGTTATCTTAATGTCCGTTTCTGAGAGCGGATTCAGGCTCGTTTCGTGGTACCCATATTTACACGGTGTTCAGTTTTATTCGTTATTGTCCGCCCTCCGATTGAGCAAGAATGACGTCATAGTTGACTGGTGAGTCTATGTTGAATCATAGTGCCCTCTACTTAGAAGAAGCGGTAATTTTTGCGGAACAGTAAACAAATTACAGCGCTCTTAGTGTGGTTCCGCTGGTAACTAATACAACCAGCTTCCCCTGGATATGAACACAAGAGCACCTCGTCATGTTTGAATGCTACTTTCGTACCGGCATTAAAATTGGTGCGACATATAAATATAATTTAAACCGCTGAGGATTTTATGCAGCGCTACCCGGCATTCAGACAAGTCTCTCGGAGCGTAATGTTGACAAAAGTATCCAGGTACCGTCAAATTAACATACTTTTGTTTGCAACATAAACGTCTTAGGTTTTTATCAGTATACGATATCAATGAAGTTACATTAATATGCTATCTATTATAAAACTAAGAAGCTTGTTTCCAGAATTGTGGACCGTAAGAAAATGGTTATCCGGATGCTGCCAAGATGAACAGAAGCGAAACCTTATGTGGCGTTGTATGGTGTTGTGGGTAATACACATGTCGTTTGTGGTTAAACAGTCCTGTAAGCCTCAGCGGTATGAAAGGAAAGAGCCAATATAAATGGCCTTAATGTACCCGCTGTAAGAACGAAGAACTATGTCTTGGAGTATTCAATAGCCTGTAGGCGATGACCCAGTGAGTGTGAAACCATTGGTCCAGTTTGGCCTTTTGCCATCATTGATCTAGCCACTTTTAGGAACAATAATCGGTCCAGCGCTCCGCTGTGAATCATAATTGCCTACGCTGAGAAAACACACATACATACGCACTGAATATGTATTGCCTAAAATGGATCCGTTATATGCCGGAAATCCGGAAAGACGGAAAATAAATTTCGGAACAGAGCTGTTTCCCATATACAATTATACTCTAAGCCGGAAACGCGGAAACGCGGAAACGCAAATATTTTTCGGGGACCGTTTGCGTAAATAACTTTTAAACAGATTACTATCTTTAATGGGTTACAGTGCATGCATTTTAAAAAGTGCAATAATTTTGAAGACGACTGTACTTGCACCGAAGTCCCATGAACCACAAAGTCATAATCTGTAATAGTTCATGGAAAAGGGAAAACAAACCATTAGGTCTCTCAACTTTCTTCCAATACACATGGTAAGGGTACAAAAGTTTTGTAGTGTCTTCATTCTCAGCTTCGTTGTTACAAGTGATCAAGTATGATTGGAAGAAAACTGTGAACTTAAGTGACTTTTAAAATTACAGTGTGTAAACACAAATTCTGTAATATGAGTACTAAACAAAATTAATACGAGGGCTATTCAATAAAGAATGATCACAACAATTTTTGACAACTTACCTTTACTCATCCTCATCATTTTGATGGTTCTTCTCAAAATAGTCTCCCCTGAATGCGATGCACTTGTCCCAGCGTTTCTGCCAGTTTTCTAAGACATACTGGAAACCATTGTTTGAGAGATCCTTCAAAATCACCTCCGCAGCCTTCACCACTGCTTCTGATGATGGATAATGCCTCCCACGAAGGCGTTTCTTCAAGTTAGGAAATAGAAAAAGGTCACATGCTGCTAAATGCGGACTATAGGGAGGATGAGGGTTGCACTTCACGTTGATTTTTGCAAGATATCCAGCAACAACATTGGCAATATGCGGTCGCGCATTATCGTGGTGCGGCATCCAGCCTGCTTCACGGAAATGTGGTCTTTTACATCTGATATGGACTTGCAATGTTTTCAGGACATCCCTGTAGTATTGTCCAGTTACTGATGTGTGTGCAAGTACAACATGCTGATAAACCATTCCATGAATATCAAAGAATGAGATGACCAGGAACAACCACTTTTGCTTTTTGGGGGGGTTGGTGATGAAGGAGATTTCCACATTGAGCTTTGCTGTTTGCTCTCAGGATCAAAATGATGTAGCCAAGTTTCATCAACAGTGATTACGTTTGAAAGAAACTCCGGATCTTCCTCTAACATCAACTTTAACTGGACGTTACCTCCATTGCAGCGGTAGGCGATACTGAACATGTTTGAACTTTTCTGGTTCTCACAGGCGGGAACCAGAAGTACCAACAGTGAAACTACTACGGCGTGTTTGTTTTACATTAAGCTAACAGAAAGTAATATGATTGAATTTTAGTGCGAAAAATTATGACCGTAAAAAAATTATGACCATTCTTTATTGAACAGCCCTCGTATAAGACAAAAAATTAAGGTTATTGGAGAACACGAAAAGAACAAATGTCCAGCTAAAATATCAACTGTGTTGTTTAAAGTGTGTGTGGGGGGGGGGGGGGGGTACTCAGATTTATGACATTTTGAAAAAATAAATTTGAAACACGAGTGGTTAAAGGAAACAGCAAGGCATGTGAAACGTATCACAAAATCTAGAGTATGACGACCTAAATCGTACTGTGTTCGCTTGCTAGTGCGCGCGCTAAAGGAATTCCCATTTCTGGACCATTGCTTCAGAACTCCAGCTTTAGAGACAACAAGAAAATCAGGCGGAGACAATTTCGGAGCTTCCAGTGGATGTCTCGAGAGTTTCAAAAATCGCAATGACATTGTTTTGAATGTTCTATGTGGTGAAGCAAATGATCTTGATATGCAGACAGTTGCAAATTGGAAACGGAGAAACTAGGCGATAAATTAAGCTATAAGTTGAAAATATAGTACATAATACATATCAGCATATTATTTTTTACACTTCATTCTATATTATCTTTTCACTGTAAATCTGTGCGACTATTTCGTAATTTCTTTGCATTCAAACTCTGTAAGTCTGAAACGCGTGTAAACGGAAAATAAGTGCTAAACGATCGCGTTCCGTTTTAGAGACTTCTTACTATATATATGACCATTCCTTATAGCAAGGAAAATTAATAATCTCCCTTGGATTAAGATAATCTCACTAATGTTGGGGCTAGAGAAACTATTTATGTTTATGGTTAATTTTGAATTGGCAGATATTTACGACCAGCATTAATGAAACCGTGATAGCTCGAAGACAATTATTATACTCCATAATTATTGAATATATTTTGATTAATTTTACATTCTCCCGTATAATTAAATCTTCATATGTATATTGAAATATTTTGTTTCTGTCTGCAGCACCTCTGTATACCTATCGTTTATTAGAATGTATGTTAAGAATGCTTCGTGAAATATATGAACAGGAAGTAGAAAAATACTTGGAATTATATGCAGAATTAAGTGAATTGCAGCTGGTAAAGAAATCGCAACATAAGATTATCAATCTCAAATTTGCAAATTCCGTAATTAATACCATAACATAATGTTTACTGTCACTTAACGAGATTTCTTCCATGCTTAAGTTGTGTATCGAAATTTATACATGATACTCCTCGTTGGGAAGCCGTTTGTAACGAAAATTGCATATGTTTGAGGTGCTGCGAAGTTCCATGTTGATCATTTCGAAGCCCCAGGTTGGGAAGCCATAAGCGACAAGATTTTGCAAATGGGATGATGATGCGATGATCTCCTTGTAGATTATCATGAAGCTGGAATCTGGAACTTACTTCGGCTGCTATTTTAACATAAGATCCAATTTCAGGTTGCGATCACAGATGAAGAGTGATGATGGATATGTGTGAAGAAGAAATAATTTTATCAATACGTTCTTTACCAAATTATATTTTTAATTTAGTTAAACCATATGAAATAACTCTTAAACACTTAACAAATAACTTTTAGTGAACTTCGATGTTATATAATATTAAAAACACTGCCCGCCTCGGTAGCGTGGTGGTAGCATATCTGCCTCACGTTCAAGAGGTCCCGAGTTCGAATCTCGGTCAGGGTGGGTTACCTGGATAAGTTTTTCCCCGGGGTTTTCCCTTATCCTGAAAGACGAATGTCGGGTAACTCTAAGCTCCATGGACCCCGGGCTCATTTGAGCATCATTTCACCCATTCCATTCATCGTCCGATATGACTTAACCTTGGAGGACGTAAATTACAAATAATAAAATAAATGTGACTCTGTGGGTTCGAAGAATTAAAAGGCCGAGTTGCAGAAATTAAAAATCTCCTTTATTTTCGTAGAAATACTCTTATAGATTACAGCAGCGTTACGTTACATACACCATCAGTCTACCAAGGTCGATGACATTAACAAACCGTGACAGCTGATAACATTAGCTCTCGTTACAACAACACTCTTTTTACACAACTACTGCCTACTCACTCTTGTTTACAACAACTGTTTCACAACTACAACTTTGCGAGCCGTCACGTCCTTAAATATCTATTTCGTAAATCGAGACTCTTCCAGAAGAATAAAGAAACCGAATAATCAAGATATTACCAGAAGTTTCCATCTATCTCAGTTTGTTTCGGTAAGTCTTTTATCTCAAGCGCTATCATTATTTTTTCCCGCATACTCCTTATCTCCAGGCTTTTTGTGTACACAAGCCGCGCTATCGCGATCGGGTTCGCGACAATAATAATAATGATGATGATGATAATAATAATAATAATAATAATAATAATAATAATAATAATAATAATAATAATAATAATAATAATAATAATAATAATAATAATAATAATAATAATAATAATAATAATAATAATAATAATAATAATAATTTAAAAACACTTGTGTAGCTTTCGCTTATGTATATGCACCGCGTCGGTTTCTGCAGACTTTGGGACCGTCTCTCTCTCTCTCTCTCTCTCTCTCTCTCTCTCTCTCTCTCTCTCCCTCTCTCTCTCTCTCTCACACACACACACACACACACACACACACACACACACACACACACACACACACACACACACGTCCGTTCTTTACGACGGTTAAGCGTAGAAGAAAGATCACTTCAGGAAAGATTACTTCAACCAGTCTCGAGTTACTGGTCCTTCCGTTGCGATGTTAAGTCAACATTTTACTATTGGTCCACGTCACAACCAATTATAATTATGTTCGTTGTAATATTCAATAATATTTGTATAACTTTTCTTTCAAATCACTTTTCTACACTATTTAACACTTAAAAGAATATTTCTTCTAAATTTACATTAATTTTATCAAAATCGTGATTAATATTCAAATTTCTTTTCTTCTAAATTTCAAATTACTTTCACACTTTCACTTGTTATCTTAAACTTCGTCTTCTATCCAATACAATCAAAAATTGAACCTAAAATAACTTTTTCAGTAGTCAGCATTCTGGCTTTTCAACCGGAGATCTCACATTTGAAATCCTTTAATTAGAATCGTTGCCTGCTTTCCACAGTCT
>CM060952.1:145153631-145237572 GCA_030765055.1 Mantis religiosa | reverse complement strand
GAGAGAGAGAGATTAGTACAACAACCTCTGATAATCTTAATCTAGAGTTACATCTTTTCTTTTTTCTGAAATGGAAAACATAAAGGCTAAAGGGGATTTCAAGGGAGCAGTTGGGATATCTCCAATTTCAGTGACATATGACGTAGGTGTAGATACTGACCAGCTGAGATGCCTGTCCCAAAGGCTTAACTATCAAAGAGCACAATTGCACAATAAACAACTACCATTATCGAATCAACGACTAGAAAGCAGATATAAATTAATTTTCAGAATATTTCAGTCATTTACATAGCATATTTCCCTTGCTAAGTGTAATAATTTAGGAATATTATTGTGGAATCTGTTAAAACCTTCAACTACGGTGCATCTGATCTTGTTCTGCTACAGTGTGTCAATCCTTAGAGCCCTAATTACTTGACCGGTTCTATTATCTTTATTAGCCTAATGATTGCATATACAATGACCTGCTTGCATATGTGCGGGTAGAACATTTTTAGAACCACCGACGAATTACGCATACATACATATTGTAATACTATGTAAGCACAGCGATAATATATTATGAGTGTAACGGTAAGCTAATTCTAGAAGAGCAGATTCTTAGGCAGTATCGGTACCTGACACCATGGTGCTATTAACGCTTATGTGGAATATTCGGATCGAACGAATGTCATTTGGCCATGCCTTGCGTGCTTTCTTCTGCAAAATGGCGTACTTGAATCACGTGCCATTTGGTGTCCGTTAGTAATACCCATCCTATACTAGCAATAAAAGAAAAAACTCATTGCTACGCACAGTACATTTCCAGAGTGACGTCATAATAGTCATCATCATCATCATCACTGGCATGACAGCCCTGTGTGGGCCCTAGCCTTCTGTATAAGTTTGAAGAGAATGTGCAGTAATTTAAGACCTTTGTGTATATTTCTTAGTTACCGTTATTCTTGCTATGCATCATAAGTTAACATTCCGGAAAGTTAGTCTCCATATAGGCGATGCAAAAAGCACTAGTGCGGTAAGTAAAAACATTTTGAAATATTGATTGTGATATTATCTTGTACAATTATATAAATACACACAGAGCAAAAAATATATGCAGTACACATGTAAGAACATTACGGAATCTCGGAAATTGGGGGGAAAAAAACATTCCCGAAATGTAGTAATTATACGTCTGGTAGGTGGTTTCTGCGCTTTAATGGACGTCGTTAAAGTGCACTTCATTTAAGTGCAGGTTCTCTGTAGTCAGGAAATCCGCATAACTGGTAAACTGTAAGAGATAGATAAAATTTTACTATACAGAAAAATGCAGATCTCGTTAAAACTATTTATATGAAAAATAATTTTGCTGCAGAGTGAATCATTTCCGAGATATGCATTGTTATTTGTTTGAATTTTCCAATACTTACATATATTTTTTTATCAAATGGCGGGACATTATTCCTGTTTACCTCTATTACGTATAATAAGTAGGGGAAGTATTACATTCAATCCGGAATCCCTTAAATAAAAAAAAAGCATTTAAAAAGATCAGTGTGTATGTGAATGAACAGAATAATTTAAAAATGAAAATTTGGTTAAATGCCAAACTTGGTGTTTAAATTTAGCATCTTCCAAGGATGAACCTCGGAGATATTCACGAAAATCTTCCCACCTCAGATTACTCTTACATGGATAATTTTTCGAAAATGTTGAGTTTGCCAGAAAAAGCTCTAATGGTTTTGATTAAAATATGTAAAATTTGTTGGAAAATGGCTCCCTCATTTATATTTAGTTAAACATTTGCACTCGCCAAATTATAAGTTCATATCTATTGTAAGCCAATACTTGCCCATGTGGGGTGTATCTGCTGTTTTTAGGGCCACGTCATGTTAGAACGCAGTCTTCACCAGAAGCTAGTGTTGAAGTGATATATTTGTATTTCATCATATCGAAAGGAAACATAAGTATTCTAGGGAGAGAAAAAAGGTGCAAAGTAAAATTAGTTGCAAGTAATTTTAAGTCGTATGGAAGGTGAAGTGGACAAATTTGTTCTGCCTGAAATGGTAAATGTATTGAACAAGAAACAGTACTGATGTATTGTCAGATAAGTTCGTAATCGTTGACAATGGACACTCCTGCAAATTTGAACAGTTTGCAAAAGGTGTTTTGCAACGTAGAGCAAATGATGGCAGATGCAACATTTAATAGCGGCTGAAGGTTGAGCCCTAGCAGCAAATCGCGAACATAGCCATGTGTCAAAGAGCGGGGAGAAGCTGTATGCAGTAACAAGACGAAATGAAAATACTTTATAAGGTATTACTGTAGCTGTCAAGTAAACATAAACTTGGTGTGCGTGCTAATTTAACAATTAGTCTTAAAATCATACTTTAAAATGGTAACAAAAATGTGCGCAGGCTAAGCAGAAATTTTTTATGGCAAAACTGTTGTATCCGCCTCGTCATCATTGTATGGATCTTCATCCTCGCTTCTGGCCATGTCTGAATCATCAATGTTGAGGATAATTGGCGGCAGTATTTCTTCGCGATTTAAAGAAACAATATACACTGTAAATTATACTCCTGCTTTGGTGACGCAACATTTCCCGTTTATGTATTGTTGGTTCACTTTTACTGCTCGCACCTTGTTCACTGTGTGACTTTTTGACTAATCCAACAAAGAACATTAAACACCAAGAAAACAATCCCACACAATCATTGTAATTGAATTATGGGAACCGAAATTACCACCGTTAACCCGAAAGCAGAAGCCATAATAGCTTGGGACTTAAGTTCCTTATCCTAGCCATGCGGTTCTGTTATTTTTGAGTCGCAAGCTGACACAATAAATAAAACAGTAGGTAGATAACGAAAGGATTTGGATATATGATGAGAGCATCTTAACAGAGCCCATGTTAAAAGACGAATTCAATTCACGTTCATATCTCTGCAACCAGTTAACGTAGGAAATTAGTTTTTAAACTGGCCGCTTCAAAATAAAATGCTCTTCATGATCAGGTTATTCTCTTTCCTGTTGTGAAAATAAATTTTGTGGGCGCAAATAATATTCAGTCACTGGCTTTACAGCGTGACTTCACAGCTTGTTTAACTATACAACACTGCAAGTCCTGGCAAGCATCTAATCGGATGTTGTGTGGACCAGCTCATCCTGCCAACTACCATTAAATTTTGCGTCTGCCATAGTTTGCAGATATAAAGTATAAATGAAATGTGTAAGGACAACAATAAATGGAGGTACATTTTAAGACGTTATTCTCTTTTAGGCTATTTTAAATTAATTTAAGGTTCACAGTATAATTTTAAAGTCTTAGGCCATGAAAAAATATAGTAATAACGAATGGTGAATGGACGAAATAGTTAAACTAATGGTCCCGAGTCTCAAGGAGTTGAAATTTGGTGTGTGGGGTTTTCTTTATCTTGATGTATTTTCTGCAGAACTAAAACATCAAGTTTGGTATTACCTTTATTTTTTGAGTTATGCTACTTATGGACACATTCACTCACACAAAGGCGCGGCACGCGCGCGCGCGTGCGTTTGTGTATGTGCGTGCGCGCGTGTGTGTGGGGTGGCAGGGCGCATGCGTTTTTTTTATCATCCTCTCGTCCTTATCACTATCATGTAAACTGTTGTATTTCTCTTTGTACCTTTTACATCCCGCTTTCGTCTCCACCTTGGCCGTCAGCATTGCACAAATGATGTCGTAGCTCTCAGGCTCTTAGCTTCTGTTGAGAGGTTTTAATGCCCAGCATCCCCTTAAGTATTCGCCTAGGGCTTGTGTCAGTGGGACATCTCTTGCGGATTTCTTCACAAGAAGCAGTTTTTATTTTAAATACTGGTGAACACACTTTTATTTCCAAATATTCTGGTACTCTCTCACATTTGAATTTATACTTTTCCTCTCCACTGCTTGCTTACATGTATCAGTAGAATTACTGTATCGATCATTTCCCTTATATGTCAGTTTGATTTCTCACCACGAATTCCTGTTATGCATAGCCATCTAACAAAATAAAAAGGTGAATTGGAATTTTTATTCTGGTTTAGCTGACTTCGAAGACCTCCTTTTCGATGGTGTTGACCTGATGATGCAGCACTCGCCTCTGATAATTTTCGCTCCTAATCCTTGTTTCACGTAAGCTTGCCCCGTATCTCTTAACGGTCACGTGACCTAATCACCTCTCATTGGCTGCTGTTGTGGTGAAGACTGTCGTGCGGTAAAAATTAGTTCGTTATTTAACATCGTGATATATCGATGTATGTTGGAAGAGAATTGTCAAATTTATATTTTCGTAACTATTTGAATTAAATATATTACGCAACAGTGTTGATTTATCTGAAATGCATGTTAATTCTTAAACAAGTAAAGAGGAGGTTCCTTTGCTCTCAAGCACATGACACGATAGCACGTGATTTAGCGGTAGTGATGACATATTTGTTTATATGACTTTTATCACTGAACTTGTTTTGAACTGGATTAGTCATATATCGCCATTCGAAGGTTGTTGTGCCGAGAGGGAAAGCTAAATTATTTTATTGATCGTTTATTGCGCGTGTACTTATTATATGTATAATGGCAGAGTCTACCACCAGTTTTTCGCTGAATTATCGCAAGGGTAAATCTTTACAAACAGGCGGAAAAAGAATTATGGCGCACACATGCACTCACAGAGAAGAATCCGTCTATGTCAGTGAGAGAAGTGGAACAGCTGTACTCTGAAGTTACAGGTGTGAGTGTTAGATCCGTAGGAACATCGCGATGTGAAATTGAGAAAACAGGAAAACTTACCACTCCAGGCAAAAGCAGGAATAAACAAAAGTGCGTGCTCGGAGAAAATACGTGAAAAGTGTTGTGCGTCGTCATGTGCATAGTTTTTTTCTTTAGAAACGAACTCCCTAACATAAATAACATTTCGTCTGCTGTAAATGAGGATGCAGAGTCACCAAATTTCAGCAGATTGCTTATACAGCTGGGGTTTGTGAATGGAAAAAGAGGCATGAAAATGTGCTAAAAGACAGAGGCGATATTGCTGTGTGGCGAAGACGTTATTTAAGGACACTCAGACTGTACCGAGAAAGAAGTCGCAAAATATACTACCATGACGAGACTTGGGAGAATGAAGAACACACGAAAAGTAAGATATGGCGTGACACGACTTTTAAGACTGAAAGACAAGCATTTTTGAAAGGTATGTGTGCTGGTTTTTCGGCCTTTCATTATAAACTTGTTTCAGTTACATTGCTCAGTCATTCAGTTTCAACTTGCTCAGTTTCATTATAAACTTGTATTTTTGCATGCCTTCATATTCTTATTTGTATGATTTTATCTATCTTACTGGCAATTATGACGTTTACTGCAGGTTTCAATGTGACGGAAAGGCACCGCCTATGGCCTATGGCGCGAAAGCATTAGCCAATTAGGGCGAGGGGGAAAGTAGTTGAACACGGAGTGATACATGTCAACGGGGCAAGGTTATATGAAACAGATTAGCGTACTATCCATATTCATGTTACCACCCAAAAGGAGATGAAGCGACAGTTGTGGGACATCTGTTTGTAGCTTAGGTTTTCCAATCCTTAAGGATGTGATCTATAACAAATGCCCACCAGAACTCGACACATTCAGACTAGTAAGAAATCTTTTTGGAGCCGGTTAATAGGGTATTTTATCCGAAATATGAATCTTTCCTGGCGGCGTATATGTTCTAGGTGTTTTATTCGCTTCACGCCCTTGTCTATGTAAGGATAAGTTGTGGCTGGAAAACTAGATAACATATTGTTACAGAATTCAGCCAACAGACTTCCAGGTGTTAGGATATTTGTGGCCTGTGACTACATTCCTTCAAAGTTGCGTAACCATCTTTCATTTGAATGCTGTACTGATAAATGTAAATAAGTAAAAGCTTACTACAGTACTGATTATCACTCATTGCAGAATTTTTAAAGTTATAAGCTTTTCTTATCTGGAAAAATGTTCTTTTGCCAGGACAGTGCACCACTGATATCTCCACACGCACATGGAGAACCACTATGCGAATGTACACTTAAATTTCGAATGTACACTTAAATTTGTTCGGATATCAACATAAAAGCGTGTGTACAAATTTTCTTATGGAATTGTTAAAAATGTACTTTCAATATTATAGATTTCAGTCGAATTTGGGTTGTCAGAAGTTCAAGTTATGGTAACATTTCAATTCCTTACGTGTTGCTGTGCTTGTAGATACTTGCAGAAGGACAGCGGGACGATAATGTATCTTTAAGATTGTGCACACATTTAAGTATAGTGTTTGTTCTTAATCTATTTTAATCGATTATTGGTCCATTTCTTTGGTTTATTCCGTTCTTGAAGCTCATTCTGCCAACAAAACTCTGCAGTTCTTTGCGTGATGATAAGCGTTCTGGGCTTTAGTCATGATCACTTATCGTCTACGTGAAAAAATGGACCCTTCTCTGGAACTAATCTTCCACGGTAGTTGCGATTTCCCCCTTTTCATGTGCTGCGAATGTAATGATTTCAAAAATAAGAGGGATACCTTATCAATGACAAAAGTGCGCAATCAGCATAAACATCATTGCTTTTCTGGGACTACATTACAGTAAAGACCATTTCGACCCTTTCATGCTTGGTCACGTATGCGAAAGGATGAGCTATGCTACTTCACACAACTCGACATGCTGTAAAAATAAGCTGCAATCACTATTCGATTTTAATATTACAAACAACATTAATGAGAACCAGGGGCGGCCGGTGAGGCACTGCATTTCAATTTCAATTTATTCATCCCCTATATTTCATACAGAGGATACGTCATTTTATATTATAAGAAAAACATAAAAATACACCCAAAAGTCTACTATATGCACTGCTTAGAAACTAAAATGTACATTGTTTATTTTCCATTTTTTGCTTTGTACGCTTCCACACTATAAAAAGCGTGTTCTGACAAGCACCTTTTTATATTCTTAATATTACATAGTTTAGTATTCTTTATTTTACCTGGCAATCTATTATACATGTCTTTTCCGATACTTTCTAATGATCTGTTGTTTGGTGTTCCCCTTAGTGTGGTCCTAAAATAGTCAGCTTTATTCCTTACATTATATGAGTGTACATTACAGTTCTTTTTACATGTATTACTTTCTATTACATATTTAATGCTTTCATGTATGTATATGCATGGAACAGTTAAAATATTATGTTTCTTAAATATCTGCCTACAGCTAGATCTTCTCTCAACATTTTCAATTATTCGGATAGCTTTCTTTTGTAATCTGAAAATTTTTAACACCTCTTTTGCATTTATATTACCCCATAAAGATATCCCATATTTTATATGTGAATAGATAAATGCATAATACACTTGTTTTAAGGTTTTATTATCCATAGTTCGTCTAACTTGTTTCATTACATATATACCTTTATTTAGTTTTTTTATTATATGTTCTATGTGTTGCTTCCACCCTAGGTGTTTATGAATTACTACCCTCAAAAATTCTGTTTGGCATGTTTCTGGAATACTTTCACCATCAACAGTAATTTTTATATTTGTTGAACATTTCTTGAGATCGAACTTTATTCAGCATATCTTATTTAAATTTATCATTAGGTCTAAGTTTAAGAAATACTGTTTTACTATTTTTATTTGACGGTGCAATAAATAAGTAAATGAATGAATAAATAAATAATAAATGAATAATAAATAAGGGTTGTTAAAATATAAATATGTGTACCAATTTCGAACGATTTAGGTAATCGTATCAAAAATCCATTCTATTTTATAATATACTGTACCAAACAGAACGTACAGGGAAACGGAAATAGATATTTATTGCATCCGTAATCTTGCTACGCACAGGTGTAACGAGTACAGTAAAAGTGTGATAATACAACTCCAAGAGAATGTCATAAGTAGCGTTCGTGTACGATTTCGCGACAGAGACACTTATCTTAACTCCCGTGCTTTACTGCACTCTAGCGGATAAAGTGTAAGTTATGCGCCAGAGAAATCTCAGCACCATCTTCTGTCATAAGAAGCCGTACATAAGCAGACATCCTAGCCTGTAACCAACACCAACTGTTGCTGTAACACAGGCGCTTATGAGCGTAGACGGTGCCGTTCTGGAATCGGCACCAAGCCACGGAAAACAACCAGGACAGAGCGCTTACGTTTAACGCGCATATTCTCACGTGGGAGCAGATACTCAGAAACAATCTTTTTTGCGCAATTCCTATACACTTCTCTTTCTTTCGTTTTCATACAGATGGTGCCATGGCACAGCGGCACTACCTCAGAGCCCACCTCGGTAGCGTGGTGGTAGCCTGTCTGCCTCACGTTCAAGAGGCCCCGAGTTCAAATCTCGGTCAGGGTGGCATACCTGGATAAGGTTTTTCCGGGGTTTTCCCTTATCCTGAGAGACGAATGTCGGGTGGCTCTAAGCTCCATGGACCCGGGTTCATTTGAGCATCATTTCACCCATTTCATTCATCGTCCGATATGACTTAACGTTGGAGGACGTAAATTAAAAAAAAAAAAAAAAAAAAAAAAAAAAGAACTACCTCAGAAGCCGCCCCTGATGAGAACACTAACCTTGGCGGTTTTGTTTGTAAGAATAAATGGTTTCTTCACATGCTTTGTACAGGCGCGAACGTCTCTCTCATTCATTTACAATAATATATAGTAAGGTAACTATAGTTTTATAACTAATAAGACATTTTTATTTGTCTGGATGGAAAAAAAATATTGCGATGAAAATAGAGTAAAATAGGAGTCTAAAATAGTTTTATAAGCACTTAAATTGGAAATTAATGTTAAATGCAAGAATAATTAAAGTGTAATTTACGTTGTGTATTTGTTTTGAATTCAGGTTATCCAAGCAATTCTTTAGAATTGTTAGTGCAGCATACATTAATGTTCTGTTAATGAATATTTGTTCTTTGGCAAGTGCTTGCATTCGCACAGCATTTGGTAAAAATTTACACAAGTGTGATTGAAGCTGCCCTCATTAATCAGAATAGATTTCGGTGTTTTTATTGAAAGAGCGTTCTTGTCACTTGTTCACAAGAAAACACTCATTCACTGTTTCAGGTAAACAGAGAAAAAGTTCGAGCATTTTATGAAAAGTAGAATAAGACACATTGTTCATAGTAAAATATGAACTACTTTTTACTGTACATTTGATAGGTGATATTCTTTCCAGATTCTATTTTTCCAACGTTTATGTCGTTATGATATTGATTAATTTACACATACTCGCACAGAACGGTGTCATCTATTGTAGATGGCGGATAAAATCTTGTCTTTTTTATGTCTTTCACTGGTCGACTGCTTTAAGTGTTACCCAAGTGGTCTTGAGAACTCTCAAAGGTTGCAGTCCATTTATTTAAATATTCAGCTGCAGTTTTATAAAATGTTTGGACATGCTATTAAAATTTTGCAATCCCCATCTTCTTCCAGTTCACCAAGAATTGATCTGGCAACTGAAATTAAGAAGCAATCCTCTTCACGTTTGGAAACTAAATTGATTTTTAAATTATTTAACATAAATTACTTTTAAAACTGTGTTTTTATTATTTCCTGAAAATTATTTTATCAAAAGCGATTATATATATGAGATTCAAAATAGGAAGAAGAAAAGACACATTCGATCACAGGCAACAAACTATCTAGTTTTGCTACACCTCTCACACTTGTTTGAAAAGGTATGCAAATTTGTATAGCAACTGCAAAACTCAACTCTTGCAGAATACGCAAAGAAATAAGAACCTCTTTTAGAAATAGTTATAGGAAGAATCTCAGCAGTCATAGTATTATAAGTAATATAAACAGAACACACAATCCCAAGTAAATTATGACCTACTTTTCCTTTTTGTTTTGTGAAGACTCTTTTATGGCTTATGAACTCTCTTCGCTTTGTTGGCAGCGTTCCATTCTATATAGGACATGAAACACCTCTTAATTTTACTCAGAAAACTCTTTATCAAGCTTGAGGTTCTTTTATCTGCCTTACCCCCCAGGGGCCTACTTCGGTAGGTACGGGTTTGGCGCACCCGGGGTCCCGAGCCAACAGTCTTCCTCGTGTGGGCTCCTCTTCGTGGTTGAGGGAGACGGTCAACAGGCCCACCCACGTGTAGGCCGTGCGTGGAGACCCGTGGAGAAGGATTTTAGATTCTTTTCTAGTTTAGAGTTTAGGATTTAGTGAACGAAATTTTTAGTAGGTTTTGATTGATGTTTTTTATGTACGTGTATTTTTAATAGGTTTTGTTACACTTGTATAGTTTTTAGAAAGTTTTATACCTGGCTTTTGCCATGACTAGTTTTTTTAAAGGGCGCTGATGACCGCCGTAGTTGAGTGCCCTTATATATATCATCTACCTGCCTTAAATGTAAGATACTGCACCACTGGCTTTACTTCTCTACCCAAGGAAGCTTGATCCCACGATCTCGGGAACCAGAGTCTAACATGTTACCCCTAGACCACGTACGTTGTTGATGTCCATTCTAGATACACCTCAAATATTGCAGTTCGTATCTTCTGCACAAAGAGCGATCACCCCTTTTAAGTTAGTATTTTCCAAACAATCACTCAAAAACATAGCAGTAGTTTCTGAAGTTTTCCCCAGATTAAGATTTACGATCCTACATTTTAACTTAAATCTCCCGATTAGGATTCCAATATCTGACAAACAATAGAACTATTTTACGCTCTTCTCCGCCATTATTGAAATAAAATTAGGATTACATAAATCAGATTCTATACAGTTGCCTCACCTTCACTAGGACGACGTAAATTTTGCTTCAAAACGCGAGTAACTTTATATGTAGCTGTCCATGAATCTGAAAGATTGGTTATGCTGCACATAAGTAAACGCGCTTCTTGAATAGCTTTGGATCCGATGTCAAATTTAAAATTTCAAAATCATATACAATTTAGTGTTAAAAAACTAAAATACGAATTTAAAACATTAAATACACGGTCCTAAAAGACGAACTTCTGCGCAGTGTTATTTTGTGTTTTTGCTCATATAGAAAGTAAAGGGTAAATCAAACATCGAACATCTTAGTCGGAAACTGTTTTTAGTATGTGGATATTCTGTTTGTACGCCACTTTCAAAAACATACTTCTTTTGTGGTGGTAACTATTTTTGAGCTCCCGAGTTTACAAGAGTGTATGTAATTATTTCACATATTCAGGACACAGTACTGTTTTCCACTACAACAGTTGTATGAATTCTTTACTCTGAAACATACGCGTTTGCAGTTTCAGTATTGTTGATGGCATTTATTAAAAACTGATTTCGATTGGTTAATGACACTAAGAATGCCGATAGTATAAATCGTAGCCCCTTCCTCCTTAAACGGATACCAGGCTATATTGTTAAACGGCATTTTATGCCGATGAAGTCGTTGTTACAAGAACGGTATTATAGAAACATCTGCCCCGGCTAGTACACGACGTCTGCTCCTCTTACCTACTATAAAAAATAAGATAGTACTTCAAACTTATTATCAAATGAACTGTTTAGGTGGCGGTGGAATTCAAGGCACTTCTGTCGAAGTTGTATTCTCGTCAGTTGTGCAACTGTCATCACGCAACCGTTTTGAAGCACGTAGTTATCTCCGCGCGGGTCTAGCTGTACTTAATCCTAACGCCCGCCTCGGTAGCGTAGTTGGTAGCGTGTCTTGCCTCACGTTCAAGCCCGCCTCATTAGCGTGGTAGTAGCGCGTCTGCCTCACGTTCAAGAGGTCCCAAGTTCGAATCTCGGTCAGGGTGAGTTACCTGGATAGGGTTTTGCCGGGGTTTTCCCTTATCCTGAAAGACGAATGCCGGGTAACTCTAAGCTCTATGGATCCTGGGTTCATTTGAGCATCAGTTCACCCAATCCATTCGTCGTCCGAAATGACTTAACGTTGGAGGACGTAAATTACAACAACACCAAAAACTCACGTTCAAGAGGTCCCGAGTTCGAATCTCGCTCAGGGTGAGTTACCTGGTTAAGGTTTTTCCGGGGTTTTCCCTTATCCTTCAAGACGAATGTCGGGTAACTCTAAACTCCATGGACCTTGGACTCATTTGAGCATCATTTCATCCAATTCATTCACCGTCCGATATGATTTAACATTGGAAGACATAGGTTACACACACACACACACACACACACACACACATACACACACACATATACACACACACACACACACACATCTGAGTGCAGAGGGTCTACTCCCATTAGCCTTGCTCCCGTAGGAACAAGACCCGGGCCTCTTAAAACCAGGGAGTATCCGAGCTGTCCCAAAGGGCGCCCGGAATCCTCCGTGGGGCTTTCCATTAGGGCAAGACCTAGTTTCCTAACAAGCCCCCCCCCCCCCCATCTGGTCCTAGGGACACAAGAGGGACGGAAGTGGATACGCCACTTACGCGCGTCAACACTCAAGGTGAAGACTACCGATATGACCTCGGTGGGGCCGCCTGGTGATCTAGCACACCTTCTACTAGCTAAGCAGGCTAGTACCCGGAAACTTAATGGCTTCCCTCAACCCCGTCCGAAGACGTACCCAACACACACACACACACACACACACACACACACACACACACACACACACACACACACACACACACACACACACAAACACACACACACAGACACACACACACACACACACACACACACACAAGTTAATTCTAGCACAATCTGAGGATTGCCCATCAAGCGCATTGAGCATTTTTTTTCCTTCAGAATATCATCGCATTATTGATATTGTGACTTTGTGGGTAGTGAAATGAAAAGTCCAATTGCACCACTCAAAAATGTTCTTTATTTCCACCGAATTACAATCGGAACACTTGCTGATTACACAGAATTACGTAATGCACACAATTGCAATTCACCAGTTCGTCTGTCACAGGTCCACTGCACGCAGTTACGTACACTCCTCCGATACACGTACACAGTCCGTTCTCTCACTGGGCGCTCCTCACGCTGCTCGCCAAGAACTGAACTGAACTCTCGGTCGCATGGTCCCTCTATTTATTGGTAGCTAAATGTTTCTAGAGAATTCTTTACCACGGAGGGGAAAAATATTCTGGAGGTTTCGCGTTCTTTCAGGCGGCAGGAGGAGGGGGAAACGAAGATTCAGCCACCCCTGTGGTTTCCCCTCCCTCCACTCTGTCACGCCTCCGCAGGCGCCCCTCCACCGACCTTCCCCTCGCGTAACCGACCGCAAGTTTGCCGATTGGGTAACAATATGTTCTCAATAACATGAATCATACGTTGTGATTTTAGCTTTGATCTTCCAGAATATAGAGGTCTAGTATATAGCGAATTGAAAATGTATACTCTGGGTACAGTTGACTAAATGTGCTGATGCCTGAAGTTGCTGTACTGCAAATACGCAATCCTACCGGCAATTCGACCTTCTACTATCTCATAGGCAGTTCCTCTACGTCGTCACCCGAGGTTACATATGCTTTAGCATAAACATCATTCCCACCCACTACCGCCGTAGCCGCCGAGCCACCCACAAAGTCTCGGCAACCATGGCCATCATCGCCACCGTCTTCTCCTGTGCTTTCTTGGAGACATGTTTTTATCTTTGTTACCTCACCTCAATTCATCAGTGGCCCTTCGTAATAAGGTTCTTCCGGATCAGGACCGTCACCGCTCGTACATCTGGAGCTAGCAGATCCTGGAGACACGGCCGCTCGGATCTGATTAGGGCGGCCCGAGTTCGATCCCAGCCGACCGCAAAGTGAGATTTGTGATGGATAACATGGCGCTGGGGTGGGTCTTTTCTGGGATCTCCGGTTTCCCCTGCCATCTCATTCCACCGGTGCTCCATCTTCATCTCACGTGGCCGCATGTAGTAAAAGCGGGCATTAAACACTACACATTCACATTCATTCATCCTGAGCCTATTAAGGAACCTTGAGAACAGGTCTGTCCTTATTAGGACAGCGTCTACTTATCAAGCACAAACGAATGTATTGTCAGGTACCCCACTGCGGCCCCTATCAGCTTGCTAGATGCCATTGCTGTAGCGCTTCCAGCCTTACCTCCGAATGCAGACCTCATTCGCCGAGGAACTGCCGCCAGCACTACGCCAACTACACGGAGCAGGCGCAATATCCGCTACATTCGTGCAGTCAGCGCCAACGTCCACCTCCTCCTCCGGGAGTTCAAGATTAGCTCCAGTGCAGAGTACCTCAGCAATGACAACTACAACTGACACCTCCACCACCAACCAGAATTATATCCAGGACCCCTCTCCGATCTCCTGAACATCAGCACTCGCTTGGTCGCCATCGAAGAGAAACTCGCCAACATTTTATTTCAACCAAATCCTCCGCTTGAATCGAATCGAAGCCGGAATCCAGGCCATCGGCGCCGCCTCCCTGTCTTCGTAAGAGATATCTATCGCACCTGTCACTAACATCCAGACGCCGCAGTCTGCTCACTGGTCTCCGGAGGAAGGCTTCACTCAGCTGAACTCACGCTATATCTGGCCACAACATGCCCAGTTTCTAACAGCACCAAACCGTTGTTCATCAACTCCTCAAGATGCTGATGTTGGCAACGCTGTACAATGTAATAGCAATGCAGCACTAAATTTCAAGTATTGGAGATTGGATTAGCAGCTGAAATCAGAACTACAGTGCGTGTTATTGCCGTTAGTTGCAACATGATCGTCTGAGAAGAGCTTCAGAAGGAGTTGTTACAAGCACACAAATAGCACAACAAATAAAAAAGGCTGGCCCCGTAGCTCAGTCGGTAGAGCACCTGCCTGCCGTCCTAGGGGTCCCGGGTTCGATTACTGGCTGGGGGTGGCGATTTTTCTCCAACCAGGATGATTCCCCATCTTCCCCAGAGTCTGGAAGTATGAATGACAGTGTGAATGTGTGCGTGATCTAATGATACACCCAATGATTACGAGTTAACACCTGCCAGCACGTGTCATACGAAGTTCAACAAAGAATGATCATCATTTTTACAGCATACCGTTACTCATCCTCATAATTCTTTTTTTGTTCCGTGTATACCCCTCTTTAACTCCAATGGTCATATCGGCGGCCGTTCTCCTTTGAAACATATCGAAGGTGTTAACTCGTATTCGTTAATCATTAGATCACGCACACATTCGCACTCTCATTCATGCTTTCAGAATGATGACTGGGGAAGATGAATTATTTTCGTTGGAGAAAAATTCTTACCTCCACTGCCTGGAATCGAACCCGGGATCCCTAACACGGCAGGCAGGTACTCTACCGGCTGAGCTACGGGGCCAACAGTCTCCTTTAGATGCGATGCACTTGTCCCAGCGTGCTGGAAACCATTTTTGAGAGACCTTTCAAAAGGGCCTCCGCAGCCTTCAATACTGCTTCTGAAAATAGATGTCTCCCACAAAGGTGCTTCTTTACATAATGGAATAGGAAAAAGTCACACGGAACTAAATCCAGACAATAGAGAGGGTGAGGGACACACTTCATTTGATTTTTGCAAGATATTCAGCAACAACATTGGCAATATGCGTCTGCACATTTTCGAGCCTGTTTCACGCAAATACGGTCTTTTGAGCCTAATATGGTCTTGCAATGTTTTGTTCACTATTTCAGAAGGCGTTCTTAAGGTTATTCGACGATCTGCTCTGAGAACAGCAGTAGCATTGTTTTCTTCTGTAAGAGCAGACACCTTCCTTTGAAATAGATTTTCTTCCCTCTTAAACAACTTAAACCGCCTTCGAGCTGTGTTGTCGGGAAGAACAGACTCTCCATAGGCCTTGACATTTTATAGGCTTCAGCTGAAGATTTGTTGAGACGAAAGCAAAATTGCAAAGCCGCATATAGTTTCCTCAGGCGTCACTTCCGTTCTTTCGGTAGGCAATAATATTTCTCTATTTGCCCGCGTCTCATTGCAGGACTAGGAGTACCAAAATGAAACTGTTAGGGCGTGTTTTTTTACACATTAAGGTAACAGAATATCATATGATTAAATTCTAACACGAGAAATTATGACCGTAAAATAAATTATGATCATTCTTTATTGAACAGCCCTCGCATAAGGGAATGTTAACTTGGATAGAAGGCGCACTCTGGTCTTTCATTTGCTAAGACGACATGCTATGCATTAAGAAACACATGGGATGCATACTAATAGATAAAGTTAATCGCCTAGAAAAAGTGGAAAATGAACTTCAAAGTTAGTAAGCATAATATATTAATCTAGTATAACAAAATGTAAGTAATGTGGCAGAGTGAGTAAAGTATCAATAAATCGCCACCCGAAAAATAGACAGAGAAGATATATGAAACCAGGAAGTGTAAGTACATAATCGTATAGTAATCAAAAACAAATACACACCGGAGTAAGGCAACAATAGCATCTAATGAAGTAGAGAAAAGCATAAGGATCGTGATATTTAATCGTGTCCAGAAGCGAATTCCAAGTTCGAGGAAATGTGTGAGTGTATTACAGGGGAGTATTAAGTAACAAGCAGAAACTTGCAGGAAGTGAAGTGCCAGAACGGTGTTAAAAGTAGACTCATTGTTTCATTTCAATGCTCTTAAACGTTGTTTCCTATTTCCTCGCTATCTGCTCACGCGGTACCACTATTTCAGCAAACAGCAGAAAAGAAGCCATAGATGCCATGTGGATCTATGTTCCGAGACGACCAGGGGGTCAAAGATCACCAGCAAGACGCACCAACAAAAAATCCACAACTAATCTACAACTTAAGGGCTGCCATATAAGTAACAACTCCAGTAATTAAATATTCTGAAGTCCATGATTTTATACAAAAATAAAGTGAAGGTGGTCTACAGTTTAGTGCAATTAATCTCATATATGTGTTGTGGATTCATCCTTTAGATATATGACCATATACATACTTACCCTGGACACATTTGAACATCATTTCACCCATTTCATTCACCGTCCGATATGACTTAACGTTGCACGCCTCGGTAGCGTAGATGGTAGCATGTCTGCCTCACGTTCAAGGGGTCCGGAGTTCGAATCTCGGTCGGGGTGAGTTACCTAGATAAGGTTTTTTTCCGGGATTTACCCTTATCCTTCAAGACGAATGTCGGGTAACTCTAAGCTCCATGGACCCTGGACTCATTTGAGCATCATTTCACCCAATTCATTCACCGTCCGGACGTAAAAATAATAATAATAATAATAATAATAATAATAATAATAATAATAATAATAATAATAATAATAATAATAATAATAATAATAATAATATACATACTTCATTGTTAAACAAAACTATTTTACATTAACGATTAAGATTTTTGAAAATTGTTGCTTCATTAACTGTTATTATTCATTTGAAAAGCAATGACAATCTAAAAGAATAAGGTTTTTGATACTATAAGTTAGATTACCTATGTTACTTTCCCCACGTTAGTAATGGTAAGCAAGTGAGTACAGCAACAAAATTCTTTGGAAAGTGTTTAGGAAGTAGATATTACCGTGATGAAGTTCTTTGGCCCACTGTCCCTATTTAAGAGCTGTTTATAGAAAAATACACTGCCTAAAGCAAGCAGAAAATGAGAAATGAAGTGTGCACGCAAGAATGAGAGTGGCAACCTAAATGAATACCTGATCATTGGATTATTAGCTACACTGACGTTTCATTCACGCTTTGTCGTTAAACTGCTCCGCTCCTCTTCTTACAAAACGTCCCTCAGCTGTGCTTTGCGGTTTAATGTCCTCAATCTCTCGGCTACGCTTGGCGACTTGGGGCCCTCAAGGCTTTGGCTACAGCTTGTGTTTATGTTCATGTAAGGATGGTGGCATTTATGTACATGATCGACCGATATTCTGTCGGTCTGGGTGGCGCAATTTGTTAGGCACTGGCCTACTTGATCGTGCTAATCAAGTTCAAGTCCTTCATGTTCATGTTCAAATCGCGGTTACAATTCCGGCCCAGATCAGTAGTTTTTAATTGTGCTTAAAACGACAGTCCCCATGTCAGTAGATTTACTCATGTAACATAATTCCTACGGGACAAAATTCTGGCACATCAGCAGCGCCAATATGATCCTGGAATTGACAGTGCTTTTGAGAAACAAAATATTTTATTTAGTTATATCCCTGACGTCTGTGGAATGTGACGGACTGTGGAATTATTGAACTGAAGTGCTAGTGAGAAATTACCTTATGCTATGTGACAGTTGGGAAGGATTGCTGACCAGGTTTTCAGAGAAGCAGCACCTACTCCTGCCATCAATAAGCAGGTGTTTATAATGCTATTTCCAAACTTTTCAAAATTACTCTATGTGTAATAGTTTTGGCTGATCATCTCATGAACATTGATCTTGCCACTGCAGGTACACAGCAATTAAATATGGTAACTGTACTGAGACACTCACGTGGCAACAGGAACATCAATCGTAAGGTATTTTCTCACCAACTATAGTAAGAATGTTACTTTTTAGACAGACCAAGTGCATCATCTTAACACTAGAAGGACCGCACCCTCTCATTTTGACGGATGCGCTGCTTTAGAAGACTTATTTCTTGCTTATGTTTTTTTCTACACTTCCCATGTTCTACGACTTTTAATACATACTTATGACAAATACATCCCCAAAGAACGAAGCATTTTGGACCTTTCTGAAAACTGGTACAAACAACTCCTACTAGAAGGACCGCCATCCGTCATTTTACGGATACGGAAGTGTGAACAATAGCCTTCTGATCTGTCCACATCTGTTGCTGTTTTCCTTCCTGATTGGTTTATGGCACTCTGCAGACCCTTTGTCAACGAGTTAGAAAGCTTTATTGCCCAAGTGGCGCAATTCATGCTACCACTTATGTATTTACGAGGTGTTGGAGCAAAAAAATTTACGTTGAAGTTGTTATGGTCAAATACCTGAGGAACACCATTTTTCTATGAGATCAAATGTGAAACTTGCCCTAAAATTTATATAGGAAAAACAAAAAGAAATATTAACATCAGAACTAAAGAACATATGAGAAACATTAAAAATGGTGAAACAGAAAAATCAGCAGTGGCTTTTCATTTTTTGAATACTAGACATGACATCAATTTGGAAACATCTCTAATAAAATACGTTAATCACCCCATAGACCTTTCCGTATGGGAAAAAATCTTCATTAACAAAAATCGTCATAGAGTCATGAATTTTGAAACTCCACCACCGGACATCTTTGACAAGTACATCACGCCATCTATTGACAATACGGAGAAAGAAGAAACCACTACAACTTGCACTAGTCGAGTATCAGCTGAGGATAGGAGCAAGAGCTCTTGAAACATGTCCTGTGAATAAACAGTGTGAGTGAAGCAATGTGTCAATATATTCTCGATTCAATTTTGTACTAATTTGTGCTTCACTGTCCCTAAGCTTCTTTCAAGTTTATACTTTGAAATTCATTGAAATTTTGTGGTTTATGCGATTTGATGACAGGGACACACGTTCTCAAAGACTAAGTACACGCTTTGCAGCTGCTACTACAGTCTGGAACCCTTTTATTGCCAATTCCTTGCAGTGTTACATTCCAAGTGAAAATATCACTGTGGATGAGCAACTGTTTCCTTGCAAGGCTAGATGATCTTTCATACAATATATGAGCAATAAAGCGGACAAATTTGTAATAAAGTTTTGGCTTGCAGTTGATGCAAATTCAAAGTTTCTGGTGAATTGTCTTCCTCACCTTGGCAAAGACAATCAGCACCCCACAGGTGTTTCTCTTGCAGAGCATGTTATAATGCATCTTATACAGCCCTTTGTTTTTGCAGGAAGAAATATAGTTAGTTAGTTACTAACACTCCCCACATGGCAACCTTGGCCTTCGGGGTAACCTCACCCCACCAAGTGATAACCGGACCCATTTCTCAGGTGGAGGCACCCAGAGGGCGGTGTCCATTACCTCCGATGATAGGGTGATAGTGAAGATGGCGGTGAGGTGAGAGGACCTACAGTTTTTACCGTGGACTCCGAACCACGTTGGGCATAGGGGATACTTCACGTGTGCTAGACAGAGGTGAAGGCGTGGATAGGGCCGACTTAAAATCGCCAACCCCAGAGCCGGGAATCGAACTCGGGACCCTTAGAACGGGAGCCGCGAACGAAACCACCGCGCTACCCCGGCGCCCGCAGGAAGAAATATTACATGTGACAATTTTTCCACAACCAAATGCCTTGCAGAAAGTTTGAAGCATAAAAATACAAGCATTGTGGGCACAGTAAAGGAATGTAGAAGGGAAATCCCTTAATCAGCAAAATGTGCTACAGCACCTTTGCACATAACTGTACTTTATAGGCCAGGTGACATAACTCTTGACATGCTATCAGGGGAAAAAGAACAAATATATTCTTCTTTTGAGTTCAATGTATGATACAGTTACTATAAATAAACAACATCCTAAAAAGCTACCAGAATGAGTGGCATATTACAATAACACCAAGTACAGCATTGATGTCGTTGATCAAATGGCTCGACTGTACACAGTGAAATTCGGATGCAGAAGGTGGTCTATGCATGTTTTTTTCAATGTGTTGGCCTTGGCAGCTATTAATGCATGGGTACTCCATAAGGAAGTAGCAGGTGAAAAAGTAAGCAGACGTCAGTTCATAGAAAACTTAGCAGAAGAGTTGCCTTCAGCATATAAATCCACAAGGGTACAAAATACACTTCCTAACACAGTACCTCAGCAGAGCAACATTTGGAAGACTTGCCAAATTGGCAAATGAAGAGGGAAGAAAATAGGAGCAAGCATTTATGAAACAAATGCAGCAAGTATGTTTGTGGACCATGTTTAGGCAACACTGAATACACATGTGTTAGGTGCTATGATGCTGCAGGTGGCTTTGAATGAGCGAAATGAGGTTTATAAGTGTTTTTTCTACTCTATACTGTGGTATTCAAAATTTTATGTTGAAACACATGTGTTTGCTAAGGGAAGTTGTCCATTTCACATTTGGTTATCGTATATATTTGGATTAATTTTTAGGCTTAAAATTTTCATTTTACCATTGAATTCTTCAGATTAAAGTAAAATTATATACTGGTAAACTGTATAAATAATATTAAATAAACTGGTATGCATTAAATTTTGTTTACTATTTTAAAAAGGGTAAATAAAACTGCACCTGCCAAACTGACGGGTTGGTCCTTCTCGCTAGACCATACTAGCCGGTCCTTCTGTGTAGCTCTTCTTGCAGCCCCGCTGCGCTGGGTTGTTCTAGGCGCAGCGGGGTCGCGCCATAACCCCAAGGTCATCTCTTATCAACAAGCTGTAACCTGTTTAGGCCAACAAATATACAGGGAAAATCACTCGATCTTGCATCATTCTGCTAGTAAGCATGCCTCGATACACAAGGCATGGAAACTTTTCTGTCACTTTGAACAAAATTATTTCTTTGCACACATTTTTTCCATTACTCTTCAAATTTGAAAATACTCTTAAAATACTGTGTTACAGCTACCCGAAGACACTTTCTAAATATTATTCAAAGTCTCAATCATTGGCTGCACATCTGATCGTTAACAAACTCAAAAAATGGTAGTCCAGATTGGGGTTCCATATTGGGGCTGTAGGGAGGATGTGGAACATCTTTCCACACAAATGGCGTTTCTTTTCCAGTGACATGTGCAGTGTGAGAATGCACTTTATCCTTTAGCAGAATAATTTTTTTCTCAGGGTATTTATTGTCCAATGCGCAACAGAGCTTTAAAAGTGCCTAGAATAGCAGGCAACGTTGATGGTTTGCCCACCGCAAGGTGATCAACCAGAAAGCAACCCTTTGTGCCTCAAGAATATTCCCAGCAACTGTGATGTCTTTGCTTTCTTCTTCAATGATGAATGCAAGTGGTTTCTGGCTTAGAACATCTTTTTTTCTCTTTTTTTTCACCTTGTAAATACATTTTACAAGGATCATCAAATTACAGATATAAAGGATATATCTAAGTAATAGTAATATACATTTATACTGATACATTAATAGTTCAATATATGTATACATTAATATAAAAATACACCAAGTACTTTTTAATTGGTATTTTATTTTCATCTATTATCTGTCTGTTGTCCTAATAGTATGATAATGGTACATGATCAGAATAAAATCTGCTGCAAATATACTTTATGTAATTTGAAAGGGGGGAAAAAAATTACAAACTTCTTACAGCTCGCTACATGTCTGTCCTAGTGGAATGAGAGTATTTTTTGCATCAAAGAAATGCAAACCTGAGCAATCAGTATATTTTGTGTGTGTGTGTGGGGGGGGGGGGGGGACATTGCAATATTAGCAGGATTTTAAATCCACGGAGTGAGCATCATGAATGCTAAATGGTATTTACCTTAATAATGATTTATAATATGCACTTAATTTATATGTTTATTGGTCAGCATGTACTGATGTTAAACAAATGCTGATCTGACATGCTACATTACCTGCAACAAATTATTTGAAGAACTAGAAGATGGTGTTCTACAGTTTGTCATATTTTAGTGTAAACTTGCATAATGATTATATTTTTAAAAATATACCCAGAAATACGTCAAGGATTTCCAAAATTTCCAAGAGAATCACACCTATGGTTTTTCTGCCTCTTTAAGTAGCACATTCCATGTCAAATGGTAACTAGCATGTCACATACAACTCAGGATGAAATTTTTAATACAGCCTTCCTATTGCTAATAAACTCATAAGTTTGTGCAAGATTTTGACTGCAAATGTAAAAGTCAAGAGTTTGATAGTAGCCTGCAATTTAATCTAGTTGTATTTCCTGCAGGCTTAAAAATACATTTAAAAGATTGATTGTTAAATGTTTTGTTTCAGGGTTGTTAAAGCCGATATTAGGACGTACATTCATTCTGACTCTGGCTGTTGGAATTTCCTTTGGCTTCAGTTTTGCATACATTTTAATGGCTACTACACGATCCCTTGAGGATCTGCATTTGTTTCCAGCAAGGTAAATTTTAATGCTACATACTCTATTAATAGAAATGATGATCTCAAATGAATGTGTGAATATTCCTATATATATGACTAAATGCTGTAGGGCAATGTACAGCTACATGGACAGACATCATTCAAGTGACAAAGAACATAATCCAGGGCCAGATATTGAGAAGATGGGAAGTCACAGTCCAGATGAGGAGCAGCATAAAGGTAACTCAGTTGGCTGAATTATTGAATCTATTATATAGGATGCTAGACCACTTGGTCAATATTCCTGCATCTGCACTCTCTTCCTCTGTATGCTTTATCCTCATGCCAGTAAGGTTTTAGCTGTAAATTGTCATTAGTAGGAAACCTATGAATATATCTAGAAATCTTAATAATATTTGCTATATTTATTAAAGTAATTGTTCAATGGAGATAAAAAAAACAACCAATGTGACCATAGTGGTTTGACTTTTGAGATATGGCCAGACATATAAATTCCAAAAGAATAAAGGAGAAATATGAAGTTTACTTCACTAACAAGATTCAAACCCGTTCTCTGGTTTAGGACCAGCATGCTGCCTCCACACTAAAAAGAAGGGTATTATGCTATTTAAGTGTTTTTTTTTTTTTTTTTGTAATTTTTGTCCTCCAATATTGTCATCGGATGATGAATGGAATGGGTGAAATGATGCTCAGTTGAGCTTAGGGTCCATAGAGCTCAGAGTTACCTGACATTCGTCTTTTTGGATAAGGGAAAATCCCAGAAACCTTATGTAACTCACCCTGACCGAGATTCGAACTCGGGACCTCTTGAACATGAGGCAGACACGCTACCATCTATGCTACCAAAACGGGCAATATTTAAGTGATCCAAGGCTTCAAAGCGTGGTAGCTGAATATCAAGGTTAGATGAAAGCATGGTTTTTGTTTGGATTTCAAATGTGTTAACAGAGAGTATAGAAACTATTTAGTATAAAACTACTCAGCAATTAAGTTAATTGATGGAAATTATTCATTTCTTCATACTAGCCGTATACAGGCTAAGGTAATAAGAGTTAAATAATGAAACCTGGGACTCAAGTACTTGCAATAGTAAATTGGCACAAACAGTGTATCTCGGATGCGAGAGCCCCTAGTGGTTTACCGGGGAAATGTATGAGTCAGTTGGAGAATTTAATGTCATGACGGCAAATTGGCCATGGTAGCTCAATGGACGGAACTGGACGGAGTAGATCCGGCCATGGCATTGAATTTTTCATGTTGACTCTATCATTCTACTCAGTAATGTTTGGTGCTGTTTAAAACATTAAAGATGAATGAGCAATGTGAGCACCTTTCCTTCTGCTGGCATTATAAATTGCAGCCGGTATGAAATAAAGGTATATTTGCATGTTAATGCACATATTAACGCAAAATGGAGCATACATAAAAGTTAGTCACATGTAATGCCAAAGAAAAATTCATTACTATGTATCTTGTCTATATGATCCATCCATAATTCCCAAACATGGAAGAATTTTGAAGTGTATGCAATAATGAGAAAAAATGCAAACTGAGGGTATGGCTACCTCTCTGAGCCCATCTATTCAACATGTTGATACTACTGTTCCAGACAGAACTTGCCTCTTGCAGTATTATTTTCAGTTTCATATAAAACGGCTTCAGTGGCATTCTAAATGTATGTGACTGAAAGCAAGAGTCAAATGTTGATATTTCACACAAATGGACAGTAAAGGGTAATGCAGAGAAAGGCTACTTGATTGATTGATTGATTGATTGATTGATTGATTGATTGATTGAGTATTCTCTCTTTTGATGTGTGAATTTTTATATTTGGAATGAAGAGGTGACTCAAAAGTAGAAGTAATTCTCATGACATCCCAATCGCTAAAGTGAAAGTAATTTTTTGAACATTAGGATTTTATTTGCTTTCAACATCATAATATAAGTAGATTTTAGGTACATTTTTGTGATGTAATACTGACAGCATGTTGGTATCTTTTCATTCTAAGTGGGTCTTTACCTAGCAGTAGACCTAAAGCTACAGCTTCCCCTACAAAAAATTCTGTATAATCCCTGATCTAGTGAAATTCATTAAGATTAATGTATCCCTTTGAGCATGTATCATACCTCCCTGCTTACCGTAATGACCATAGGTTCCCTTGACAGCTAATAAAATAGTTTTTATATTATGCTTTTATACTGAACAGAGCTTCAATTTACTAAGGTTGGTACCATATAATTTTCTTTTAACAGGTGAAGATGTAGTAGCACGTTTGTTGGCACAGCAAGTGAGAGTGTTATGTTGGGTAATGACTAGTCCAAACAACCATGAAAGGAAAGCTCGTCATGTAAAAGCCACATGGGGCCCCCGGTGTAATAAACTTCTTTTCATGAGCTCAGAAAATGGTGAGTAACAATTTTGCAAGTACATTAATTTAAGTAAAAGAATTGAAACCTTTTTAGTGAAAACTTTAGTCACACTGCTATATTTAAGAAGCAACCAGAGCAAAATTAACTGTTAAGGAATTACAAAAACGTTGAAAATGAAACCTTAGGAATAATTGCAAGCAATACTTAATGGAGTGTTATACAAACTGAGAATCATGTAGCAGCATAAATAATGTTGGAAAATTCCTTGCTATAAAAGTAAACAACAAATGAAGTTATTAACATTTATGCAAACATAATCAATAAATTACAGTAATTAGTAATTAAATATTACTTATCTTTGATAGTAATATATATTATAGCAGGACTGACAAACTTAATTTTACAAGTCTGGAAGTATGGGAATAGAGAACTCCTTGAAATTGATAAACCACCTACAAAATTACAGTATTCAGAAAAACCACATAATGGTATCTTTTGACATTAAATCGCTTTTTACAAGCATTTCCATTGAAAAAATGCCTGTACTTCTCACAAATGACTGATTCTGGCTATGATAAATCCAACAGAAATAGACATCATTAACCTTACAGAATTATGTAGAAGACACAACTTCTTCACATTCAACAGTTAAAAAGTTTAGCAATGGGAAACCCATGTTACTTATTTTGGCAGAATTATACTGAGCCACCTCAAAGCTCACATAGTAAAATCCTTCCCCCAAATGTGCAAATTTTAGCAAAAATAATGTAGATGACAGTTTTGCTATAATTTCCTAGAAATTAAAAGGAGATGCTTTAAAACTCCTGAATCTATAGGATAAATTATAATGATAATCCATGGTGCAACAGCCCATTGAGGGCCAGGGCCTGCCAACCTGACTTGACAACCTCAGGCCCCCCATTGAGGGCCAGGGCCTGCCAACCTGACTTGACAACCTCAGGCCCACATACACAAGGTAGAGGTGGGCGATCATCCAACCGATATGGGGAGATGTTGTCAGCATCTTAGCACCCCCAGCCGGAAAGTTTGCTTTCTAGACCAGGGCTGCTACCTATCATAAGCATCAATTTCCTCACGATGCTGAATGGACACCAGTCCTGTACCCGGGACTTAAAATCTACACCCCCAGGGATGGGATCGATCAGAGGGTGCATTTTGTGGCAGGGAACCAAAGCATGATGCCTAAGCACTACGCCACTGCGCAGGACGAATTTATAGGACAATAGCATTGAATTCACAGTTGAAATAGAAGTAAACAACACTTTTTGGGGGACCCCAAAATAATTCAAAATCAAGACAGTTTTAAATTTGGAATACATAGGAAACCAACACATGTTGATTATTACGAGGGCTGTTCAATAAAGAATGATCATAATTTTTTTACGGTCATAATTTTTCGCACTAAAATTCAATATCATTATATTCTGTTAGCTTAATGTGAAACAAACATACCGTAGTAGTTTCATTGTTGGTACTCCTGGTTCCTGCCTGTGAGAACCAGGTAAGTTCAGTCATGTTCAGCATTGCCCACCACTGCAATGGAGGTAACATGCAGTTAAAGTTGATGTTAGAGGAAGATCCAGAGTTTCTTTCAAAGGTAATCACTGCTGATGAAACTCGATTACATCATTTTGATCTTTAGAGCAAACAGCAAAGCTCAGTGTGGAAATCTCCTTCATCACCAACCCCCAAAAAAGCAAAAGTGGTTGCTTCTGCTGGGAAAGTTATGGTCATCTCATTCTTTGATATTCATAGAATGGTTTATCAGCATGTTGGACCTGCACACACATCAGTAACTGGACAGTACTACAGGGATGTCCTGAAAACATTGCAAGTCCATATCAGCTGCAAAAGACCACATTTCCATGAAGCAGGCTGGGTGCTGCACCACGATAATGCGCGGCCGCATATTGCCAATGTTGTTGCCGAATATCTTGCAAACATAAACGTGAAGTACATCCCTCATCCTCCGTATAGTCCGGATTTAGCCCCATGTGACATTTTTCTATTCCCTAACTTGAAGAAATGCCTTCGTGGGAGGCATTATCCATCATCAAAAGCAATGGTGAAGTCTGCGCAGGCGATTTTGAAGGATCTCTCAAAAAATGGTTTCCAGCATGTCTTTGAAGACTGGCAGAAATGCTGGGACAAGTGCATTGCATTCAGGGGAGACTATTTTGAGAAGGACCATCAAAATTATGAGGATGAGTAAAGGTACATTGTCAAAAAAAAAAAAAAAAATTGTGATCATTCTTTATTGAACAGCCCTCATACATAAAGAAAAGTGGATGCACACCAACTTCAAATCGACTAGCTGCCTTTAGAAGTTTGATTAACTGCATACACAGTGTTCTGATTAGCAATAAGAGTTTTTAAAGAACAGGATATACATTAAAATAGCAGTGACAAATGGAATTAACCGGAACCTCGTAAGGAACAGGAAGAAGAAACTCAAGAATATTTCACAAACGACCACATTAAATAGAGACTGGAAATACAGAAAGTTCACCTACCACCCTTGGGCTTTTTGAAAACTTGAACAGGTCTTCTAAAAGTTAAATATAGGACTAGCCCTACAAAACAGATTCAGTGTGAACTTGCTAAGCAAACCTCTTTAAAATACAATCCTGAGCACATCAAAATCTATCAGATCAGTTTAGAGGAGTTGAGAAATCTACATGGTGAAAACGAAAAGAAACTTGGAGACCAGACTAAAAGCAAGGAAGCATAAAACTTAAAGAGATGGATAAATCCACTGTAACAAGGACAGAAAATCATAACATTGTTCAAAACATAAAATTGCTAAAACCACTTACTTCACGAGTAGAAGTGAAGACTGGGGAAAATGTACATAATTAAAAACAGAAACAGTGTAATGAATTTTGAAATCTGGCCATTAAACTTGGTATTAAAACTTTGCATCCCTCACATATGGCAGCACAATCAGTCCCATTAAGAAGGAGAAACAAGAATGAGAGAGTTTCGGTCACCAATAGCTGATGATGAAGATGAATGCCCTCAAAAACAGTGTTCTAACACTTAAAAACGAAGGTGAGTGTGAATAAGTGTGACTACTTCAATACTCCAACAGTTAATAAAGGGGAAGTGATGAACAGTGCAACTAGAAGAGAAGAGGGGAAAACTCAGAAATGGTGGTCAGCAGAGTGAAGTAGAAAATAAGGAAAGACAAAATTGGATTATGGCTAGTGCGGAGTGAAACAGGCATGAGGACCACTGTGGTGGGGACACAGGGAATCAGGGAAAAACAGAATGAAACAGTTGTGGGGATACAAGGGATTAGAAAAAGTGATCAGAATTAGGCAGGAGATATTGGGGCATATTAGTAAGGGAAAAGTATTGCTATTATGGTTAAATTACTGAAAGGAAAGAATAGAGAGTTTGTGAGAGGTAACGAAATGAGCAAAAGTGATGAAACAATAGATAATTGGGGGGAGGGGAAAAGCAGCAAGTGCAGTGATAACTGTAATAGGAAAAGAGGATGCAAAAAAAGTGGGAGGAGAAGTTTAAATGAGAACATAACAAAAACTGAGGTTAATTTAATCCATTCTGATTTGAGTGATAGTAATAAGAAATTGAAATAAGAGAAGTAATTTCCAGGAAAAGTAAAAAGTTTGGTAAGTAATGAAAAATTAATACAGCTGGAAAGGAAGAGAGATTAGAGTGGAGTTGTGAGAGTCAGAAAAGAGGATTTGAGAAAGTATGTCAAAGTGATAGATAACTGGAAGGATAAAAAAAAGTGACTAGTGAAATTAAATAATTCGTAATAGGGAAACGGGACGCAAGAAATGGGGTAATGTGCAAATGAGAAATATTGAAAAGTGATTACGTAGAAAATGAAGCTAGCTACAGTGAAGCAATGAATAATACACAAATATAAATATTTGTAACAAAAAGCTTCACTTATCTTAAGAAAATGGTGTTAATTCTTCTTTCTAATGGAGATCGATTTCAAAAACAAATCGAAAGAAAAAATCCATTAGAAAGAAGAATTAACACCATTTTCGTAAGATAAGTGTAGCTTTTTGTTACAAATATTTATATTTGTGTAATATTGAAAAGTGAGTTTAGGTGAATCCATACCTAGTGAAACAGTAGTCATATGAAGTTGAAATAATAATTAACAAACATTTGGCAAATAGCAAAAATTAGCGCATAATAGAAAAGTAAATGGAAAGCAGTTACTATTATAAGGGGGAAACATGTATCAAGTATATAATTGCATTGAAAGACTACCCTGTTAGCAAAGGGGCCAAGGTCCAACTCAGGGGTAGCCCAAAATGTAGTTGTTTTAGTACTTAATAAATGATATCAATACTGCAACTAATTTATACAGGACTGGCCCAGTAGCTCAGTTGGTAGAGTACCTGCCTGCCATGCTAGGGGTCCCAGGTTCAATTCCCAGTGGTGGGGGTGGGGAGTTTTCTCCGACCAAAATAATTCCTCATCTCAAAGTATAAACTTGAAAGAAGCGTAGGGACAGTGAAGCACAAATTAGTACAAAAGTGAATCGAGAATATATTGACACATTGCTTCACTCACACTGTTTATTCACAGGACATGTTTCAAGAGCTCTTGCTCCTATCCTCAGCTGATACTCGATTAGTGTAAGTTGTAGTGGTTTCTTCTTTCTCCGTATTGTCAATAGATGGCGTGATGTACTTGTCAAAGATGTACTTGACAAGTACATCACGCCATCTATTGACAATACGGAGAAAGAAGAAACCACTACAACTTACACTAATCAAGTATCAGCTGAGGATAGGAGCAAGAGCTCTTGAAACATGTCCTGTGAATAAACAGTGTGAGTGAAGCAATGTGTCAATATATTCTCGATTCACTTTTGTACTAATTCCTCATCTTCCACAAAGTAAGGAAGTATGAATAAGAGTGTGAATATGTGCATGATCTAATGATTAAAACCCAATGAATACGAGTTGAAACTTTGCGACTTGGCAACCTTTAATATGTTCCAAAGGAGAATAGCCACCAATATGACCATTGAAGTTAAAGGTGGGGTATAAATGGAACAAATAAAAAATCTATACACTTTCCTGTAATTCAATCCTCAGTTGCAGCAATATGACACTACTTATATGCCTTTATCTTACAAATGTGCATATCTAGGATTTTCAAGCTCCAAGAATTTTCAAGGAAAAGCTGGTTAGTAAAAGCTATTGCTAAACTTTATTCATATAATGCTGAGGAATTGCTGCAGGATTATAGGACTTGTTAAGCTTACCAGCCTTGGCTTTCTCTTCTAGCATTTACATTAGGTTTTAAGCAATTACCAGGAAAAAACCAGCAGTTTGTTTTAATTCATCATTCTCATTAACTGCATAATTGAGACATTGAGACTGCAAATCATAAATAAAATTAAAAGTAGGCCTATCAAATCACAGCTGTTTGTTCAGATATGTGATGATCAAGGAATACACAGTGATTTCCTTGATGCAGAAGTTGGCTGCTTGTTGGTTGAGTGAAATATTTAATAATGTGCAGGCAGTGAGACTTGGCAACTAGAGAGAGAGAGAGAGAGGGGGGGGGGGTAAATTTCAGGTTAGTTGTGACCTGTAGTTTTTGTACTATGCACTGTCTACAATATGAGATGTGGATTGTGCTCCATTGAGCTAATGTGCCTCAGTTGTTTGTTGTTTACTTTAGTGTTGCAGAGTTGAGTACAGTAGCATATGCCATGATCTCACGATGACTATGTAAAAGACTAGGACTATTTAAGCACAGTAGACAAATCCTTTCCTAGAGTCATGTAAAATTTAAACTTTAAATTTTATTTTACTCTTAAAATATGAATGAATTAATCCATACCTTTAAAATTTTACTTGTACCAAGTTGTAAAATCTTAGAATGTAGACATTGAAGATGATTATTTCTTTTTCGTTTTTGCTCAGCCTGAGCATCATGCTGCTGCTGTTGGTGATAAACTTAATAGTGTTGCTGATTGGCAGGTTATCACAACTTGAATAACTCTAGAAATGTTTAAAAATGATCTTTTCCCATATGATGAGTCCTACTGTGATCACCAAAAGTTTAATAACATAATTTATTTTCCACTGTCAATTGTATAAATTTCATGTTTCTTTTGTACTGCTTCAACCTAAGCTCATCTAATCATTCCTATAAGATATATCACAATCATCACTTTAATCTGATAATTCCAAACTCATATCATATGTATTTAAGTGGTTTATATAATAATTTCTTCAAATTTAATTTACTTTTTGGAGCCAATCTGATAATGTTGCTTTTGACTATTTTTCAAATTTTTAGAAGCCCAAAGGTAGCTTGTAAATGTTTCATATTTCCAATTTGTATCCTCTATGTTGTTTAAAGAAATAATTTGTGGTCAACTCATTTGTATTTTATTACATTTGATCATTTTGGCTGTGGAAGAAGGGTTAAATTTAAATTCGCTTTTAAGTATCTTAGTAAAGATAATTCATATATTTTTATTGTAAAGTGATACTGTAAAGGCAGTGAATTAAACTTTTCAATATTGCATATTGGTATGACAACAGATTGCACTTATTCTGTAATTGTCTATTTGTGTAGCTTTTCTGTAAATTCCAAATTAAAATGTTTCATGGTCTTGAAAATTTGTAAGTCCAGATACGGTAACTGTTTTCTTCTGTTTCATTTGTAAATGTAATATGCTTATCTTGGAGTGCTAAGCCAACAGTGAGAGAGTAAAGCGCTCTGTGTAGTTCTACATTATGTGAGAAGAAAAAGGTATTAAGTAACGATAGGTTTGGACATACAGTACCTATATATAGAGCAAGAAGTGGTTAATTTAGGAAATTAAAATGTGCTAAGCCAGTAATGAAAGAGTAAGTTGTATTCTGTTAGGTGCTTCAGTGTGAATGAAAGGACAAATGATGATGACACTACAGCGTATATAGCAAGAATTGGTCAATTGATAAAAAAAGAACTTGTGAATGCAAAAGTCAGATTTGGGGAGAAGATGATAAACATATTGGTTATAAGAATATTATCATTGTTTTGCTATTAATTGAATTAAATCCTAGTCTTACAGAATATTAAAGAAATGTTGGAAAGCCTAACTAAAAAAAATTATAAATTAAAGGAATGAAACATTGATTAGATGAGCAACTGAATTAGATGGCAAAGGACATTAAAGAAGATGTCATAGGTGAAGTGCACAAAATTAGAAGAGAAGTTGGCATAGCTAAGAAAAGAGTGAAAAAATTGCCAGAAAGAGATAAAATTCAACTTGATATTCATAGAAGTCTGGAAGAGAAGGTACAAATTGCCCAGAAGAAATACTGGAATCAATGAAGGAAAATCTGGGAATGGATATGTATGGAGGGAGAATTAATTATTGCAGCTTATTTAGTTTGTAGACAATTGAGGAGCATTTTTTCAAAACTCGATAGATGCAAAATTTTACGTAAATGAGTTATATGTAGTACCGGCATAATTTTCACCTGCATCGTTCTGTGAAATCAGATTTTGCAAAATTTGATTCATGCCCTGTGTAGAAGATAGGGAATATCAGCAGTTTTTTCAGAACTCGATGCACTTGGCTCAGTGAAAGCAAAAGTCGATAGATGCAATTTTATGATTTTATGATCCAGCATGTAGCAACCTCAATTCTATGAAACGCATGTTGGCGTTGACTGCCATCTCACTATTGCGAATTCTTGGAATTCTCAATCATTTCTGCAAGCTTTGTACAGTGCTGCAGCATTGGCAATAACTGTGAATTCAGGTTATGCGCTTGGATTTCACATTCATTTCTGAAAGCTTTGTTATACTTACATGGCATTTTTATTCTTAGTTGAGACATTGCACTGTACTATGCACAATAGACAGGAGCTCAGATTGTGAAACTGTACCAGTCATATATCCGTGCTAAATAAAATAGATCAAGGTAAATTCCTTATGAAAAATATACGTATTACATCTAATAAGAGGGATGAAGAAAGAAGCTCCAAATACCAAGCAGACTGTTAGCGTTAAATGCAGTGTCAGAACTGATGTTGGTCGAGTATTGTCAGTATGCACTGCAACCTTCCAAGGAATCACAGGGGTGTCAAAAGATAGATTATCTCTCCTGGCTAGAAAGTTTCACTTATCTGGAAATGCACCAAAGGAAACCATAGGAAGTGACAGGACAGGAAAGTTACAGAAGGGCATTTCTGCTGCTATAAAGCAAGACGTTAAGAAGTACAGATGCAGAGAAAGCCATTATGGAAGAGCAGAATCAATGAGAGGATATTTACCTCCCTAACTTAATATCTGAAAAATATGGAACAACTTTTGCAAAGAAAGAAGATTAAGAAATCTACCAGTCTGCTTATTGTCAAAATATAAATACATATTTTACAACTTCAATTTTTCATTCTGTATGCAATACACTGACATGCTCCAAACGGTACTGATGAAGATTAAGACAGAGGCAGACGTGGAAAAGAAAAGTGAACTAAGAACCATGTACAGGCTGCATAAGTTGCATTCAAAAAGGTTTTATCTGATATTGAAAGAGGAAAACGCCAAGGCAAGCACTATTTGCTTTGACCACTGCCTAAACTTTCTGTTAGCGAGGTAATCTATGCAAGGCAGGTATGGTTGTATAATCTATGCATAATGATTCCATCCAAAACCCAGAACAAAGACGACATTTCCTTGTATACATGGTTGGAAACTGAATCTGCTAAAGGCTGCAACCAGGTTGCCTCAGCTTTGCACCACTTTTTGTTGGAACTGGAAGAAAGGAAGTCCAGCAACACTTCTTCTACCATTCGTTTATTTTCACTCTTGCTCTAGTCAGAACAAGAATAGTGTGATGAAGTTCATGCTTATTGCTTTCTTGGAGAAGAGTAAAAAATCTTCTTGCATTTCATATATCTACCCAATACATGGACAGTTTTATGCCTCCTGATAGAGTGAGCAAAGAAAAGAAAAAGGATGTTCAGAATCTAGCTCAATTTTTTGAAATTCCAGAAACTGCAAAAGAATTTTATGAAGATTTACTAGAAGATATCAATAAAGGATAAAGCTAACCTATTCATATTGTTTCAAATTTCTTTTTATTCAATACATTATATAAATAAAGCAAAATATTTAATTGTTATTGTGAATGTAGCAATACTTAGTTTCTAAGTTTATACCTAATCAATAATCCTTATAAACATTAACATGTCGGTTGTATAATACATTATGTATTATGAAAAGGTGAAAATAAATAAAAAACTAAATACATAAATAAAAAGTTACAAAAACAATAAATACCAAAAATAACTAAACTTCAAGAGTTAATTTCTCGCTTACGCAGAAATGTTAATCAGCATCTATCAGTTTTTGAAAAAAACTCGCATTTTCAAACCTCAAATTTGCACTAGTTAAATTATGGTATTTGTTTCTTTCCACATTCAATAAGACAGTTTCATAGAGGAGAATTGAATGATTACTATAGTTGCTGTGCTAACCAATTAGTATTGCCAATAAATAGAAAAATAATGTTTTTCTCAGAAACACATTTTGTGCATCTATCGAGTTTTGAAAAAACACTCCTCAATTGTAAAAGTACTAGTTATCAACATCTGAGCTAGCGTGTGAAGTAGTCAAAAGAGCCAAGAAATAAAAGGGAACAGCTCTCAGGATGCACATTATCTAAAATTTCTTCCAGTTTCATAGCTTGCAATAGGGGAGAGCTCTGGCACTGTTTTAGGTCAAGGCTGTGTTGAATAATTTCTATGTACTAGAATGTGAAAGAACTCCTGTGGGATGAAATTCTGGCACACCAGTGGCACTTATACCCTATTATCCTTTAATAGGACACATTTTTAACAAACAAAATATTTGGAAGAATAAGAATATCAGCAAGAATAGAATATCTAGAATATCCAGCAAGAATATCAAAACGAATACCATCAAATCTTAAAAACTGCAATTAAAAATGGATATGGAAAAAACCTTGTAGAAAAAAAACTAAAATCATTCAAACTTGAAAAGAGATTAAAACAGATCACAGCTCTCACACCAATAAAACAAGAAATTAGATTTGCTAAATTTACTTACCACCCCTGGGCCACAAAAAAGTTCCAAAAAATATTCAAGAAATACAATATAACATTGGCACCAAAAAACAATTACAACATTAAAAGCCTACTTCACAGTAATAATACTGATAAGATAAAACCAGAGGAAAAGTCAGGCATTTACAAGATTAAGTGTAAAGACTGTGAAAAAATTTACATAGGGAGGACAAAAAGAAACATAGTCACTAGAAAGAAAGAACACTTCAGGCACTTAAGATACAAAAATATTGATAAGTCCGCAATAGCAGCTCATTTCTGGTCTGAAAATCATGAAATTGAAGATAGCACCGAATTACTAAAATACGTACAAAAACATAGTGAACTCGTCATATGGGAGAGAATATACATAGGAAAAACATAAAAACCAACTAATGAACTTTGAAATCCTGCCGGAAGAGAATCCCACATTCAAGTTCATCACTAAATCAACAGATGGCAGCAGCAACTCCAGAATTACCCACAACACTGGATCAAGCTTTAGTCGCATAAGAGCAGAAGATGCAAACGATGATTTGCGAAACATGTCCTCAAAATAGGTACGAAAGTGAAGCAGATGTGTAATAAATATGACTCATCTAAAAATTAATAATTTATTTAATTATTTATTTATGTAATATAAGTAATGCAACTAATGATAAACAATATCATTGTGAATAGTATTACTGATGACAAAAACATTAGTATACAATATTCTGTCTGGCACAGCAGCACATATTTATGAGTTATAAATAGCTGAAATCAAATAAATACTGTTATTCTAGAGCTAGTTTCTAAAATTTAAAGAACAATAGTTTTAAGAGAGATCAAGTTATCATAAACGTTAAAACAAAGCATAAAATACAGTAGAGAAGCATACTATTAAAAGTTGTAAGACATAACACATAAATATGTCTAGCTGATAATGGAAAGAATCTCCTTGAATTGTGTCTTGGATGTTTAAAATTGTATGTAATTGGAGCATATGTGTCTACTGATATAAAACAATAATTTTATATCAAATTGCCATCTTTAATTCACCACATTACCACAACATATTATGCATTTGAAAATACATAATTGGCTAATAATCTTGTGACTATGGATCATATTGAGTAATATGACTAAAACTATCATTAACAACACTAATGATTCAGTAAAATGTTGTCTCTGGGTTTCTTGGTCATTGTCATGACTTTTGTCTGCCATTCTGTAAAGCGACCTGTACCATATGCAGAGAAAGTCACAGATCATATTGGAAAACTTTTAAAATGGCATTTATATATTTATCAGGAACAGTTGCAAAAAATATCATCTTCATATTTATAAGTACCAAGTTATAAATATTAAAGGAAAAATGTACTTTAATGCCTTGTATCCCTCCCCCCCCCCAAAAAAAAATACTTATGAAAAGATCAGCAACAAATGGGTAAAGTGCACTACCTATAGCTAAACCAAAAGTTTGTTGAAAGAATTTTCCATTACAATTGAAAAAATGTTGATCCAAAAAAGATTAGTAAGCTTAACAAAACTATTGATTCTTCATTTAACTCTATAGAATTTAACTATTTATTATGTTATTTAGTATAATTTGTTAGTTTATATTGTCATGGCAGCCATGAGGGCAAGCCAGGAGAGACTAGTGCTACTGACCAGATCCTGCCATCTACCTGTACTAATGACCAGTCTTTTCGTCGAGCAATAGCTGAGAAATACAATAGCCATTTGAAAGTAATGAGTCGATAATTCAAAAACAAACCATTGTTTATGGTATTGTAGTGAGCATTGTTGCGGCCGGGCGCACAAAGAGACAGATAGTGCAACGCGGAGATAAAAGCTTGCCGAAACAGATAAAGAGACAGATAGCTACTGGAAGGTTCGATTTCTTGTTTGTTAAGAACATTCCAGGAATATGTGCAGAGCTATATAAGCAGTTGCGGATTGCCAGTGAGTCGAAATGGAACTTGATAATCGAGTGCGTGCAGCGGTGTTTTGAAAGTGAACTCTTTTGTTTGTGGTCAACGACCTTGTCAATTGTATTTGTGTATATTACTTAATTCTGCTACTGTAAGGGTTGACCAAAGTGTGTTTCTACGGAAATAAAGAGCATTTTGAATTGCTGCAAGTTGGACTTTTTAATTTTACAAACCCACAAAGTCACAGTATTGTCACTCTAGATAGCTACTTTTGACTGTATCCAGAAGATTTATCTCTGAGAATGTTCTGCCAGGTCCTGCTGACTTCTGAATAGTGAGGAATCTCTGAGTCAGCCAGTCAAGTTGAGAGAGTAAAAGACAGTAAACAGTTATGAAGCCTTCAATGGACAGTGACGGTGAATGTGTTAAGTGCAGTGAAGTGATACAATTTGAGAGATCAGCTTGTTTGCTCTGATTGTGGCTGCAGTGACTTGAGTGTAAGATTAGTGCTATTTAATCACTTAGAATACAATTCAAGTATGACTGGCAGTAACTGAATTGGTGTTCTCATTTGTTATAATATTGCTTCACTGTCAGTAGCTTCAGTTTTTTTCATTTTGTACGTTAAACCTATACTTATCATCATGGTATGTTTCATTATCATGATTATTACAATCACTGTGCTACAGATTACTTTTCAATGTTTCAAGATGTTTGAAATATAACTTATTAATATCCAAGAGTTTGTTCATGAGCTATCACTGTAGACCAAACATGAATTTTGAACACTTCTAATAAATTAATATATAGGATCACATTTTAGATACTTCATTACCTGCAATCAAGCTACCAGTAAAAGAAGGCAGGGACTATTTATGGGCCAAAACAAAGGAAGCCTTCAAATATGTCTACAAACATCACTTACAAGATGCTGATTGGTTCTTCAAGGCAGATGATGATACGTGAGTACATTACTGTTTATTAATGAAATAAAATATTATTTTGTTTAGTTTGTCTATTAGCTTTAGGAATAACAAATACTTGCAAGTGCTTGTGTGTTAAAATTACCACTCCAACCTGCCTGCCTCGGTAGTGTAGATGGTAGCATGTCTGCCTCACGTTCAAGAGGTTAAAAAAAAAAAAAAAAAAAAAAAAAAAAAAAAAAAAAACTGTGCAGTTTCTACGCCTTGTTTTACACAAGGGATCAAGTCAAAAACAGCTATGCCAAAATGTGTATTATCACAAAACATTTTGTGCTGAAAAACAACTTTAATCCTGGATTAAGACAACCAAGTGTTAGATGAATGTCAGTAATGACATTATTTTTTATTACTTACTATTTATTATTTCTACCTGGCAAAGTGAGTAGGAGTACCAGGAAAACTTCCAACACAGACGTTTATGTGAAATTATTGCACATACACAGCGATTCCAGTGTATGTACATTCTGTTCAGATACAATCACAGCAATGTGTCATACATGGCAAGTGCAAGAAATCATATGTATATGACATGATTGAATATTGTGACAAGGAGGAAGATGGGGGGAATCAAAATCCCTTTGTGATTTCTCAGTAGATACTGATGATCAACTTTCTGGGATTGTACCTTTAGCACTTAAATCCTCCGGGTACATTGAATCAAAGTCAGTAGAACTGGTGTTTATCTTTCATTTAAGTTTCAAGTTTTGCATTCATAATTATGTCGAGGGGGGGGGGGAGATTTGTTTTATATAATGTGATGTAAACCAAAACTATGAATATGGCATTATTTTTATTTTTCATTCAGATTCATCATTATTAAACTAACAAGAGGTTGTGTTTCATTATTAACTGCAATAACATAGAAAATTACATACACCTAATTTTGTATAGCTTAACATTGTGATGCATTTAAATCATGTCCTTATATTATGGCAATGTCCTATTTGTACAGACTGTTCATGCTTCAGAAAATTAGTTGTATTACCATATACTGCCTATAATTACAGAAATTATAGATTTAATATGAAAAGCTTTACTTTAATGACATAGGTGGTTGGTTTTTTTTTTTTTTTCTTCTTTTTTACGGAAGACTAAAAGAATTGATAATTATTGGGAGAATGAATGTAATACTAAACAAGAAGCTTGAGGTTGATCATTTGTATATGATAATAGCAACAATGACAGATACGTCAGTAACAGAATGTTACTGATGATATATTTTACATAATACCTTTGCCAGTTAAGTAATCAATCATCTTAAATATTAAAAGCAGAAGCATTATTAACTGTGAAGTATTCTTCATATTTAAATTTGAATTTATGAGTCACTATGTTTACACTCAGTCTTCACTTACTTGTTGTTGTATAATTGAAACGTTTTCAAGATCATTCGAGATCGAATGATCTTGAAAACGTTTCAATTATACATCAACAAGTAAGTGAAGACTGAGTGTAAACATAGTGACTCATAAATTCAAATTTAAATCAATCATCTGTTCAGAAATTATTTCCGTTGTACAGATTGATCACACTAGAAAATTAGTTATATTATGTTGCCCTTCTTATAGTTGCAATAGTTATGTTATAATAAATTTCCATTATGGAAATTGCAGAAGACAGGATTGTTCAGCCTCATTTTCATTATTTGAAAAATATTAAATAAATAATTATGTGGGTACATATTTAATGCATTTATTATCATTAAGATTATTTTTATTATGCATCATGTTGCACATAATTGGCTAACCTTACATATCAGATACGCAGCTCACAGGTGTTCCATTTGTGTTTTGATGCTTACTGTATGCCAATTTACTAATATTTCACTCTTCTAATTACCAGATAAGAAAATGATCGCAGCACTGGTCACTGAAGGTCAATACACCTCTGCTTTGTTGAGTAGTACCTGCAATGCAAGACAATTACTGTAGTTTTTCTGGGAACAAAAGTGAATCGAGAAGATATTGACACACTGCTTCACTCACACCTTTTTTTTTTTCACAGGACATGTTTCAAGAGCTTTTGCTCTTATCAGCTAGTACTCGACTAGTGCAAATTGTAGTGGTTTCCTCTTTCTCTGTATCATCGATAGATGGCATGATGTACTTGTCAAAGTTGTCCGGTGGTGGAGTTTCAAAATTCATGACTCTATGACGATTTTTGTTAATGAAGATTTTTTCCCATATGGAAAGGTCTATGGGGTTATTAACATATTTTATTAAAGATGTTTCCAAGTTGATGTCATGTCTAGTATTCAAAAAATGAGAAGCCACTGCTGAGTCATTGTTTATAAGAAATTATGGTGTGCAGCGCATAATTGATAAACAGTATGTAAAAAGTTGCTGGAGGAAAAAATATTAAACTCTCAAGTGTGATTTGTATATCTTTTTCAAGTAGTCAAATTTCAATGTATTGTTTGAAAGTTTATGTAAAATGATAATGTTTTAATGCTGAGAAAGTGAAACTAAATTGAAAGAAGTTTTAGTTGTAGTAATTCTATCCATTGTCCCATGCATGTGTGTCCAAGTTAAATAATTGGTATTAAAAGACTGATTGAGTCATATTTTTTAAAACTTAAAACTTCACTTACGTCAACTATTAAAAAATAGGAACGTTTTCGGGACCATCCCAGTCCCATCCTCAGCTGATTGGCAACTTGGTGCTTGGTGATTTTTTTTTTTTTTTTTTTTTTAAGAAAGATGTATATTAACACAGTTTTTCCTTCAAAACACATGATGAATGATATGAACATTTTTGTTAGGATGGTTTCTTGGGTTTGCAGCCAAGTGATGTTTCCTTCTACCTAGCTTTCAGCCATCCTAACTCTGTGGCCTTCTTCAGGGATATGTCCCTATATACATAATAATAATAATAATAATAATAATAATAATAATAATAATAATAATAATAATAATAATAATAATAATAATAATAATAATAATAATAATAATAATAATAATAATAATAATAATAATAATAATAATAATAATAATAATAATAATAATAATAATAATAATAATAATAATAATAATAATAATAATAATAATAATAATAATAATAATAATAATAATAATAATAATAATAATAATAATAATAATAATAATAATAATAATAATAATAATAATAATAATAATAATTTATTGCGGCCAATAGACTCTTACAAGAGCATCTGACATTGTCAATTATCTCTATACAGTCAAAATACAAAATGATCAAAATACATAAGTTATTTATTATTTACATAAGTTATAAGTTATTTATTATTTACATATAATATCCCTATTGGTAGAAGGAAACATCACTTGGCTGCAAACCCGAGAAACCATCCTAATGAATCAATGCCGAGAAAGCTTTAAATCTGTCATGAACATTTTTGCTTTCTTCAGCCACTTACATACTCAGAAGAAAATAATGTTCTCATTTCTCTAAGCTTTTCTCTCTGAAACAAGTAATCAAAATTATTCAGTAATACTCGGAACTGGATTTTGTTTTATCACTTCCTTGCACATAAACAAGGGAACACTGGGAACACTGTAGCATTATCACTTCAAATTCCAACACATTTCCAGACTATTTAGTAAATGATATAAGACATTCATACATTGCATCTCAGATTTTGCAAACATTTGGAACTCATCAGTTGGCATTTCTTTGGGGAGTTCCATCTTGCTGTTTTAACCCAGTATATGTACAACCAAACATACATAAGTAATGTATTTTGGATCAACATTGAATTTAATATAGTCTGATATTAAAAGTTACAGAAACTGTTAAATCAAATGCAGCAGTCACTTATTGTACGGGGTTATGGTAGCAGTGATAAAACATCACTGCTATCACTGTATGGATGCAAAAAATCCTGAATGTCTCCCCCTTTATTTAATGACATATTACTATTGAAAACTTCTTCCAATGATGGGGATCTGTGTATAAAAAGTAATTTCATCAAAAACTACTTGTTACTGTCAGCCACTTGACATGGACCTATTTCTTTGAATAATCAAAATGTTTGCAAGAAGCCTTAAGGAATGTATCAGGTTCAAAAAGCAAGCACCAAAACTGCAGATTGCTTATTTATATTGAAAATAATAGCCTTATTTATAGTCATTTGAAGTGTCCACCATACAACCTCATTGAAAAAACTATCTGTAGTTGGTTTTTCACATTATGTTTACTTAAATTTGTCACTAAGTCCCATATAATCTGTACAATAGTGGGAAGGAAAAAATAATATTAAGGAGAAAGACACATTCAGTTCATTTATATTGTATTAACTAGACAAAGATAATTTAGTACTCTCTTTGGAAGCCCACAATATCCTGGGCATATCCTGTGAGTCGTTCTGTTAATGATACAGAGGGCCATTATTTTTTTTAAATATTTGATGAATTCTAAATAGCTCCCTTGTACAATCCATTTTTTCTATATGAGTCTCTACCTGAATGACTATAAAGGTTGCAGACTTAAAGTCTGTGAGTAAATGTGCCATTTTGTGACTTGCTTCAGTTTTTCTGGAGGTATACCAAAAACAGCTGTAAACAGTTCATGAGAAGAGGATTGTGGAATCATAAATGTAATTTGGCAAATATAACAGTCTGCCACAGTCTTTTTTTTGTTGTTGTTGTATTTATTTCATCCTTTGGAACATAATACATGTGTTATAGGACACAGTTCAAGATACAAAGATAAATATAAAAATATAAAAAGTTACATAAGACTAAAAACTGTAACAGATACAGGATCCAACAAATGTCTAAAGTAGAAAAAGGAAATAAATATAAACTGTATAAAGACCATAGAGAAATGCTAGATAAAAGTAATTGTTCACAAATGTGGAGTTTACTCTAATTCATGATTTAATTCAATTTATTTTGTCCTTTTGATTGATATCAGACACATGGTAAGGATGCACGCTCCTTCCCCCCCCCCCCCCTGGGTCTCAAACACACACACAAAATGTATATTCTGGAAGGCATAGTGGGTTTCAAAGTAATTTTATTTTACTAGGACTTTCTAAATAAAGAAAAAAAAAAACAGATTCCCAGGAATTTTTTGAAAAATGCTGTTTCACTAATTTCATATGATATAACATTACAAAATCTGAACATAATTAATAGGAAATTATCAGCGTCATACACACAATGGTTCAGCATGCATTCAGTTACCTTTACCTTTGGCAGATCAACAAATCTGGGCACATGTAAGCAACTGCATATTTTTACAATATAATACCTGGAAAGTGAAAGCATCAATGGGGCTTTTAAAGGAAATGCTTGTTTTCAGTTTGTGTGTGGAGATATTTTATTCCTTAATATTAAAAGAAATTTTTCTCATTTAAATTGTTCAAAAAAGTTTCAAGTATAAATTTTTTATTTTTCTTCTCTTTGTTTTAGGTATGCGATAGTTGAGAACATGCGCTACATGCTTTCAGCATATAATGCCTCAGATCCTATATATTTTGGCTGCAGATTTAAGCCTTATGTTAAGCAAGGATATATGAGTGGAGGGGCAGGTTATGTTCTAAGCCGTGAAGCAGTCAGACGACTTGTAGAAAAAGGCATCCCTGACCACAAGATGTGTAGGCCAGATCATGGTGGTGCAGAAGATGTTGAAATGGGTAAGTAAGGATTTGTAAGGATATATTAGTGGCATAAACAACTTTGTTGGGGGATGTATTCTTGCCGTTAATAACTGAGATATGAGATATTTAGAATAAGCTGGATTGCAAACATGGTCAGCTATGAGTATACTCAATAATATTCAGCCCATTTGCCCACATAAGTTTTTATATTATGTATTAAGTATTTTAAATACCATTTTTAGTTTTGAACGATGGTGTTATCTAAAACTTTTTCTTTCTTTCTTTCTCCAGGGAAATGTCTGGAGAAATTGGAAGTCAGAGCAATGGATACTCGAGACTCTTTTGGAAGAGGTAGATTTTTCCCATTTGTACCTGAGCATCATCTCATTCCAAACCACGTTGATAAGGATTTTTGGTACTGGAAATTTATCTATTATCCTATCAAAGATGTAAGTATTCAGCTGCTACTTGATTGGGATTGTTTGCATTATCTATTCACTTGCATTGTTGGTGTTGTATAATTGTAACCTGATTATGATTCATTTCCTATTATAGGGTTTGGAGTGTTGTTCTGATACTGCAATAACATTCCACTACATCTCTCCAAGTCAGATGCATGTCTTGGAGTATCTCATTTACCATCTTCGTCCATATGGTATTTCACAAAATATCAAAGCTACTGCCTTACCTACCACTCCCACAGAAACTATACCTACAACGTAGGTAAGCACATGCTCATTTTGTGTATGTAGTTCTTTTGTGCATAACCTTTCTGAATTGATGACTGCATTCTTATGGTTATTGTATACATTTGTGCATAAAGAGTGTTTAAACATGTATGCATTTCTGACAAAGAGTGAGTGAAGAAGGAGAAAAAGAGAATAAGCTATTTCAATATTGTGCAATAAATAATTCTTGCTCCACTAGAAACAGAATTATGCTCTGGTACTATATCTAAAAAATTTTAGATGATCATAAAATATATTCTAAATATAATCTAAAATCTAAAAAATAAGTATAGTCTAAAATCTATACTTGTTATACAGAAAATGTACGTGTGTATGTATATAGTGTAATTTCAGAAACTATTCAACCAGTTTTCATAATTCTTGCATAATTGAAAGTCATCAGACATAGACCATAAAATAGCTTTTATTTTCAGTATTTGCAAATTTTGGATATTGAAGTACAAATATATAGGGTCACACTAAGAGATGTTTATTAAAATGGGTTTGACCTGTCATTGTTGTTAATCCACAGACTGCATAAAAGAGAAGCTGAATTTTGTGTTATTCAAAGCAGTGTACCTACATGGCCATAATGTAATAGCTAAGCCTTGGAAGAATGCTAAGCAAATAGAAGATAAGTTAAAAGTTTGGGTCCTACTTATAATAAACCTTACAATATTTATTTTTGGAATTGGCATTTCAAAAAACACTGAGATGTATGTAATGAGGCAGCATTAAAATCCCTGAGTAAGTTATATAGAATAAAAAGAAGTATTTCAGAAAGTGGAGTGCCATTGTTACTAAAATTAGATTTGGGAAAACATATTTATTACAAAGAAACAGGACCTCTTGATGAATTTTGAAACTCCCGCGGTAGATGACGTCATCAAACTTACCAGGACATTAGATGGCAGCACGACACCAAGCCAGATGCAGACACCGGATGCATCATCAGTCAACCACAGAACTGACGATAGGGGAGAAGTTCCCAGAAACTAGTCTTCATCAAAAAACTTGTAAGTGGAGAAAAGTATATACAAGGTTGACTCACTTGCCTAATTTTAGTATCCCTGAGTAAGCTTTATTCTAATACCATGGCTATGTACATAGGCTGTAACAAAAATAGTCGCAACCATTTGTTTATTTCTGTTATACAAGTAATACACATGTAAAATATCTACAGTCCTTCAATGTAGTACCCAGAATTGTCTACAACTCATTGTCAGCGATGTGGAAGTCATAATATCCCTGTAGCAGCTTCTGTTCTGTTGATGTTTTTGATAGACCACCCTAATGCCTACAGAAAAAGGAACATTTTGGAATAGAATGTTACAAAGTGACTCCATCTTTGGGATCAAATCAAAGCAGGGTTTAAGTCATTGATCATTGTCTAGCAGTGCGGAATAAGCTTGCACGTTCTCTTCACTAACACTCGGACGACCTGGTGGAGGCATGTGTTCCATGAAGGCTCTAATCCACCTTGCCACAGTCCTGCAGAGTAATGCTGTCTCCCCACATATTTCAACAAGACCTTCAAGGCATTGTCATGCTGTACGGCCATGTGCACACTGAATTTTCAGCCAAGATTTGTGTTCCTGCTTTGTAAATATAGCGCAAAACTATGGCTTAGAGCGGTAACCAAAAGGAGACTAAGTTCCTCTCTCCACAGTGTATGCACTGTGCATCTTACAGAAGAGTCCATGTGCTGGAGGGGAGATTGGACATAGGCAAACATGTGGTAAACCTAACAACAAATAATTGAGGAGCATCGTTTCAAAATTATTTAAATACGCAAATAGCAATTTTACAGGAAAGCCGAAAATGTAATAACTACTAAACTAAGCAAGATTTTTGAAATGTAGTTATGCACTCGTGCTTTAAAAAAAATAATTAATAACATTACGTATAAAATGAAGCTAGCTACAGTGAAGCAATAAATATTACACAAATATAAAAATTTGTTACTAAGGCTTCTATCTTAAGAAATTGGTGTTAATACTTCTTTCCAATGGAGATCGATTTCACAAACAGAATATTTGTATCTTCAGTCCACAAATTGAAATAATTCCACTGCTTGTGGACTGAAGATACAAATGATTTGTTTGTGAAATCGATCTCCATTGGAAAGAAGTATTAACACCAATTTCTTAAGATAAATGAAGCCTTAGAAACAAATTTTTATATTTGTGTAATGAATAAATGATGCTGAGTGTCAAAAATGAGAGACTTAATCTAAAGCTATAATCGCATGTTAAAATATATTTTGCACCGAATTAATGGACAGAAAGCTTTTTGAAACATTCTTCCATATAAACAATGCTAACTTCAGTAAATCGTTTTATTGCAAATTTTAAGGTACTTTTAGCTGTTACATGCCAATGCAATTAATAGTTAAACATTTTGCTGATCTGAAAATTTTGTTTAGAGTCATGTAACTCTTTTGAAAAATACAAATTTGAAACCAACTTAATGTTATAATTATGAATATTGGACATGAACATATGTAAAGTCCTTACTAGTGGTCATGTATTGTTAATAATAAGGTCCTGTAACACTTCTATGTTTGAGAAAACCTAAATTATGCACTGAGTGCATTTAGAACTTCTAACAGTTATGACTGATAGTAATCAAAGTGAATGCAAATTACTGTAATGATAAACAATGGCACAACTCTCAAAAATGTAAACCATGTTCTTCCGGACAATCACACTCTTCACTCTCGCTTTCCTCCTCCATATGTTGTGCATTGTCTTCATGCTGAATTAACCTTGCATAAAACTGCAGCTCATTGTTGCCATACCAATGTTCACCAAAACGTTGTTTTAAAAGCTTCTTCAAATCATTCCCTTTTTCTAATTTGATGGGGTGTTCCAAAGGTAGAATGGGAGGATCTGCTGTTTGTTCCATTGCTATTCCTCATTTAAGCAAGGATAGGAATTTCTTGAATTCATCATTTAGTCTATATGACATTTCCATTTTCAGAGAAACATAACATTTATTCCCCTTCATTTTCTTTTTTAATATGACCCTTTTCATTTCCCTTATACCATCTGGCATTTTTAAGTAATAGCAAAGCATCTTGGAGTCTTGCACATACCAATACTTGCCCAGTTGGCAAACATTACCAGCCTTAGAATATGTTTCAACATACTTCTCTGGAGTTAACATCTCAGACTGTTTTCTAAGATCCTTTTCCAGAACTCCAAACATGTGGTCTGCAGGTAAGAAGGAATGACCTCTCACAGGAATAATCATACATATTTCCTTCCGATTGTCTGGAGACTTTTTCAAAAGCCACCAATACATTGCGTGGACCACGTGGGCATTTCTGTTTTGGCCGGCACAGTCATCAGAGAAGAGCCTTAATTTGGATACCCCTTCTTCAAATTGATGTTTGCTTAGAAAATCTATTAACTCAGAAGCCACTTCAATAGCTCCACGACCTGCTTAGTTTTTCGTCCAGCAATAAAATAAGGTTAATTTATTCTTCATATAAGTGATACATATGCCTGCCTCGGTAGCATTGATGGTAGCATGTCTGCCTCACATTCAAGAGGTCCCGAGTTTGAATCTCGGCCAGGGTGAGTTACCTAGATAAGGTTTTCCGGGGTTTTCCCTTATTCTAAATGACGAATGTCAGGTAACTCCAAGCTCCATGGACCCTGGTTTCATTTGAGCATCATTTCATCCATTCCATTCGTCAGATATGACTTAATGTTGGAGGACATAAATTAAAAAAGAAAAAGTGATACATAGAGCATAGAATCATAATTGGCGAGTGTAATAAGCTTCACCTATTTCAAGCTTAGGCAAAGGCTGCACCTGGTGCAAATCAAAGCATAAAGACTTAGTAGTTGATTCTTCTTCTCTCATCATTTTGTGGAATGCCTTTGCTTTCAGTTTTTGTGCAGTGAGATCTGCTTGTAACTCATTCCTTCTGTGTAAATTTTCAGTGACTTGCAGTTCATGTTTTGTCCTGATATAGTAACTGCAAACATCTACAGCTGGCTCACCAAAAACCAAGTTAAATTTATTAGAAAAAAATTATATGGAAGAACCACTTCTTTACTTTAGTTTCAGTCACACCATCATTGTAAATTGTAAATAACTTGCTTATGTTTAACTCTGATGGAAGATAGAGTTGTTTGCTCTTTTTTCTTGAATAATGACTTTCTCTAGCTTGTAGCTTTAATAAGAAGCTAATTACAGATTCCTTCTTTTGGGCATACTGTTTGGCTTTTTGGTCACCACCCCTTCTCTCCATTGTTGGTTTACCTGCTATTAGAGATGGGACTATGCTGTTTACTCTTGTTGTACCCATACCAAAAAGAGCTCGAAAGAACTTAGAACACAGCAAATAGTTTCGTTGTGTACTCTGACTTGATACTTAATAACCACTGAGTTAATCTTATTTGATTTTTTCAGCCTTCGCCTTTTGGGAGATGATACAGACGTCATTGATGCCAGAATCCTATCTTGTTGTGATTTGTTGCTGTAGTTATACACTAACTTTCCTGTTCTGATAAGGTGATACGCAGGAATGGTCCAGCTTTTAAATCTACCTTCTCTATGTGAACATGGAGACTCAAACTCCAGCATGCTAGGATCTTTATTAGAATACCTGAAATACATCAACGAATGATGCGATAACTATACGATAATATCTACAAAGTAGCTCTGAATGTGTTCCAGTTGCCATGTTTTCGCTAAAATAATACCAATAATTATTAACTAATAGTTATTATAAAATTTAAATGAAAATGACCCTTCTTCTTGTTCTCTTTTCCTTTTTGGCATACCCTTTTGCCTCTTTCTAGAATCAGCAGAACGCTCATCAAAAGAACCCTCACCTCTTTCTTCCATATTCACAGAACCAACCGCACAAACCACTTACAATGCTCACAATAATACCAAGATAGTTATTGACAATGCAGTCTTGTCAAACAATCAGCTATAGTGAAATACATGTTTCTGTACTGCAACAATAGAAGAGGCAGGAATTCCTTTGCACGAGCCCGAAAATGTGTGTAAGAAAGTGGATACTTCGCAGTTTGATCCAGTCCAGCCACTGAACATATTGCAGTTTGCATCAAACCCACAATTTCGCTGGCCGCGCTGTGGCTCAGTGGTTAGACCTCTTGGCTCTCACCAAGGCGGCCCGGGTTCGATCCCAAGCAACCACAAAGTGAGATTTGTGGTGGACAACACAGCGCTGGGGCAGGTTTTCTCCGGAACCTCCGGTTTCCCCCGCCATCTCATTCCACCGGTGCTCCATCTTCATCTCATGTATCATCAGTGTCACTGCCTGCGGTGCCGTATGTAGTAAAAGCGGGCGTTAAACACTACACATTCATTCACAATTTCGCTGTTGATTTTAATGGGTTTAAAACGTGATTTGAAGAAAACAGAGACGAGCGAGATGCAGGGCATGCTAAAGAATTCAGATTCGCTTCAAACTACTTTTCGATCGAGATTAGACTTAACGTGTTTTGAAACGATGCTCCTCAATTCTCCCTGGTTGCACTTCCATGGCAATATTGCCACTATTTTTATTACACCCCTTGTATGTGCACACATTTAAAAATCTTTAATGATCCTTAATAATGAATGTTGCTACATGTTTGTGAATGCTGTAAATAACTTCCAACTTCATCCTAAACGTGGAAGCTATAAAGGAACAATTTAGGGTCATATGTTTCATAGGAATAGCTGTCACTTAAAGGCAAGAAAGCTTAATTAAATAGCACCATCTAAACAAGTATAGGCAAAATATTGGGAAAAAAAATTACAAAATAATCCTTCTTTTTCTTGTTTATTAAATATATAATGTGGATAGGTACCTAATTCTCTTGAGTTATTGAGTTAGGTAACTCTAAGCTCCAGGACTCCAGGGTCCAGCAATATTTCACCCATTTCATTCATTCACCATCCAGTGTGAGCTCCTAGCTAAAGAGTTCTTATTTTCTCTTGCTTCCAGTATTTAGAATTCATTAGCTGTGCATTCAAATTTTCCAGTGTCTTAACACATAACCAGTTTTCTGTTCTTGAGAACAGCACACAATTTGTTGAATCAGCAATAATGTAAATTATCAACAATAATAAAAATAAAAACAAAGAATATTTTCTGTTTATTTATAAAAAGATGTAGTTCTTGTCAGATTTGAATGTACATTAAAATATTTGCTGTTTATGCAATTTTGCATAGGTCATACCTTAAGTATTTTCTGTATTTTCTCTCTCTGCTTCTCTCCCTTCCTTCCCCCATCTCCCCTTCCCCTAATTGCCTTCTGTGATTGTGCGGTTCTAATAGAGCACAAATTCAAAATATAATGTAGCATCTTTTGTTTTTTTGGTTGGAAGTGCTCTTTTAATCACATTTGTTTCATCTAGCATGAAGATATTTGTAAATATATGTATGTTCATACATTGGTGAATTGACTAGATATGAATTAATGAAACTTTTTTTCTTATTTTAACACTCTTCTACTACCATTAAAAATGCTCTCGTCATCTAGTTGAGCAAGAATTAAAACTAAGTGTAGCAATTGTTTCCTGGAACAAATAGTTGCAGGAGTAATAAGACTTAAGATATTGAGAAATTCCTGTTGTTGTTGTGTGAGTGAAATTGTATAATTGATGATGTAATAAAGGTTTTATCATCTTTACTTCCCGCAATGGTATAATTTTAAGAATAGTTAATAATTTTGATGTTTTATTTTTTGTCAAACTGTAATGCTGTGCATATTTCAGTGAGAAGTTACATTCTTTAAAAAAACTTATGACTACCAATTTCAGAAGCTATTCATCTACCAAATCAGAAGTTTAGAGAGAAACATTACTATTCTCACCAATATGGTCATGTATGAATAACTTCTTGCCTTTTTGTAGGCTTGGATTTGAATCTTTTTTGGGGTCAAGTTATGTGGCCAAGGTGTTTATTTAGGACTTATTCTCAGTGCTCGGTAGCTTTAATGTTTTATATACTTCTACATGATCAGTGTAGCTCAAGGGTATTTTATTTAAATCTGCTAACTGCATTCTTTTTAGAAAGAATGGAGTACTCTGGCATCAAAATAACAATTCATAAGGTAAAAAGATTTCTCCCTTCTCTTCCTCCTCTGTCTACACTGCTTATCATGAATAACCCAAACTGTATGCTGCAGCGCATACTTGTTGTTAGAACACTTCTCCCATGGAAAGTTTAAATAAAAAGAATCATCTTTCTCTCTTCTATTTAAACAATGAACTATGGTAATATCAGTTCTTCCATACCTAATGGAGAGTACGGAATAAGTCTAATTAAACAACTCTCCACCACTACTAAAAATCCTGCATAGGCTCTCTGGGTACAAAAGACATAATGTGCTAAGGCTTGGTGTATGGCTGGATGGTATGGCTCTTACATTCACAAGATAAACACATCCTAAAATTGGATTGAAAAATTCACAAGAATTGTGAATTATGATATATGGTGTTTTTTAATGTGGAAATTGCAATGGTATCCTGTAACAATATTTTATGTGGATGTATTAGCATTAGTATTTACTTTGCATTCCCCTCCCTCTCTCACAACAGCTCCACCCTGCAGATAGCAAAATGCTGTGCTGGTTTTAGTAACCTTTCTTGTTTTATTCCATCATATATAAAAGATCTAATTCACAATCTTAACGGCTTTTTCTCAATATATATGCATTAGAGCTCCAGGTTTGTGTTTTTCTAGAATATTGTGGTTCCAGAAGGCTTATATAATTAAACCATAGCTTTGGACCACTTTTCCTGTCAAGCCATCTGCCCACAACAGGTCTTTTTTAATTTACGTCCTCCAACGTTAAGTCATATCGGACGATGAATGGAATGGGTGAAATGATGCTCAAATGAGCCCAGGGTCCATAGAGCTTAGAGTTACCCGACATTCGTCTTTCAGAATAAGGGAAAACTCTGGAAAAAACATTATCCAGATAACTCACCCTGACCGAGATTCGAACTCGGGACCTCTTGAACGTGAGGCAGACTCGCTACCATCTACGCTACCGAGGTGGGCATACCCACAACAGTAAGTTGCTCCTTATTATAATACTTGTAGTTTTTAAAATCTGATCTTATACTTTTTGGAAGAGGGTGATCTGATACCAGTAATTGCTGTAAAGAAGCCGTTGAGCAGAAAAGGAACATTTTATCAAATGCATTGTGTCTGAATACAAAAATTATAAAGCTACGGAAAATAGCATGATAGAATCAATAATGCAGGTACTCCAGTAGTTTGAGATAACTGATTTTGAATCTTTTTTAAAGGGGAGGATGATTTGATGCCAATAGTTACTCTTCTGAATCAGTAATATAGGACATTATTATCAAATATAGTAGATAATAATTCATGATAATCAGAAAACTATTATTTTGGAAGATATAAAATATGAAATCATGTTGGAAAGCAGCTTGATTTTTATTAAATAAAAGGTCAAAGAAGCTTAATACAGATACGTAATGAATAAAACTATAGAGAGCAGCTTGCTATATATTTGTATTGCATTCTTAATGCTTAAGAAGGGAAATATGAAGCTTCTGAAACTTGTAGTATATAGTGCAAAGGGTTGTATGTAAAGAAGTTCAATTTCCTATGGTGTATAAGTTTATAACAAACAAAAAAAATCTGTTAAAAGTTGGACTTCTACAGAATTTGACAAAATTCTTGTCCTTTTGATATTCCTTGAATGATAATTAAAGTCTGATAGACTTTATACCAAACTGTAGTCTGATATGAATATCTGTGATATTTGTTTTATGTTTTCAAAATCCTTTTACAAATGTAATGTGTGCTACAGAACGACAGCACCTCTAAATTGCATTCCTAAACTAAGGACTTAGACTTTTGATTGCAATAAATGTGTGTTGCACCTGCATTATGGAACATTTTTTTGTATTTAGTATACATCACTTGAAGTGCACCACAGTAAAATGGTGATAAGAGTGTAGAGAAAACAAAATGACTAGCTGTAAAATAATTTTAAAAAAAATCATGTGTGTAATGTAAGCCTGTGTACATATCAAAAGCACAGTGCAAAATGTGTACCAAAGAAAGAGTTTGTTACATGTAAGTTTTGTGCCATTTTATTTTGTTAACCACAGCAAGAGAACTGAATCTCTAGAAAACAAGATGGGATCTGAAACCACAGTGTTAAAACAAATTCTAAAAGGAATGTTGAAAGAGATTCTCATTATTCCCTATTGTCTTTCTGTTTTTCTTTTCCTACACACTATGAATTTTTTTATTCTTTCTTTTTCTAAGCAAAGAGCAAAATGGTAAAGCAAGTATTGACTTTTCCACAATGTTTGCATTGACGCTCAAATGCATTGGCGTTCTAGTACTGTTTGAATTCCCTCTACAAGTACTATTCTTCCAGTGGTAGGACCTCAGGTTTAGAATGCAACAGAAAACTTGCATCTCCAAAGATCTATCATGTACTTGCGTGTGATATATTGTAAAGAATATATTCTAAAATGTGTGCAAACCATCTTATGCATATAAGCAACCATTTAAAAGGGTTCATGGCTTTAATTTTCTGAAACAGGCTGTATTATGAATAGAGACCAACCAAAAAGTTATTGATTAAAAAGAATAACACACAAAAATTTATTTTGAAGTGTGTAATAAGTTGATTAAAATTAAATGAGCTTTAGTGTGTTACAGTGTTAAAATATGGGATGCTTTTGGTGTAATTTGCTAACAATAAGATGTTATGAAAGAATGGTGTATTTTGTTATATTACCATTGCATAAAGCACACATGTTGACTCATTGGACTTCGCTGTAGTTAGATATTTGTCTAAATGATCAACCTAATTCCATCAATATGTTTGCATATTAGTCATACTATAGCAGAATTAAGCTTTGTTTTACTGTACTTTTCCTTGCAAAAAATAGGAAATAACCCTTTTTTAAAGTAATTTTTTATGTTTTGTGGTAACTGTCAAATTGTAATTCACCTTTAATTAAAACAAAAGCAACAATGGGGTATACCTTCTTTGGAATCTTATGAGTCATTATGACACACATAATATTAAAAAATATTTTCTTGTCTTAAAAGGTTTGTTAGCAGCAGGGTTGCCAAATAGCTGAAATGAAAATGTAAGACAAATCCGCTGTCAAGGAACTCTTTTTAACTTGCTCAAGTTGTAAAAAATTTAAGCTTCATTTCAGAATAATAAACATAATAATATTGACATCATAGACAATTATAAATAAAAGATCTATTATTTGTGTGTATATTGTATTTGCCACTTTATTTCATTGTTCTTACTGGCCAATCAGTTTTAGTATAGTGTTTATTTCCTGAACAACTTTTAACATTTTTAATGTAATTTTAGCAAGTTCAGAAAAATTTATAGATGGCACTTAAGGCAATTTTACAAATAACAAAAATCTTGGACTTAAACCAGTAAAGTATCTACAGCTAACATTTGATATTCACATCCATGAGAAAGAATACCATTTTAGCATGCTCAGATACAAAGAAACCATTTTCAGAATTTAGTAAGTTATGCTGTGCTAGATTTGGAAATGTTTTCATATACTTCACACTTACAGATGGAGACAGACAAAAGCACTGAGTGTAACCATTTTGATGTAGGCACAAATGTTTTACATATATTCTGGCAGTTACTTCACTTACTCAAACCCCCAAAAGTGTTTGCAGGACCATACTTGTCGTTGCACAGCAAGTGTACTGGAATTAGCTGGGAAGGTTGTTACACAAGCCCACCAACCATATCTCCTCTTCACCACTTAGGGAACACTTATACATTCTATGACAGGTCAACATCTAGATGTGCAAGTAAAGAATAGCAACACATTTACACTAAGGGATCTTTTACTTTCACTCAAAAAGGAGAAGGTCCTGGTGCTACATGTCAGCTCTTATCAGCTTATAAACCCTTAGAATTTGGCACAGCAAATGTTGATGGAGAAATCAAAGCTATCTATTAGATGCTGCAATACCTACTAGACTGAAGCTCTTTTTTTCAAAAAGCAGGATTATTTTGTGATTATAAGGCATCTATAATTGCTGTAACAGCAGACAAGAGACTTCCATTACGTGGATGGAATCAAGCAAACATATATATATATATATATATATATAATATAGGACAGCTAATCTTCATCAAGAACAAGACAGCAAGAGAATTAAAGAGGAGAATAGCCCAGACATGGAGATCTTTCTGGTCCCTCCAGTTTATACTAGGAGACAGAATGCTAAGCACATGACTCAAACTGGAGGTAATAGAAACTTGCATCTATCCAACTCTATTATATGGAAGTCGGACATAGTCTGCCACAAGCAGGCAGATGAAAAAACTACAGATATGCCAGAGCAAAATGGAGCTCAAGATACTGGGAATAAAATGGACAGACAGCATCTCCAACATTGCACTGTCACAAATGACATTAACAGATGTAGTGCTAAGAGTTAAACTGAAGTGGAAATGGAGAGGTTGAAGGACGACAGTTGGACCTACAAGATTAGTTTGGGACCTGCGCACAGGAAAATGCCAAAGAGGAAGACCATGGCAGAGATGGATAGATTTCTACACAGCACAAGCAGGACAGCAATGGGCTACAACAGCTTGAGACAGAGGGAAGTGGAGATCCATAGGCGACAAAATCAAGTGAACGCATAGGAGTGTGCGGGTGCAAGTGAATAAGTGTGAATAGGAACAGAGAAAATGACAAAAACCAACACAAACCCAACACGGAATGGCTCACAGTGTTGGAGTCAACACAGCCACCCTAAGTATAGGAGGCCTTTGCCCTTCATGGGACATAGGCTATCTCTAATCTCTAATAATTGCTGTGTCAAGTAATACATCATATAAATGCAAACAAATAATAGATTACTGGAAAATAATACATAATTTACCAAAACTTACAAGAAAGATAGTTCTTCAGCAGGTTCCAACACTGTGAGGATTATCTGGAAATTAAATTGTTGATTATTTTGGGGGAGGGAAGGAGAAGGAAGCATTATCTTACCTTCACTAGTGTTATTCCTAACAGCAAAAGAATTAATCATTTCAGAATTTAAAAACATGCTCACAAATTATTATAATAAAGCTTTAAGAAATAAAAAAGGAAGTATTTGAAGTCATGCTTGTTAAAACTACTGATCATCCAAGGAAAAGTGTTGTTTCATGTTTAGATTAACCATCAGGTTGTGATTGTCTTCAACACTTCTGTATATAGAATCATACTTTCCATAATTTGTTCTTTGTGTCATCTACAATAAGAGATAGATCAAAACTACTTTAAAAAATATCCAGTTCTTCCATCCAAACTCGCAGTATCTGGAAAAAACTGAAGAGCAAAAGAGTTAATGGTGCATTGCCAGCACTTATGTCTTGTATATGCTTAGATCGCTACTAAATACTGTTTTGCAACTTTAAAAATAAGACTCTGTAGGTTTAACTTAAGACAATATCTCTGAAGCTTACCTGAGACCAAAACCCCTCTTGACCATGCAGGATTTTTAGGCATTCAGATCAGCATATTTTTTTAAGCTAATATTACAATTTCTGGAACTGTTGTTATGTTTGCAGACAGAGTTCTCTTTCAGCATACATTTCATCAAATCCAATACACTTTTACCATGATCTGCAACTATTCAACAAAATATGCATTATTGTGCAGCCATCAGTTTTCAGTGTTGCTGGCTGACTCAATAGATATATATGCTATTACACAAATATAACTATTTGTAACAAAAATTTCACTTATCTTAAGAAAATGATGTCAATTTTTCTTATTAATCAAGATCGATTTCGAGGTGTGTTAACTGATGACGCAAGCAATTTGTTTGTGAAATCGATCTCAATTAATAAGAAAAATTGACATCATTTTCTTAAGATAAGTGAAGTTTTTGTTACAAATAGTTGTATTTGTGTAATATTCATTGCTTCACTGTAGCTAGTTCATTTTCTACATAATATATATGCTAGTTTGGCATCAAAGAGTGATATAAGATTATTTGAAAGAAATTTGGTCATTGATAGTTAAAGGAAATTTCAAGCCTTTAAGAAACCTTTCAAGACAGTGAACTCTGGGGAGTTACCATCACAGAAAGATGTACCTGGGATATGAGGATAAGTACAACAAACTATGTGGCAGAGTATATTTTATTAATACATTTCTTGAAAATAAAAATTCTTCATATATATAGAAATTTTCTAGTATTTATAATTTGATTTGCCACAATTTGCATGCTTATTTTTGCAAAATGCACTAGGTATATTTTGGAATATACATACATACATACATACATACATACATACATACATACATACATACATACATACATACATACATACATACATACATACATACATACATACATACATACATACATACATACATACATACATACATACATACATACATACATACATACATCCGCTGCTCTGGACGGAGATCTGCCCAATAGTTACAGTTTGATACCTAAATCTGTAATTATTTCTGAAATACAAGAAACAGGACATCAGGTCTGGCAGAATAGGTGGAATGCCACGGACAAGGGGGCACTCAGCAGGTTATTTTTTCCAACAATAAAAGATAGGCTGAAGAGAAAGCTTCCTTTAACACCAATTTTCACAGCAATAACTTCCGGCCACGGAAAAACCAAAGCTTACTTACACCGATTCCATATAGTAGACGATCCAAAATGTACATGTAACAGCTCCCAACAAACCGTAAACCATTTAATATACGAATGTGTAGACAAAAGTCAACAAAGAGCCAAGCTAATTCAAGATGTAACTCTAAATGGAAGCAAGTGGCCAGTAACCAACGAGAGTCTTGTAAAACACCACATAAAAGCATTCTGTAAATACATAAATTCAATTAACCTATAAAGATATGTAAATATGTATAACTTGTGAAATCAACTGCTAAAAGATCTAATGTAATATTAACATGTAAATATGTACAATTTGTAAAATCAAATGTTGGAAAAATGTAATGTAATGCATGTAATACTACTATGTAGTGGGGCATGCTGATTGTTATCAATAAAGAAAAAAAAAAAAAAAAAAAATACATACATACATACATACATACATACATACATACATACATACATACATACATACATACATACATACATACATACATACATACATACATACATACATACATACATACATACATACATACATACATACATACATACATACATACATACATACATACATACATACATACATACATACATACATACATACATACATACATACATACATACATACATACATACATACATACATACATACATACATACATACATACATACATACATACATACATACATACATACATACATACATACATACATACATACATACATACATACATACATACATACATACATACATACATACATACATACATACATACATACATACATACATACATACATACATACATACATACATACATACATACATACATACATACATACATACATACATACATACATACATACATACATACATACATACATACATACATACATACATACATACATACATACATACATACATACATACATACATACATACATACATACATACATACATACATACAGGACATTTCAAAAAGACACCAAACGAACATATAGAAGTAGTTGCTCAGTGTGTATTTGACACATATAGATAGTTTTTGCCCCCAATAGAGCCACATAAAAAAATACTCCAGAATGAGTATGGATTAGGCAGTGACAGGAACAACGACGCGTGCCTCACGCTGTTTGAGTTCGCATATATAGGTCACATGCTGTAGCTGTTTGTAAACATACCGGCATACTCTGCAGTAGCTTGCTTGCTACTATTAAGAATTTCTTTGGCTTCTGTAACCTCATTAAAGAAGCTATTGCTTAATTATTGCATATGAGTATTTAACGTGTTTCAACATTCCGTTATAGCAGTCCATGATGGCAGATAAGCTGTGGACATATCGCAACTTATACCTTTTGGAGGGAAGTTAATGTTAGTAAGGTTGAGGATGGAAGCATTAAATGATAAACAGAACGGAAAACAACATCAAAGAATTTTAGATAAATTAACCAAAACTAAATGGCTTATACAATGAGACGAGCATTTTATTTCATGTGTTTGATAATACTAAATAAAGCATTTGTAACTGAAAAGCTGTTGATATTTACGGTAAGTGGTTGAAAATATTGTACAATTAAGATCATAACAAAATGCTCTGAAGTTAAACAAATAAATATTATCATTGATGTAACTATGTTTACAATTCATATTTTTAATGAAAATAAATTAATTGTGCATTCATTGAACTCCCTTCAGCTCTTCCATTCATCAAAACTATATCCGTCATTTCGGCATTCAGATACCGCTCCATATTGCTTGGATTTGCTATCTAAGTATGCGCAAAATCCTCCCTGTGTAGTTTTACACTGAAGAGCAACCTTGCAACTATCCGAGTTATTAGTCGACTTTTGCACAAGTAACTGCCCTTTGCCCCATTACCTGAAATGTAGGCTAGGGTCACTGATAACAAGCAAGGAGCAATGTTTTTGTTTTCGTTGGCGGTGCATCCCAATAACAACTTCTGAGGTTCGCACACCAGTGGTTCCTGCGCTGCCTAATCACAAAATCATGTAATATTTAATGCTGCATAATATTATACCTAACAGAACTTCGTAGCTGTGACACCGAAATTCGGAATAGTTAAGTTATAAACTACACAATGGCTATAATCATTCGGTGTCGTTCTGAAACAACCTGTATATATATATATATATATATATATGTACAGTTTGTTTCAGAGTATACAAACATTGATGTACATTCAGTTGTTATTATATTAGTTAATATATATATTTTTTTGTTTAGAAATTGTGGGTGCAAGATATTAGATTCCAAGCCTATGATTTACGTATGAGAGTGTTTAAGAATGACTACCTAATTTCAGTGCACAATAAATAGAGGTGCAAAAAAGATCTTTCAATTTCCTGGAATTATGAAAACCAGCTGTACATGTCACGTAGAGCAACTTATGTAGAATTAAGTTTTGTTAATTTGAAACCCTTTGAAGTACTGTATGACTTGAAAAGTTTATGCTTTTTCTTTCCTTTCTTTGTTATGCTTCTGACCAATTTTACTTTTGCAATTAAATTTGCAATTTTGCTTATAAAATATCTAAAAAGTATTTATCACAGGAGTAGCTTTACTGTGTTGTTTCCAGAAAAGCAATATAAGAAGATAGTTTAGTTTATTGTGAATTGAAGAAGCAAAATTTATCAACTTCACTATTTATTCATTTTGTGTTCTCCTTTTGTATGGGTTTTATATCATGCCTATTGAGCGAACAGTTCAAATCTGCTATAATCACTGAACAAAACACAGAGAACATTAAGTTTGAAATATTTGAGAGAAGAAAAAAATGTCCACTGGATAGATATAAGCTATTAGCACCTTTCTATTTCAGAAATGGAGCTAGTAATATTAAACATGTAGAAATTAGTTCCCAACCTGTCATGTGGACACACAAAACTTATACAATGGCAGAAAACTTTGGAAAAATTGTGAATACAATGAAAGAATAAAAACAAACCTAACAGTTGCCAAGAATCCTGTTTGAGAAATTTAGTAACAGATAAAAGTAAATGAATATTAGATCTTCACATTCTGTTTCTTTTCTGTAAAACAAAACTTTACACATATTGAGTAAATGTATGTTTTTGCATTAAATCAAAAGAAACAAATGAGTACATAAATAGATACATAAATAAAATATCTTTCTTTTTAGTACTGGAACATACCAATGTTTTGAATGTGTCAGTTGTACTTGATTTTGCAAAATACTTGTATGATGTGGTTGAGAATATTGTGATTTTGTCTACTTTTCACTATCACCTCATTTAGTTTTCACAGACACTTTTAATATGATGTAGTTCAATTTTTATTATCACTTCACTTTTGTTTGCAATGTAATGACATAATGAGATAAATACAAAGCATCCTCCTCTTTCCTGTACTTCACTTGCTAGGGAATCGAACATAAGATCTCTCGATCTCCTACAGTAGCATGCCTTAACTGTATCAAGTGATCACAAAACTCACTTGTAGAACAACGCTTTGTATTGGAACATTCACATTCACTCACTTGCAAGAATGCTCACTTATATAACTGCTGGAATTTTCCAGAGTACTTGAATGAGAAGCAGAAGAAGATTAACTCTTTATATTGCTTCTGGTTTTAAACATGCTCAGAGCTCTATTTATCTCCTTGTATTTCTTTGACCAACAACTAATCAGTGCCATTAAAGTGATAACTTGTCATGTACCTGTGTCATTGAAGGACATATAAGTGTGAGCACACTCATGGTTATTTGTGTGACACTGAAATTGATTGGGCCATTTAGAGGATTTATTAAGACATATACAATCATATCAAGGAATTAGATCCCAGTTCAGTCATTGGTGCATTCGTAATGCATAGCAACATAACTCTTACCAAATTCAATGACAAATGCTGAAAATTTTACTGAAAATTTGAAAGTTGTTGATTTAATTAAATGCAGTTGCAACAGACATATTCTGGATTTTGTGAGACATTTAAATATCTTCCTTTCTATGCTGATTTTTTTTTTTTTTTTTTTTGTAATAAAGTTTTAAAATTACATAACAGTCGTTAATGATCTTAAGGTTTCTAACAATATAAAATATTCTTGTCTCTGTTCTGTGGCGATAGTGTGCCTCAAATTCAAGAGCTCTTGAGTTTGAATTTTGGTTAGGATGAGTTAATCTTTTCTGGGGTTTTATCCATATTCTGAGAAAATGAACATTAGAAACCTTTAAGCTCTGTGGATCATGGGACATTAGAGCATTATTTATATTTTATCTATTTCATTCATTATCCGATATAATCTACCCCCGCCCAAAAAGAGTGTATGAATAAATATATACAAATATAACAATTTATAACTTAAAACTTCACTTACCTTTTAAGAATAAAGTGTTTAATTAAGTGTTGTAATTTATAAGAATTATCATTATTTCTTATAAGTGAAGTTTTAAGTTACAAATTCTTATATTTGTATATATTTGTTTGCTTCACTGTTAATAGCTTCATATTTTACGTATGTATGAATAAAATTTGAATTTTTGGAAAAAGATCATAATGAACATGACCATTCAAAAGATACAAAGTTAGTATAAGGGCCCTCCAAAAAGGCCTCTAAGTGTTGTAATAAGTTCTTTTCAAATTCCATGTATCAGCTTCTCATAAAAGAGAAGCTTCTTTACACATATTTTTTATAAAAAGATTGCATCAATTTCTAAGTAGCAGTTAAAATAAAATATCAAGTACTCAATGAAGAGGCTAACAATTTTTTATTGCCTTTACCAACACAAAATTTGTACAAATATTATTTCATTATAGGTCTTCATTAAGAACAAATAGTCCTATTCAAATGGATACAACTTGTAATATTCAACATTTCAACCCAATTACACACACTGAGCTCAATGAGAAAAGCTTGGTGCATTGATCTATCTGCTTGAACAATTTAAATAGTTGTGTACATAATCTTGCTTAAAATATTTATGTGTTGAGCTTTGTTGTTCCTCTGCTGTGATGTGTTATACATAAAGTAGCAACCCAACTTTAATTTTCTTAGAAGACCACGTTGCACTGCTTCTAATGAAATCTCAAAACATACATCGTAAGCTCCATTGCATTTTGGTGAAAACATACTGTTAAACAGATTTAACTATTTACCTATATGCATGAAATGCAAACATGTTGCATTTCATCACATTCAATCATTAATAATTGCTGCAATAAAAAACAGTTAAACTAAATGCCATAGTAAATTAATGCGATTGTACATAAGACAAGTAACTAATTTTCAGAATGTGGAAATAACTCAGTCATATTTCCATGTATTTTTAGTGATTTTTTGGCCAGCATATATGAGATTTTATGTTACTGCTCAAATGTTCTGTCTTTTGTAACCTCAGTGCCATGTTTATGTATGTGACATGTTTCATTGTAGAGAGTGGAAAATAAAATTAAATATATAGAAAATGTTGTGCTTTTGCTTTATTGCTCTCTTTTTATGAGAAAAAGTTTTCGTTACTTTTTAGTGACCTTTTTATAATAGATATGAAAACAATGCACAAAGTTCAGTTATCTCTTTATTAATGGTAATATAAGCTGTATTTTAAATGTTTTAGACTGTATGAACTAAACAGTGGCTGATATGTCCAATTGCAGTATTGAAGAATGTCCTATTGCAGGCTGTTAGGTGCATGAGAGAAATCAATCAGGGAAGACAATTGCATAAACTTATGCTGACTTCCAGCCACAGTTCAACAAGATCCTCCTCTGAACTTACACTTTTGTGATGAGAACATAAACCCTTCACCACAGATGTGTGAAGGATAAGGAAAAAGTTGTTATACCTTATACAATAATGGAAACATGTTGACTCATCAAACAGTCTGTAAAGAGATTGGTGCAGAAGTTGACACATAAAGATTTACAGAATTGGATATACCCTAGTCTACAATGTAGAAGCACATGAAACAGGACTTGGGCATACCCACACCCATACAAGAATTATCAGTGCTGACATGGATTAAAAAATGAAGGTATTTACGCTACACCTCCAAAAGTTTAACACAATACCGATATGAGACAAGTGTTCTTTACTGATGAGTGTGTGGTTTACAAGAGTTTTTGAGCACAAAATGTCTTTTGGTGCAAGGAAAATCCACACTTTCATGAAGAGTTGGAAAATAATGATCTTGTTATAATGATATAAGCAGCCACGGGCAGCAGTCACTTCTTTGGGCTGGGTTTTTTTTTTTTTTTTTTTTTTTTTTTTTTTTTTTTTTTTTTTTTCAACAGTGCAGTTCACCCATTTCATTCATTGTTTGATTTGATTTAATGTTGGAGGACATAAATAAACAAAAAAGTCATTTCAGAAGGCCTTACAATACCAGTGATAAACTGATCCTGTGAGAAAAACTTTCACTCCTGTTACAATAGGTAGTGCTTAAAATTTCAAGAAAACACCTCTAACAACTGTTTTCTAAATTTATTTAGCAAAATATAGGTTAACGTTGATTATTATAGGTGGCAAGAGGATTTTGTGGCCACTCAGATTTAGCTGCTGTAGGAAACTGCTTCTGTTACTGGTGGTGCCTGAATGCCCTGTGTGGAACCTGTCAACTCAAGCAGTTATATGGGTTATAATCCTCAAATACATAAGGAGAGTGCTAAGAATAGACAGTCTTCTGTCAAATTTTGCATCCAATTCCATCATTTACAAAGAAAAAATGAGGCTTGTGCACTAGTTTTAGAAGGAACTTCAAATAGACTCACAAAACAAATTATGGAATTTTACGAGAATAGAAGTAATGTATAAGTAGACACTGCGAAATGGATTTGTGAAGTAAAAAATGATTTAAAATTAGCAGGAATCCATAAAGAAGATTCCTAGACAAGGACCTCTTCAGAGTGAAGCTGCATAAGTGGCAAGTTGACCAAGAGACAAACCAAAGAAAAAGATTGGAACAGCGTGGACATACAAGGGAAAGAAACACCACAGCCAAAGAATGAGAGAACTTTAGATTCATAGAAAAGCTAAGAAACATCTCTAAGTATTTTGTGTAGTCGTACATGGACTCATTTGCAAAAGAAAAAACAAAGTAATAATACTAATGTTTGTTGGTCATAAAAATGTTAGTAATCATATTTTGTTAAATAATTTTAATAATAGTGGAAATAAACACACAGCAAGTATTAAGGTGATTTATACTACACGTATGACTTAACACAGATATTGATAATATGAAAGACCATAAAATTACATTGTTTGACACATATGGTGCATAATGTTGGTCGCGAGCGCATCCATCAGATCCAGACTGTGCTGTATGAGATTTGCAATCCATCTGAACATGTTTTTGTGTGCTTGTCTCAGCACAGCTTCTGCTTGTGTTTTGAACTGTATTACATATGTATATTGGAGATAAAAATCTCGTTAATAATATTTTGTTAAAATAATAACATTTTAAATGACTAACCAATATCATTTGCATGAAAATTAATATAACTTTAAAACAAATTATCTTTTACAAAATCAGTATTGTCTTGATCTGCTGTACTGTTAGACCCCAGTATTGGACTTAATAAAATGCATCAAACAAATATGAGATCATTTTTCAGGTAGAAGGAAAAGTCATATGGTATGATTAATCGTGGTGATTAATATATATGATCTCATGTGAATAACAAAAATGGCAGGAAGTACTAAAATGCTTACCTATTTATTGCAGGCTTGAAAGAAGATTATTTTTCCATCTGTTGTATAAGACTGGAAATAGGAAATCGATATTTTTATTAATGCCCTTTTGGTAGGTTTGTTTATAGGCATTTTGCAGCACAAGTACAAAAATTATCAGAGCATCCATAGTCTTTAATGTAGTTATATGAACCCAAACCAATATTTTGTCTTCTTTTCAAAAAACTGTTTCTGAGAACCATATGTGCCAATTATTGTTTGTAGTTTGAAACTACTCCATTGTCATAGTTCTGATTTCGCATGCGGTATGTTACAGATTTCACTAATTACTTTATTTATTGGTGCATTGAGCCTTTTTAAAACAACCCAAGCCGCATGTGATCAAACAGAAATCAAATAATTGTGCATTTATGTTGAAATAGGTGCCATAATAGTTTGGTTAATATCCAATTATATGTGTAATTATCTATGTTAGACTAAGAAGGCTGTAAAAAGCAATAGGGAAAGGCCTAAATATCTGAAGTATAGTAATGTGACTATGACTGTGAGACCACTGTTTCCGTCACATCATTTTTAGATATTTGCATCCATGTTTTTGTTCTTCATTACTTTTCTTTCTTTATGATTGGGGAATTGTGCCAAAAACGTTTTGATGCCCACATAAGTTTCCAATGGCAGTTTTCATCGGAACCTTATGTTTTAAATGCTCCCCTGCATTTTCATTGTCATTAACTTCTTGGGAAAATCCTTTAGGAAATAATTATCTAACTTTTGTTTCTCAAAAAAAAGTTTGCTTACACAAATTCTTATTGGCACAGGTATGCACTCATGCAAATTATGTCTCTATATACAGCGCCTTATTTTTCACTGGTGGCAGGTGTCTGCATGCGAATAGTGCTTCTCACGTTTCTGGCATTCGCCTTTCTCCATGCCAGTGCATGTTCAGCCGTTGCTAGTGCAGGTTCTTGTGTTCTTTGTGGTCAAATTGTGATAAGTTCTGTTATAATGCCAAGATGTGTGTATACGTTGGCACACCACATATTTATGTGTGATTCCTACATGCCAACAGAGTCTTGTAGAGAAGTGACATGGCTATTTCTAGACCAATTTTCTGGTATTCCTGCGCCTCACAGAAAGACAGTTCCTAAACTTATGAAGAGATTCAGAGAAACTAGTTCTGTTCTTGATAAGAAACCTAACCAAACTCGCCATGTGCTTACAGAGGAGAAACTTGATGAGATAGGAAAAAGTTTGAACGTAACCCAAGAAAATCTCTCAGTGGGTTATCACAAGAAACGGGTATTTCACAATTCCTGTTTGGAAAGCCACTAAACTTTTTAAATTAAAACCATATAAAATAACCATAGTTCAGGAACTGCAACCACGTTGATATTGTGAGTAAAATGCATTTCTACAATTGGGTGACGGGTAACGGGTAACATTAATGATGGCTCTATGAACCCAAAGTTGTTTTTTTTTCCCACAAACTCATGGTTTTCATTACATGGTCATGTATAGTTACAAAACAGATGTTGGAATACAGAAAAAACAGATATTGTGTACGAAATGCCATTGCATGACAAGAAAATTGGTGTTTGGTGTGCTGTGAATGCATAACCAATTGTAGGGCCTATATTCTTTGAGGAAACAGTTAACTGACAGAGGTACAGGGATGCAATAATCAAACCATTTCTTGAATATTTTTGTGACATTGAATGCACACAGGCATATTTTTAACAAGACTGCTATAGCACATACAGCCGATCTATCGTTGCAGTTAATTAGGAAAAGTATTTGAAAATAGGGTCATCAGTAAAGGACTATGGCCACCGCAATCCCTAGAACCTACTGTATGTGATTTTCATTTATGGGGTAACTTAAAAAACAAAGTGTATTGAAAGAACTGAAAGAAGTATCAGAAGAAAAATTATTGCAATTTCAAAAGATGAATTTAATGTGTATCAACCAAAATTTTCTTCGAAGGTGTGAGATGTGTGGCAGCACAAGGGCATCATTTCTAACAACACCTTTCGTGACTTAGGTATGTGATTATTGTAATTATAATTTGCATGAAAATCCAAGGGCTAGAATTTAAATATCAAAGTGACTGCAGCATGTGTAATGCGACAGCAGCATGCCTTCTGCTGCAACACTAAGCGCATGCGGTCGGTGGTCCACCAGTGAAAAATAAGCACTGTATATATTTTGAATCAACACTTAATTTTCACCACAACTTTGTTTTGTCATCTATCTAGCTTGCAGATCATGGTTGCTTTCGGTGCAACCTATTGATGATACCAAACACAAAGAAAATTATTAGCCTAGGTAGCGTAGTTGATTAGGCTCTGACCTTGATCCCAAGCTCAAAGTTTGATCCCGTATCAACTGATGGTTTATTATATCGAGATTTAACTGTATTGGAACACCACAGTGAAGCGAAAAATTATTAAATTTTAGATGAGTCGTATTTTTTACACATCTGCTTCACTTTCGTTTTATTTTCTTGCTGGCTGAGAGGTAGATTTACTAATCTGTGTGTGAGACTGTTGATGGTTGCATGTTTGTGTGGAATTGGGTTAAAACTATTTGCTTTGATGTAATTATCTGTGTGTGTTGCTTTTCTATGAATGCCAAATTCTAGTTTTTCATTGCTTTTTTTTATTTTAAGGTCTAAAAAAGGTAGAGTACAGTCCTCTTCAGTTTCTACTGTGAATTGTATGCTGGGTTCTTGCAGGTTGAGTAGTTTCAAAGCATCATCTATTAGTTTGTAGGGCACTATGTATGTTTTTCACGAAAGTGAAGCAGATGTGTAAAAAATACGACTAATCTAAAATTTAATAATGATGGTTTATTATTGTTGCATAAATAACATCTCCAAGCTATGTTTCAATGCTGCATATCTCTCACTGTTGCCCGCCTCGGCAGCTTAGGTGAGCATGTCTGCGTGACGTTCAATAGGTCCCGAGTTCGAATCTCGGTCAGGGTAGCTACCTGGATGATGTTCTTTCCGGGGGTTTCACTTATCCTGAAAGATGAATGTTGGGTAACTCTAAGCTCTGTAGATCCTGGGTTCAATTGAGCATCATTTTATCCATTTCATTCACTGGCCGATGTGACAACAATGGAGGTCAAAAATTAAAAAACAATAAAATCTGTCTCCACGATAACGTACAGATCCTTTACTTTTGTGAACTCTGTATGTATGAAACAATATTTCTATCCTGGCCGACATTCATAATTTGAGATACTGTGTGCAGGGAGCAACCATTGGCATTTTTGTGTATATGTACACCTAGAACTGCGTAAGATGTAAAACATTTGGACTACACAGAAACTTATTGCTTAATTGCAGCAGTCTTCTGCTCAGACTCTCCTAGAGTTCAAAGTGTTATAGAATCAAGGTGAACAAGAAAGCCGTAAGTTTTTATCCGATAATATGATCTTGTATGTCTTTGTATAAGTATACCATATTTGACTCATCATGTATTTTTCTTCCATTTATACTGTGCCTTTAACTCATCATTGCAACTGCAATGGTGGTGTTAACTCATAGACGTTGGGTTGCCGGTACTTCGGATTTTTAATCAGTAGATCACCCATACATTCGTACTCTCATTCATACCTCCAGGCTCTGGGGATAGTGGGAAATCATCTTGGTTGGAGAAAACTTGTCACCCACTGCTGGGGATCGAACCTGGTTTCCCTGGCACAGCAGGCAGCTGCTCTCTGCAATACTAAATGGATTAATTCTGTATTTCAACAGAAAGAGTGGAGTGTTAAGCTTTTTGTCTCAAGATTGCTTCAGTGTTTTAAATACATATTTAGGTGCGGATCATAATGAAATGAATAATTCGAAGATGCCAAGGATGTTGAAATCTCTGGTATCACTGATAAGATTGATATCACCTCTGATTGACAAGCCTTTTTCGCCCAAAAATATTATTAATCTAAAATAACGATTTCTTCGCTTTCATTAAATTGTTTAACATTTTAGAAGGAAACATACAGACTACAGAATCCTTAAGTTTCTACAGGATCTGTCTCTGTAGTTAACATGTTTATGGCCAGTCAACTACTTTTCCTGTATAGGTCATTCATTAAAGAACCTCTTCCAAAGATAAGTTTCATTATGGGAATCAAAATAAGACTTCTGCTTGAAACCCCAATCCGCACAGTCTTGTGGTAGACGTTCTCCATCCTTTCAAGGTGTATTTCACAACAGACTGTAGAAATAATTTATCACTGATGTTACATATGAATGCTTTGAGGAGTAAATTAGGCACACAAAGAACTGTCTCTTGAATAAAATAATGAAATGTTTACATTGTATTTCGATGGAGTGTAGAAATCGCTTCCCATCATGTTGCTGCCGATGTTATTGGATATCCCATATTTCTAAACTGTTACACCAATTACATGGTACATTAACTTCTAATTTAGTTTTAATGAATATTTCTATTATATTACCATAATGATACCTGGCTTCATTGAAAGCTCCGGAACCTCAGGGCACAGCGGTGCCTTCTATGCATTTTATTGTGCTTACATCAGAGGAATATTTCAAGTTATTGCTTCAAAAAAAGCAAGACGTCATTGGTTTACACTAGTTAATTGTTACATAAGTATACTGTTGATCTTTTGCCATATACCAGGTAATACTTAGGTTATATGGCCACATAATCACGTCATTTAGCTTTATGTGGTGCCTAGAACTCTTAACATTCTTTGTTGTGGCTGGTTTAACACGACAATGGAATATGGTCTTGGAGGGAACTGGACTGAGATAATCACATCCTTCTCATATACAGGTTGAATCGCCTAAAACTTGTATTGCAAACATTTCTGAAATGGAAAGTGCTATTGATGTGCAGTTTTCTCAGCATTGAATGGTAGTCTGGGCTCGCAGTTTTACTCTATAAATGGATTTTAATAATACGACAAAGTATTATTTTTAACAAACATACTTTTTAAATGGGAGAGTACCTAGTTACATCAACAAAATAAAGATATGGTAAATTAGAATATCAATGGTGCTTATTGCAGGACTCTTTTTAGTAGAGTCCTGCAATCATCTTGTTTGAAGACATCTTATTTGAAATTTTTACACACGGACACTTGTTTGTTTTATTCAGCCTGCTTGGTTGCTAGGTGCGATGTTATTAGGTGGTCTCATAAGTAAAGTCGTTTTTTTTTTTTTTTTTTTTTTTTGAGATTTTGGAAAATTTTGGGTTTCTTTGGTTTGGCAATGCTATTTACAGGATGTCATGGCTGATTGCGACCCTGTATCATCTTCAGTTGTTAATAAACAATCACAAAATGGAGATAAGAAAGTTTGAACTTAGGGTACTTCTGAAACATTACTGGAAACAAGATTATAAGGCCGCTGCCGCGGCTCGAAGAATATCTAAAGTAGAAGGAGAAGGTGTCATTAGTGAGCGTGTGGCACAACGATGATTCCAACATTTCAACAGTGGAAACGAAAACATTAAAGAGTTACACATTATGGAAAAAATCAAGTATGGAATATTGAGGATACACACCAAGTCGTGCGAGAAAATCCGCAAAAAAGTACCCGTAGCTTTCAGAAGAACTTGGTGCATTAAAAAGATACAATACATCGCTACATTAAGACACTTAGAAATAATACAAAAGCTGTAGATCTGTACCTTATGAACCTAACACTCAACAGGCAGAACGTAGAGTGGATATCTGTTATCAGCTTATCCTTAATCCCATGGATGATAGATTTGTCAGGAGAATTGTCACTTGTGATGAAAAATGAGTATATTACCGAAACCTGGATGTTTCGAAACAATGGCTTGATTCCCGCCAACATACCAAAGTCATCGTTAAAAATATGAGCTCGGTCCCAAAACAATGTGTGTTCGGTGGAATTTTGAAGGTGTGGTTCCTGGGAGTTTGTTCCAGACGGACGGACGGACGGACGGACGATCGATGCAGATCTTTATTCTAGACAGGTTGAACGATTCTGAAATTTTGAGACGGAGATACCCAGCATTAGTGAACCGAAATAGAGTTCTATTGCAACAGGAAAAATGTAGCATCCCCTACGGCACGAACAACCATGGAAAGAATTCAGGAATTGGAAATAATCAAACTGCTATCACACAACGTAGAGACCTAATCTTGCACCATTAGATTATCATCTTTTTTCGATCCATGGCTCATTTTATACGTGGAAGACATTTGACAACACTGAAGCAGTGCAAGTGGGTGTCACCGATTTCTTCGCATCAAAGACCAGAGGCTGGTACTATCGTGGAATAATAATCCGCGCTGAACGATGGCTGAAGACCATAGAATCTAATGGTCTATACTTTGAAAATTAATTAATTGCTTGTCAGAACACATTTGAAATAATTGTTCTTAAAAAACGACATTACTTATGAGACTATCTGCGTGTATTATGTTTGCTTACGTTGTGTTTTCAGTTCATGTATTGCATTGGGACTTTATAGTCAGTTTGTGATCGTTCAGGAAGTGTGGAAGATGAGATTTACCAATGTAGAAGTCAACATGATCATGGTGTATGGAGAGTGTAGGAAGAATGCAGTTCTTGTACAGTATATGCGAAAACGTATCCCAATAGAAGTCTACCACCTAGTCAATTATTTATAAACTTCTTCAACCAGTTAAGGACCGCGCCCTGGTCGAGTGGTTAGACCACTTGGCCTTCACCAAGGCGGCCCGGGTTCGATCCCAGACGACTGCATGCGAGATTTGTACTGAACAACACGGCGCTGGAGGGGTTGCTCTGAGATCTCCGGTTCCCACCGCCATCTCATTCTACTGGCGCTCCATCTTCATTTTAAGTATCATCAGTGTCACTGCCTGCCTATTCAAATAATCGCCTACACACAGCTAGTGTGGAAGAAAGATTATTTCCATCAATTTACCTAATTAGTGGTAACTATGAAGCCTGGGACTTAAGTATTTACAGCACAGTAAGTCGCCACAAAAAGTGTGCATCTTATTGTATATGAGAGCACCTAGTGGTTTACCGGGAAAATATGAGTCAGTTGGAGAACTTAGTGTCAAGCTGGCCTGTTGGCCATAGTAGCTCAATGGGCAAGAGCAACCCGACTGAGACCGGGAGATCCGTGGTTCAAATCCCGGCTATGACATTATTTTCTCATTCTCTTTAGTTTGTGCTACCACAAACTGTAGAAGTGTAGGTATGTTAACGTTTCAGAATAAGGCTCCTCAACTAATTACCCTAGAATCCTGAAACAAGCACCATCAACCTTCTCATTTACGCTAATTTTTATTTTCTGATGTAACTATCTCTATGTTTGATATAAAAGTGCACTGTCTCAGTATTGTGAAAATATTTTTATGCGCTGGAAGTACCAGCCCCTGACTACCAAGCAATACTGAGAAAACCGCACATCATTTGCACTTTTCATGTCAGAAATATTTTAATTGAAAGTTTTATTTGATTCGTCCTTTATATATACCATGTATTCAATATATTCCATTTATAGCCGTGCCATAGACCCCCACATATGCTAAGTTCGCTTTTACTGCAGTGACCGCGGTATTCTTCTTCAGCATACAAGTGGCGAATGACCCGATCAAAGCGATATTTTTCGGCTGTGCTATACCGAGTCGGTTGCGACCTTCTGTTCGGGTTATAAAGACTAGTGGTTTTTCATTGTGCATCTCAGAAATGGAAGTTTAGTTAAGACATCTGTGTTGCGTGTGAATTATATCATTTTTGTTAAACTATTGAAATGGCCATAGAAAAACTGCACTTTGTCAAAGAATGTTTATGTACCATAAAAGTTAAAGGCCTAATCATATAGGTAGATGTAGACAAGTTCAGAGAAATTTCCTGGCATTTTAGTTCCAGGTAAATAAACTTCAGTGGTCAGTTTTAAAGTTTAGACTAGAGAAGGGTTCGCTGAAGGATGAGCATAAGAAGCAAATAGAAATACTATGTCAGACGGAATTTATTCCTCGTTCTAATGCTCTTCAAAGAAGTGTTTACCGATGTGTTTCAATTTCCAGTGTTTCAAAAAACTCTATCCATACAGCTAATAATCTTTTAAAATTAAAAGCCTATAAAGTATAGGTGGTGAATTACCTCAGGCCGAACCGTGACTGAGCGGTTAGACCGATTGACTCTCACCAAGGCGGACCGAGTTCGATCTCAGGTGACCACAAAGTGAGGTTTGTGGTGGATACAGCGCTAGGGTGGGTTTTCTGAGGAACCTCCAGTTTCCCCCATCATACCACTAATTGCTCCATTATCATCTTTCCTTTCATCCACTTGGCCCTCATTTCGTCCATCTATTCCCTCATTCACGCAGATCACCTATACCTAGATTTCTCTCTGATCCATAGTTGTGACTCCCTCACCCGACGCCTAAATGGTTAGAGGATCTTAAATGAACAGGACTCTGTCCCATATCAAGAGAACAAGAAGAATTACACCTCGAAACGACAGAAAAGCCAAGTCTCAATACACATATATACCACTTCCAACACAGATTATAGTAAAATTGAAACACAGTTGTTTGAGAAGGTGGTCCCCAAATTTCTATCCAAGGCCGAAGAAAATAGTTTCTGTTCAGCTGATCTCTTTTTTTTCTTCTGTTTTTGCCATAGTTGAGTCAGAGGTAAGTGGTTTCGTTTACTTATAATTTATTACACTTCCTTAAAAGTAACTAATTTAATTTATTACAAATTCCAGTTATCTTATTCCTGGTTTAAGTAGGAGACTATAGTTCAGGCAGATGGTAAAATTGGAGATAGCAAATTAAGGACAGCATATTTCTTATTGTAGCAATTAATATAATAACAGCTGTCTTTAAACTACATAAGCTTTGAGATATTTATGTAATAGGTTCATACAAAGTTATCATATTATGGTTGGCCTTATACTGCAGTATGTATAACACACACACACACACACACACACACACACACACACACACACACACACACACACACACACACACACACACACAAGGCCGCGCCATGGCTCAGTGGTTAGACCGCTTGGCTCTCACCAAGGCGGCCCGGGTTCAATCCCAGGCGACCGCAAAGTGAGATTTGTGGTGGACAACATGGCGCTGGGGCGGGTTTTCTCCGGGATCTCAGGTTTCCCCCGCCATCTCATTCCACCGGTGCTCCATCTTCATCTCATGTATCATCAGTGCCATCGCCTGCGGTGCCGTATGTAGTAAAAGCGGGCGTTAAACACTACACATTTACACACATACATATTGTGACTTTGTGGGTTCGTAAAATTAAAGGTCCAATTGCACAAACTCAAAATGTTCTTTATTTCCACCGACTTACAGTTGGAACACTTGCCGATTACATAGAATTACTTAGCGCACACAATTACAATTCACCAGTTCGTCTGTCACAGGTCTATTGCACGCTCACAGTTACGTACAACTCCTCTGATACACGTACACCGTCTTCCAGTACGTCCGCTCAATCGGCGCTCCTCACGGCTGCTCGCCAAGAACAGAACTGACTCGCCAACTGCAGGCCTTATACAGGGAAGATCGTCGTTTCTGGAAGTCTCGCGGTTTAATGAATCATCCCGACGGTTTCAGGCGTCAGGGGAGGGGAAAGAGACGGTACAGGGCCCGTGCCGCTCTTCTAACCATCTCCCTCAGTTAGTGACACGAGACAAATGGTGTGCTGAATGCTTCCCGTCTGGCCCTACCGTGCTGCTAGCTGGCCGTGCCTCCTCAAAGCTGGTCGTCCCGAACAGCACCACCGTAGTGGGCAAGGCGATCCAGGTGTACCACCAACATCTTTCCTCGAGGCACCTTCTGCATACGGTAGACCACGTCGTTAATCCTCTTCACCACCCGGTACGGTCCTTGCCACGGCTGCTGAAGCTTCGGGCAGCGTCCCTTGGTCCGGGTAGGACGGTACAACCAGACCAGGTCACCTTGCTGGAACCCTTGGCTGTTGGCTTGCCTGTTATATATAGGGTCTTCATGCGGTCGCTCACCTAGATGTACTAGCGAGCGATCTCGTGCATGTCGTGGAGTTGGTCCACCAGGTTCTCCACATACTCGGTCACTGGCTGCTTCGCCTCCGGAGGGCTTCCAAAAGCCAGTTCACAAGGGCGGCGCCACTACCGGCCGAACCTTAAGCTGGCTCGCGTCATCCCCGTGGTGTCGTGCGTAGACGAGCGGTAGGCCAGCAAGAACAGTGGCACCTTGACGTCCCAGTCTCGCTGATTGATGGCCACGGCCTTTCTGAGGTGTTCCTCTAAGGTTTTGATGTATCTTTCGACCATGCCATCCGACTGGGGATGTAGGGGCGTCGTGCGGGTCTTGTTCACCCCAAGCCATTGTAGTGCCTCCTTCATTCGGTTGGACTCAAAATTGATACCCTGGTCATTGTGTAGCTCTAACGGCACCCCAAATCGACAGAACACTTGCACCACGAGGAAGTCTGTGATTGTCTTTGCCTCTTGGTTTGGGATGGCATACACCTCCGGCCACTTTGTGCAGTAGTCCACGACCACCATTAGGTACTTGTAGCCTCGGTCGGAAACTGGGAACGGTCCAGCAATGTCAACGGCGATCCGTTCGAATGGCGCTCTGACGTTGTACTACTCAATGGGACCCCGGCTCCTAGTCTGGGGGCCGCGACTCGCCGCGCAGACGTGACACTGACGGCACCATTTCTCAGCGTCTGCTCGAAGTCTCAGCCATTAGTAGCAGTGCCGTAGTTTGTCAATCGTTCGGTTCGCTACCAGGTGTCCTCCTGAAATACCGGCGTGCACTTCCTCCAAGACTTCCGGGACCTTACCCCGGGGGAAGTACCAACTGTTCTCTCTGCGTCTTCCCATCGGGCGATTCCCATACCCGGAACAGCATGCCCTCTCAGGTCTTCAAAGTGTCCCATTGGGCCCAGTACGACTTGTAGGTAGCGCTCCTCGGTGCGATGTCCTCCCAGGTTTGTCTTGTCCCTGCCTCCACTTCCCTCAAGAGTGGCCCCAAGTCTGCGTCCGCCAGCTACTCCCTCCTCAGGCCTGCGCTATCCCAGCCGTCCGCAGGTACTGCCGTGACTACTCGGATTGCTGCGGCACGCTCCTTCTCTTCCACTCTTGTGCATTGGCCGCACTCTTCTGGACAGGGTCTTCGGGACGTAGAGTCTGCGTTGCCGTGGCTCTTCCCTCTGCGATGTTCCGAGGTGAAGTCGTACTCCTGCAGCCTCTGGACCTAACGTGCTGTCTGGCCTTCCAGGTTCTTAAAGCTCAATAGCCAGGTTAGGGCGGAATGGTCAGTCCTCAGGTGGAATGGCTTACCGTATAGGTTCTTGTGGAAGTGCTCCAAGGTCTTTACTACCCGCTCATGACCGTCCTGGATCTACGATAGGACACCTGCAATGCAATGGTCGCTGGCGTCGGTGTCCACAATGTAGGCGCCACCCGGCTGTGGAAATTCCAAAATTGGAGCACTGCACAGAGTTTTCTTCAGGTGCTGGAAAGCGTCTTCGGCGTCCTCCTTCCACACGTAAGGCCGATGTTCCTCTGTCAGGCGGATGAGGGGTGTGTCGATGTTGGAGAACCCCTTTATGAAGCGTCGATAATAACTGCACAGCCCCGGGAAACTGCGCAATTCTTTCTTATCCTTTGGGCGAGGCCAATATCTCACAGCCTGTGTCTTCTCCGGGTCTGTGGCCACTCCGGTTGCTGAGACTATGTGGCCCAAGTAGTTAACTTCCTTGCGGAAGAGCTGGCACTTCTTCGCGTTCAGCTTCAAGTTGGTCGCCTGCAGTCTCTGCAGCACCTTACCCAGATTCTCGAGATGGTCTTCAAAAGTCTTCCCGATGATGTCCAGGTATAGCAGGCAGGCGTCGTAAGTCAGTCCTCTCATCACTGACTCCATGAGGTGTTGGAAGATAGCTGGTGCGTTGCAGAGGTCAAAGGTCATAACTGTGAACTGCCAGAGCCCTTGGCCTGTCGAGAATGCGGTCTTCTCCTTGTCTCTCGGGTCTAGAGCTACCTGCCAGTAGCCCGACTTCAGGATTCAGAACCACTGTGCACCAGCTAGCGTGTTTTTTTTTTTTTTTAATTTTGTGTCCTCCAACGTCAAGTCATATCGGACGAGCAGCTAGCGTGTCCAGGGTGTCGTCAAACCGGGGTAAGGGGAAGCAGTCCTTCCGGGTGACAGCGTTCAACTTCCTGTAGTCCACGCAGAAGCGTAGTTCGCCGTTCTTCTTCGTCACCAAGACTACAGGGGAACACCAAGTGCTGTCCGACGCTTCAATCACTCACCTGGATCTCATGACCTCCAGCATGTGTCGTACCGCCCCTTGCTTCGCCAGTGGAACGCGTCTAGATGGTTGCCGAATAGGCCGGGCGCCCCCGGTGTCGATGCGATGAAGCACTTTGTCCGTGCGGCCGTAGTCGTTGTTGCCTTGGCTGAAGACGCGTTGATATCGCCTCAGCAGTGGTCCAAATTTCTCCAGCTGTTCTGCGGTCAGGTGGTCGGCCGCCCTATCCAGTAAGCCTTCTAGCCGGCGCCCCAGGTGTAGCATCTGCACCGGCTCCTGTGTCTTGTCGATTGCTGTTAGGCTTACCAAGGGCTCGAACGTTCCCAACTCCGTCCCGGCCTGGACGTCGTGATCGGTGTCCGTTGGATTTAGCAGTCTCACTGGCACCTCCTCTCGGCACGGCAGCAATGCCCTGGCTACACATTGTCCGCGTACAGGCGTCTTCTGGTCCAGCATCATGTTCCTGGTTCTCTAGCCTTCCAGTCGCGCCGTCACCACCACCATCTCGCTCCTCGTGGGGACAACCACGTCTTCGTTCAAGATGACCCTGCAGATTCTAAGGCGCTCTATTGTTGACGGAGTATAACCTCTTCTCCGTTGAGCCTCAGGACCTTCCGGCCGACGTCGATCGTCGTCTCGTGGCTCCTGAGGGCATCCAGTCCCAGAATCACCTCCTCAGCCACCTTCGCGACGAACACACACAGACGCACGGCACTCCGTCCCAAGGTCAGCTTCAGCAGGGTTTGCTTCTCCACAGGCAAGGTGTCGCCCGATGCCGTGACAAGCTGGTATGGTCGGCTCGGCTTCCTTGTCGGAAAACCCTTCGCCACGTCAGGACTGATGATGGTCACGGCTGCCCCGGTGTCCACCGGCACGCGGCATGGCTTCCCTCTGACCCAACCGTCCGCGATGAGGCTGTCATCCATACGCCGGCTGACGGCGCGCAGTGTCACTCTAGGGGATGGTGGTGGCGCCGGCGTACCCCTCTCCACGACGGCCCTTACTCGTTTTCCGGTTGCTCTTCCTGGTGTGGGCAGTCTCTCTCCAGGTGTCCGGGCTGTCCACACCTCCAACACAGGCCACTAGGTCTTCGCCGGCGTCCCTCGGCTGGTCTTCTGTCTTCGATATAGCGGACACTCCTCGTTCTCGACGTCGGGATAGCTGTTACCTTGGCCGCCTCCATCCTTAATGCTGCCGTTAGCGCCTCGTGGATGGTTTTATAATCGCCGAGCATTAGGCCCTGACGTATCTCCGTGTCTCGTACCCCGTCAACGAATGTGTAGGGAGTTTCCCGGGATACGAACTCTGGTGGGAGGTCGACTAGGGCCTTGCTAGCCAGTTTTTCAACTACCAGGACGAACTCCTGCAGCGTCACCGCTGGCTGCTGTGGCCTTGCCTTTAGCTGGCTGCGGTACGCTGCGGCTAAGCGGTGGTTTCCAAAACGATTCTCGAGGGCCTACCAGATGTCCTTGGGCGCCGCCGTTGCCTGTATCGCGTTCAGGACTTCCGCGGTCCGTCCGTGGAAGCTGGCTATTAACTGTGTGGCCTCCTCCTCTGTTGACCGTTTGGCGGCGGAAGACCTCAAACGTTGAGGCGCCGTCATATTTCGGAGGTTTGACGCGCGCCGATGTTGTGTCGCGTCCCGGCGCGTCGGCCTTCAAATCCTCCAACCTCCTGCCGACGACGTCCTCCACCATAGCGTTCAGGGACTTGACGCTGCTCTCGGCCTTTCCTTCCAGGTTGCTAACTCGGTTAGCAAGGTCTTCGACGTCTTCCACCATAGCGTTCAGGGACTTGGCGTTACTGCCGGCCTTTTCCTATAGGTCATTGAAGCGGTTCGCCAGGTCCTCGACGCGCTCGTCCACTTGGCCCATCCGTTTGCCCAGCTCCGTCACGTCATCCCTCACGCCATCCCTCACGCCGGCCAAGCGTTCTTCAAATTTGGCGGCGAGAGCCTCGTTCGCCGCTTTAATTTCCGTGGTCAATTCGGTCTTTATTTCCTTCAGTTCCGCTGCCAGTTTGTTATTTGCCGCCTCCGTCTTCGTTGTTAATTCGTTCATCTTCTCCAAAATCTTTTCCAATGCCGATTCCATGGCCGTTGTCCCACTTCCTGACGCTAGTTGTGACTTTGTGAGTTCGTGAAATAAAAGTCCAATTTCAAAAACTCAAAATGTTCTTTATTTCCACCGAATTACAGTTGGAACACTTGCCGATTATATAGAATTACTTAGCGCACACAATTGCAATTTACCAGTTCGTCTGTCACAGGTCCATTGCACGCTCACAGTTACGTACAACTCCTCTGATAAACGTACAGCGTCTTCCAGTCCGTCCGCTCAATCGGCGCTCCTCACGGCTGCTCGCCAAGAACTGAACTGACTCGCCAACTGCGGCCTTATATAGGGAAGATCGCCGTTTTTCAGTGGAGGGGAAAGAGACGTTACAGGGCCCGTGCCACTCTTCTAATCATCCCCCTCAGTGACACGAGACAAATGGGTTGGCGTGGCCTGAATGCTTCCCGTCTGGCTCTACCGTGCTGCTAGCTGGCCGTGCCTTCCGATAATTAGGTGGCAATTATATATATATATATATTAAAATGTGTTTATGTTAAACCAAGAAAACATGTTATATTATATATTAGACTTAAGAACGGACTGTATACTTAGATGCAAGATTTGCAACAGCACTTTTTTATAAGACGCAGAGATGAATATGAGAAATTGATTTTACTGGGTAATAGTGTAGTTTCAAATCAGCTTACTGTGAACCTTTATGAACCTTTTGTGAAATCTAAATATCTAATTGCAGGATCTCTCTCTATAACCCTGAGGTGCAAAAACGGTGCCCAAACGGTACTCATATGAGCTAATGAGGTTACTTGTTTCACCCCAACCCCTAAATTTTGTGTTCGTGCTGTACAAGACCCATTTCCCCTCCACTCAGTCAGTGACGGTTCTTGCAATGACAGCTAAACGTCCAGCATTCCACAACGAATGGGAGGAAGAATTTCTTTTTGTTGAAGAGGAGAACACGGTGAGATATCTGATTTGTAAACATCACTTATCGTGGGGTAGCCGATTTAACATAAAATGACACTGATAAATATCATCATTATGACTATGGTAAACACGTTCTATCAGGTAAGATATTTTTATGCATAATTTCATGTTATGATTTAAATTCATATTGGCTAACTTATGCATTGATTGTGCAATTAATGCATTTCATTTACAGGTGCTGCAAGACTGCAAAAACTACAAAATATGAAAGCGGCGATTCCTGAAGGGTCTCATATTAAAAGTGTGTTAAATTTCTTATAGAGTTGCTGAACTTATTGCAAAGAGTATGAAGGCTTTAAATTAAGGGGAGAAGTATGTCCCAATATAATAGGTACTTTTAAATCAATGAACCGATCTCGAAATACCACGGCAAGATGCGTGGAAGAATATTGGGGAGTGATGTGGAGCAACAATTACAGGAGAAAATAAAATCATTCACTTTTTTGTCACTAGCGTTGGATGAAAGCAAACATTGATGAGCTGGTTAAAAATAAACTGTGCCAAAAGAGTCAGTAACAAAAACGGTGTTCCGGAGGTGTTGTTGATATTATTTACACCAAAGAAAAAAAAACAGTAGAAGTAACTGAATTCGCCACCACTGTTAAGAGCAATGTTAGCGAGGTCTTTGACTGCTATTAGTAAAGGCATTGTGTCATAGCTGCTCGAATTGTGGGTGGAGGTAAAAGCACCTTCCACTTACGCGGTTAGCCCTGGGCACCTCTGCTACAACCGCTAAAGAATACCATAACAGCTGATCCTTTAGAAATTCATATTTAAACAACTTTTGTAATCACTAAAACAGTCCATTTTGCAATTATGCTGAAAACAGTTTAGAGAGATCGTGTATCTGCTTCCTCTCTGGTATTCCTTACCTGTATAAGCGCGTTTAGTTTATCAGTGTTTTTCAACCTGTGGATTACGACTTCTAATTTGAGATCGCGACTCTCTGGGGGGGGGGGGGAGGGGTCGCAAACCCCGTGTAGGAGGTCGCGAGACGTCAAGAGAATTCAGTAAAAACAAATCAACGATTTTTAAGAAGGTAGATATATTAAGAATAGGTTAACAAAAGGTACTTGTTATGTAATTTATACAAACACATTGATAAAAAATAAAATGTTCGAGTTGTCGTTCATTTTAATGCGAAGGTTGCGCTTGAGTTTGTTCAGTCAATTTCTCCCATCGTGGATCCGTTTTTGCAACATTGAGTATTAAATGGTTTTCCAAATTTAAGCGATTTCTTAGTTAACTTTTTATTTGGGCCATTGATGAAAACGCCAAATCGCACAAGTACGAGGTACAAAATGGAATCAAACACTTCATAGCCTCGGTTGTTAATTCCAGGTATTCTGTTTTTCTTTTTAACCAAAAGGTATCCAGATTTTCAGACTTGAATTCCAAGTGTAACATCCAAATGGCAGATAATTCTAGCAGACTCCCTTTGAGCTTAGTTGCTAAATTTGCCTCATAGCTACATTTAAAAATTGATTTAAAATCCATCTTTGCCCAGTGCTATCCGATATCTCTTGCACTGAGAAGTAATGATACGGTTCTTTCTTCAAATTATCTAACACCATTTTCATACCAGATATATTGGAATTGATATTTATCTCGCTTCCTGCTTCAATGAAAGACTGTGTCGACGAAAATGAATCAAAGTTATTTTGATGATGACCACAATTCAGTTTTTTTCTAATACAAAGCCATGAAGTTTGTCTTTTGCTGTAATGACATTTTCATCCCGCCCTTGAAGACTTCTTATTCAAGTTATTTAAATGCTCAAATAAGTCAGAAAGAAAAGCCAATTTCGAAAGGAATTCTGGGCCAAATGAATTTAGAGTAATGTGACTTATCTTGCTGTAAATATACTAATAGTTCAGCGTGAAGTTCCATAGCTCTGGTCAGTACGTTGCCTTTTGATAACCACCTAACCTCTGTATGGTAAAGCAAATTGCGGTGTAGTGTCCCCATATCTTCACAAATGATTCGAAACAATCGGGTCTGTAGCGCTTTTTCTTTAATAGAATTTACAATCTTAGTAATACTATTTAGAACTTGACTGTATTCTTGTGGCAAGGTTTTCGCTGTAAGAGCTTGGCGATGGAGAAAGCAATGCATCCAACAAGCTTTTGGCATCTGCTCTTTCAGTCTAGCAATAAATCCACTCTTCGCAACAGTCATGACTTTTGCTCCGTCACAACAAATAGCAATGCATTTTTGTGCCCAATCGATATTCTTATCTGCATACCTTCAAGGAACGTGTCAGGCAAACACTGACTTGAAGTATTCATGGGAAGTGCCTTGCAAAATAATATTGCTTCCATTAATATTTCATTGGATTCAAAACGCACAAAAGCTACAAACCACGCACAACCCGCAATATCCGTTGATTCATCAAATTGCTAGGACACTGATGTTCAAGAGCTCTTAATTTTCGGACACAGATGAATACTCCATGTTTTTTTTTCCTTTAGGATATTTTGTGTTTAGGTGGCATACAAATTTCGATGGCTTCATACTTTCTCTTGACAAAATTCCCAAGAAAATTACATAGTGCGATTTATTCTCAATCAGAGCAAACCCAAATTTCAAATAATAGTCGTCATAAATACGTTTTTTCTTTATTCCACTACTCTCGCTAGACGTTGATGGTTCTTTTCAGGAATTTATCCATGTT